>BMAV01023025.1:396053-412829 GCA_019973955.1 Trichonephila inaurata madagascariensis | reverse complement strand
TTATTTTCAAAACTCCTCATACTGCGCAATGCATAACATGAGGCTTACAGATGTAAGTGGTAACTCAATTAAAGCATAAAAAAACAAATTTGAAGGGGGAAAAAGGGAGGGGGGACAAACAAGACAAAACAAAAATAAAAAGGAAGAGTGGAAATACACAAATGTCTGCTACTATTTGGAAGCTAAAAATCGCATGTTCGTCTGTTGAAAATAGCAAGAACTTGGGAATGTTTCTCACATGGCGTTCTATGATTTCTTTAAGGTCGGATAGAGATGATGATGGATCACGGTAGACCATGGCCTTGAGGTGTACTCACAGCTAAATTTTACAAGGATTCAAGTCGGGGAATTCTGGAGACAAGGCTGTAGGTTGCTACGAGAACACATGATTACTATGGTTACAACATTTGAGTATGCCAATAGAGTTAACATTACACAACGCCGTCTAGTGGTGATTTTTGAAACTTATTTTTTCCCCCTCGATGAAATTCCCATCATTATTTCATTCTACCATTACTCAATTTTCATAAAGTTCTACCACACAGTTTTCGCTGCATACTGCTCTCAAATTTAAAGTTTAATTAAAGTCACCTGGTATTTATCATTTTTATGATAGAGTATTTAGCAAAATTTAGATACCAAATTAAACTATTCGAATTACAATGATCTATATCTCCATTTCGTGAATATATATAGATATATTGAATAATATAGACAAAACAATTGCTTATAATACTTCCACCTACTGGCCATTTTGGATTCTTAAACAAAATAATAGTCTTATAAAAATTCTGTTTTTCACCTCAATCCTAGACTAGTATATCGATTTGCATGCAATAAAGTTCATCCGAAAGGGCAAAAAATAATGAAGGTTTCTCTGAATTTAAATTTTTCCTCTTTATTCCGAAAATATTGCTATGCCTATTTATGGATTTTCAGATAGGAGGAAAAATGTAATTCTAAAGAAACTTTAACTAGTTTTGCCCTTTAAGATGAATTGCATTGTATTCAAATAAATACACACTAGTCTAAGTTTGAGGATGAAAGTAGCTGAATAGGATTATTATTATATATATATATATATATTACGCCCACAAGTTCAGAATAGCCAATAAATGGAAGGATAATTGTTTCTTGAAGAATTCTTAGTAATTAAAAGATGGGAAAAAATGAGCAATCAAAATTATTAACATTTTATAGAGAAACAATGAGTTGGAATTTTTACATTTCAAACAATTTTAATAATAAGTAAAGTACACACACACACACACAAATTAAGATATTATTTATTTATAAATAAGAAAAATTATGATAAAATCCTTTACACGCATCTTTTTACACATCTGGTCCTCACCTCGCACTCTGAAGCAGCTCTCTATTGGCGATGGACTATTTTGAACCATGGTCAAGGGACGAAAATGACACCTGATTAAGCACCCTCCTCTCCTAACTTTCACACCATTCCAAAGGGAATACTTTAAGCCCCGACATATTCAATGCACACCAGAGCCTCTACACGACAGGTCTTTTTATCCCGCAAGAATCGAAACCGGTACTTGAGTGAAACCACGCCAACCCTAAGAGATCGCTAACATGACCTTTCGGCTTCGCTCTCACAGCACTGGAGTAAAAATAATCGACGAACAAAATATGTAAAAATCAAATCCTTTATCAATCCTTGACACTATGCTGTTGTTTTTCGGAATAATTTTTGTTCTTGTGAACCATAATGCTCGGCCACATCAAACTATGCTTGTAGACAAATACCTTCTGCATTCAGACGTTGGGCGCATAGACTTAAATCCGATATAGTAATTTTCGGATTATCTTGGGTAGAATAGTTGCCGCGCTAAATCCTTGCGCAGAAGCCAAAGTGAGATGCATCATTACACTTTCTTCCATAGTGGGGATTTATATGGGAATAGAATTTTATTATCAATGGAAAATCGGTGTGTATTATGGATATATAAAATAACGCATCCTTTATTAAACTTCAAATACTTTTGTAGAAATTCTCAATTTATATGTTTCAAGGTATGGGATTAATTTTTTTTGGCTATACTTTGTATAAGTCATTAATTAAGATAATTAAATGTAATGTTAAATAAGTGTAAATGTATAGAAATATGTGATTAAATGTTCTTGAATGTTATATTGTTTTAAAATTTAGCACCAAAATACTGTTTGTCCCTCATTTTTTGAATGCCAGTTTATATTTAAATAATTAACATAGTTTTATGTGAGAAATTCTGTATATATTGAGAATAAAAAAGTTTATTACTTTGATTAATAAAATGATTATATTTAGTAATTTATAAAAGGAGAAAAGAGACAAGGGAAGGTTTTAAAGGCTAATAAATCATCTTTATGAAGTGGAATTATTATTACCATTAAAAAAGTTTTCTTTGCCTCAGGGAATGGACAAAAAAAAAAATTAATAAAATAAAATAACGGTTCAAAGGTAAATATTTCTTATCATTGTTTCCCATCCATTTACAGTTGTTAGTCTTGACGTCAGTCTGATTAATATGACGTCATTAAATTTGTTCAGAAAAGAGATCGGTGTCTCAAATAAAGCAAATAGATCAAAAAAGAAAATTTTACTTAGCATGTATTTTAAGGTATAAGAGCAAAAATATCACTTTGAATGACCTGAATTAAAAACGAAGAAAAAAATGTTATACACTCAACGAAAACGACCTAATTTCATATAGTTGTTTAGTTACTGTTCTCTCTTTCGCTCTCTCCCTCTAATGAGTCGGATGAGTGGTGACTACTGGTGAGGGACTTAGTAATTCTGGACCATGGTCAACTTATGAGGACGAAACCTAAGCTGGCATCTCCCCCTCCAAACTTCCACACTACGCCAATGGAAGAACATTGAGCCCTGACAAATTTAAAGTGCCTCGATCCCTCTATACAGCGGGTCCTCAGTGCCACAAGTGCCGAAATGACACGGCGATATCGAATCCATGACCAAAAATACTAGGCTACCACGTACTGAATGAATTTGGGTTCACATAAGTTTAAATAATGAATTAAAATAATTTTTCATTAAACTAATGATTACTTACAGTGGCGTAATGGAGATTATTAGGATCCAACTGCAAAGTCAGGCTTTGGGACCCAAACAAAATATTACAAACGATTGCAGTACCATAACATCAGGCTTTCGGACCCTTAGAGTGATGTGTCTCCCAAGATACGGGGGTTGCGGGGGTGTACGTTATGCCACTGATTACTTAGACCCTTAATGTTCAAGAAATAAGACAAACATAACATTTGCCTTGAAGTAATCACAATCGATTCTATGGAAAAAAAATTAAATTGCATCAGAAATATATTAGATTAGATATTGTTCTAAATTTAAGCTGATGTACTTTAAGTAAAAGCTACAAAAAAACCTTGGATGATCTTGGCTTTAAAGTAGCATATGTATACCTATCTACTGTATCTAAATACACAGATATGTACAACATAACAAAAAGCATTTCGCTTAAGCTCCTGCACAGTTGTATAGACCAGTGGTCTCCAACCCCCGGTCCGTGGACTGGTACCGGTCCGCGGATCAAATACTACCGGTCCGCTCAAGAAACATTAAATTTTATTTCCCTTTTATTTACTGAGGTATATTTTTCTTGGAATTGGAATACTTTTTTATGAAATCACTTTATATTCCTTGTTAAATCACTTTATATTTATTTTTTGGTGTAGCTATATTTTATTCTGAAGTCACGATTAAATACAATTAAATTAAAATTATTAAATCAAAACAGTATACAATATAAACAATCAACATCCTCCCCCTCAGCGGGCCGCGGTAAAATTAACAAACGTTGACCGGTCCGCGGCGATAAAAAGGCTGGGGAACACAGGTATAGGCATCGTTCGGGAATGAATATGGAATCCCTGAAAGAATCATAGTAGAATCAAGTAACACAGGAAAAGTAACACTAAACACTAAGTATGAATTTGAAAAGTTTTAAGCTGACCACTCAACACACACACACATAAAAGATATGTTTAACTTTTCAGAACTCAAATTACTTGTATAATATAATGTATGAAGTATTTTCCCCCTAATTAATATAAATATGCATGTTGGAAGTCTAAATTTTGAATTAAACATATATTTTTCAGAAAAGTGTATAACAGGGAAAATATTAAAATAAACAATGAAGCATTTGTCCAACAGGATGTCAACACATACTTTATTTCACAAATATCATGTATATCATAATGCAGAAAAAGTGAACGACCTATTTTGTTTTTAAAATAAGATAAAAGCCAGCTCTAGTATATAGAGTTATGCGCTCATCTGTTTGCTCAGCCGTGTGTTCACTTTTATGGTCAGTTATGAATACAATTCCAAAACAAAGAAAAAGAATGGAAATGGAAATTGTTATCAATTGTTCCTTTAATGTTTAGAATAAATATTAATACGGTTCATTAACTTTGTGCAAGCAGAAACGCAAAAAGTTAAATACTTATTCATTAAAAACTATTACAACTCAATGTATGCGTATTTGTGTGTGTGATAATACTCTATTTTAATTTTCATCTCAATTTGACTTTTTTTTAATTCATATTAATCCTAAGCACTCAAAGAGATATTGCGCATCTCAATGAGAAATACAATTTTAACAGTAACTTAGGCTCTTAAAAAAGTACCAAGTCGTCAAATTTTGAGAAGAGAAGTAATTCGGAATCAGCCACTTGATCTGATTAATCAGCATACTGAAGCTAAAAATCATATGATGAAAAAAAGTTCTCAAAACTGCCCGGGTTAGTAGTACATTAGCTGAGGTCCATTGGAACGAAAAAAAGAACGCTTTTGTCTGTCGTATGCTTTGTCCCCCCCCCCCCTGCTTTTATGTATAAATATGTACGCTTGTTTATATGTAATTAATCGTACAGAATCGTTAATAATTTCAAAGTTGTAATCAGCATGTCTGAAAGTAAATATACCGAAATTTCAGCAATTTTAAATAAATGCGTTTTAAGTAAAAAAAATAGTCACTTTTTATAGTAATGTAATATATATGTATCGTAAAATCCAGCGTATGACGTCAGCTTTTAACACAGAAAATAAGATCGAAATTTACGGGTGCGTGTTACACACAGGGTATCAAAATGAGAGCTTTAAAAATAAAAAGAAGAGCATAGGAAAAAAATTAGACTCCTACATATATCGAGCTACCGTTTACTTAAAAGAAATAACATATGTACTTAAAGGGTTGTAGTTCTTGAAATATACTAATTTTTTCTCTCTAAAGCTTTTAATAATATCTTGAATAAATGACTTCAAAACGTAAGAGTATTTGCATGCTTACATTTCAAGTTTCTTCATAAAAAAAAGGGGTTGCGCGTTATACGTCAAATATACCTAAAAATTAAAAATTGCAGATCGGAAGTATAGGTGCTCGTTATACGGATGAATTTTACGGTGATCACTTTATACATAGGGGTCACGGTATTCTAGTGATCATGGTGGAGGACTCGTGCTCGTGACCGGCATGTGACGAATTCAGGCCTTGTGCAGCTGAAAACTCGTCATCAATGTCATCCCTTGGCGCATGGTGTGGAACTTTAGAGAGGCGTCGTCAGCTCTGGTGTCATCCTCGTCGTCTCTTGACCATGACTCAAATTGCCAAGTCCGTCATCAAATACCCTCGTGTAGCTTCGAAGGGAAACGTTAATAAACCCTCCCTCATATATGCATAGTATAAATATATGTTATTCAAAACTATTACATTACTCAAATGCACATTATTTTCAAACATTCGATTTTTTCTCCACTATTTTCTGTGTTGTTTTCATGTTGATAAACTAAGTTATTTCAATAAATACATGGCACAAAATTTATTGACAACTTGTACTCGATACCCCATTGGAACAGTCTATATCTTTCATAAACAAAGTATTCAGTTCCTAAAAGCGCACTGAATAAATCAAATAAATGCACTGATGAGGAATCTCTGTGTTTAAATAGTTCTTGGGCATTCTATTCGATCCGATTGGAACTAATTGTACTCGAGTTGAATTTCGATTACTTTGCAATTACAAGAGCTCTGTTTGCAAAAGTGCCTAATGCATTTTAATTATTTGATCTCTCTAAATCACTCCCACTAATTCTATTTATAATGCATTGAGTGGTTTTGCGTAGACCCATCTTTCATACGCGCATGTGCTACTTGATTTGTTTTTAATTAAATGTTATTTTTCAGTAAAGTGTTACGAGTCAAACTTCCAGTAAATTTGTGTTAATTCACTTCGCTTGAAAATGCAGAGGAAATGCTATCTGCATTGACATGTAATTCATTTACTTCATTTATTAAGTAACGGTTACGAATGTTTGTTGCATTCAGAGTGATTTAGAGCTGTCTTTCACCATTTCAGTTTTCTTAAGTTCCAATTATAATTTTGGTTATTTGAGATGAAAAACCTTTAATTTATGCATTTACTATAATTAATCTCAATTTGAAGCCGAGAGAGGGGTAAGGGAAGTGGATCTCCTAATTGTGAACCAGGGTAAAGTGACAAAGACGTTACCCGAAATGTCATGCAAATCTCATATCTTTCACAAAAAATACATGTGAGGATTTAACTCATATTACATCCTCTACGAGGGGGGAGGGGAGAGTAATAACGGTTGTCGATTCGCAAGTTCGATATATGTTGTCATTGAAAACACGTAATATAGAACTGTGTTTCCCAACCTTTTTATCGCTGCGGACTGGTCAACGTTTGTTAATTTTATCGCGGCCCACTGAAGGAGGGGAAGTTGATTGTTCATATTTTACACTGTTTCGATTTAATAATTTGAATTTAATTGTATTTAATCGTGACTTCAGAATAAAATACAGTTATACCAAGAAATTAATATTAAGTTATTTAACATGGTGTATATATAAAATGATTACTATAAAACCCTAGAAAAATACACCACAGTATATAAAATGAAAATAATTTAATATTCCTTGTGCGTACCGACACTATTTGGTCCACGGACCAGTGCCGGTCCGCTGACCGGGGGTTGTGGATCACTGATCTAAAGGGTTTGTAGCACCTTAAATCTATAGAGGCTTCGAACTTTGGAGTTTGCAGTTTAGGGTTCCAGCTAAACTGTCGTCCTCTCTGCTCAAACAACGATCGGGCATCGATGTATGGCAGGGGTTGGGAAATACAGTTTTGCTGGATACCCAAAAACGGGGGTTTCATAGACAACCAGCAAGCGGATATAGCGGCTTAGTAGGCAACGGCACACTTGCCAATAGCGTTTCCTCTATCTGACATAAAGCATGCCATCCTGCATCATATTGATACCTTGTTACAGACTAAAAATTAGCTGTATTAAGTGAAACATATCTTTGGAAATTGGCCTGAAGCGCTAATGCAAAAAGCAGATGTCAAGCTGACTCCCCTTCGCATTGGTCATACTCGTTTTAATCGCAGGCATCTTTTATTAAGTGAGAAGGCTCCTGAATGTACTTCATGCAAGATTCCTTACTTTGTTCATTTTAATAGGTTGTCCAATTCTGTCATGTGTTTTCTCCCTATCTGATTTGCTTGGGGAAAATCCCCATCCAAATCTGTTTGCATCCTTACGTTCAATCGGTATTTTACATCAATTAAAATCGTTTATTGATTTTTTTAAAACAATCTAATTTTTTATAAATAAAAATATTTTAAAATTTTTTTTATTTTTTTAATTGAAATTTTATTGAATCATTTTGTGTGCATAATCTGACTTTATCACATTATCTTTGATTTAGATTCAGTTTTCAAATTTTTAATATTCTTTAAATCATTGTTTGGTGCAGCGTAGCCTAATTTGGCTTTTGTGCCATAAAATCATGCGATCAATCACTTAATTCCCTGAAACAAAGACTCTTTAAAAGGTTCATTCCCAACAGCTCTTAATTAGCTTCAAAGATCGTTGTTAAAAGAAAAAAAGAATGGGTAAAAACAAATATACATGGATTGCCTTTAATGGCAGCAGGACACTAACCTTCAACTAAATACAAACAACTCAGGCCACAACCAGGACCAGTGAAAATCTTGAAATTGGTCGATATGTCCCGCTCATTTTTTCACTTTCAAACAAATCATTTTTAATTTTTAATTTAAAATAAAGCAAATAATTTTTTTTACAAATATTTTTTAATAAAATACCACTTTATACAACTATTAATCCCCTATCGTTTACAGGAAATGCTGAACTAATATAAAATTATGTGTTTGTAGTATGTTAATCTATATATATTCAGAAACCGAAATTAATGTAATTTTATAATTGAATATGAAAGAATAACAATAAAAATTATTAATTAATGTTTCTGTAGATAGCTAGAGATTTTATCAGTTTCTTAAAAAAAGAGAAATTAAAAAAATCATGTATGCTGGGTAAAAAGGCGTTGAATATTTAGGAAAAAAACCCTATAATTTATATAAAATTATTCTTAGAATGAAATAGTCTTTATTTAAAAATATTGATATCAGAATATATTATCCATTTAAATCAATTCAAATTGTGAAATGGATCTTTAAAAATTAGGTATCAGTTTTGAAATAGCTGCATGGTAATGTGCAAATTTTAGAGTGAAACCGTGATTTCTGAAATCAGAATTTCTCATATAATTAACATTTAATATCTAGAATGTTAGATGATGTTTTGCGTTATGTGTCACTTTAAATTACAAATATAAACAAAAATAATTTTTGTATACTGATTGCTTACAACTCAACTCCAGCTCGTTCCCGTAGCACGTTATGAAATGTCTTAAAAAATTCATTTGTGTTCTATTATTATTCTGATGCGATTACACAATTTGAGCAATGATATATTTTATTTATTGTATATTTATTCTAATTTTTGCTTAGTAAGTAACTACAAAATGATTAAAACAATTTTTCTTTTTTTTTTATGTTATGGCTTTTGGGAAAAATTGTTTAAATTATTATGAAAAACGGAAACAAAAAAATGACAAACATTTAGAAGTTTAATGAAAGTAAGCGTATGAAATAAAAAAAAGTTAATTTTTGGTATATTTGTATGATACTGGTGAATAAGTAAAAATTATGCACTCTAAACAAACCTAAAATTGAAAATATGAGGCAAATATTCCGGGATTAACTCCACACATTAATTTTAATGAAATATAAAAATGGGTTAAAGGAAGAACTATGAATGACATTTTGAGGCTATTAGTGAGTCAAATGTGGACATTTAACGTACTGACACATTTTATGTTTCATATGGTAACTAATTCAAAACTATTTCATTCAATTATCTGATAAAAAACGCTCATATTTTACCACATTGTTTAGTTTATCTTCTCTTATAAAAAGTCGGAATTGTTGCATTTTATTTTATTGAAGATTATATGCTTTAAAACTTGGCTTCATTTTTTTTGTTCAAGTAAAATTAAACTATTATTATTGTTTTATTCTAAGAATATTCGCTTATTATTTTCTATGTATCACATATATTTCCATGCACTTCTGTACATATATATGAGATAAATTGAAAATTATCAACAAACAATTCTATTGCAATAACTAATTCTTTATGTGCTATTCATTTCTATTATTGCTTAATAAACTGCCTTTGAACTGCATTGCATATATTGCAATGTTTAAGATATATAGTTTGGTAATAATAATATTTTTATGAAGTGCCAACTTTTTTCAAAAATAAAAATCTAGTATTATACTCATAAAATAGATTATAGTGCATTACATGTATATAAAAGTGCTATATCTATTCATTCACTTTCGCGTTATGCCTGTGTTTCGTAGGTATTTCGAAATACATTTTGCAAAGCCCTTTTATCTGTTTCATGAACCATTTAGGGAATGATTTAAGCGAAATTTTTTTTTAAAGTTTCACAATTTTCATGCAATAAAATTTGTCTGGGTTTCCTACTGTATTCCTAACATTCTTATTGAAAAACAAATCAATGGTGTATTATTTTTTTTCTGAATTTAGGCTTAGGTGTGCACAATTTATATCGCTATAAATGCATTAATATTGTAATGTTGTCATTATTCTTATGTCTAAAGTCATGTTGTGATTGGTTTTAATGAGCTAAATTCATATGATTTCACAGTGATATGATATATGCAATCCAGTGTTTCCAACAAATCATTTCCCGTATTCATATGACGTCATCGTCACATGATAAAATGTAAAGATGTGTTTCCAGTCGATCAGTTATATCTAATTATTATTGCCAAGCTTTGAGTTTTACAGACACTTTTTTAAAATATACTTTTAAAGAATTTTAGTATATATATATATGGATATATTTACCTTATCATCAAATTCTAAATTGTATTTGGATTTAGCTAGATGACATACATGTCTAATAGTCAACTTTGAATTCGATGGAAAACATGGGATTGCATTTATCATGTGACCTTCATGAATTTTTCTAATTGGATAACAATTTTTAATCATTTGAACTTTTTATATGATTTACAACGAATATATACTTTTTGCGTGAAGTGCATTTTATTTACAAATTGCAGAAACAACATTTGAATTATGAGCTTGCTTAGAAGGAATCAAATGCAATAAAATGTAATAATACTTTTTGATTTAAAAAAGAATTTGAGGTTTAATATATTTTTTTCAAAATACAAAATTTAATATGGCTTGAAATAACTTTCCTTTAAACTCTTCTTATCAAAAAAGGAGGAAATTAGCTTTTAAGCATTGGAAAATCGCAGTATGAAAATATTTATCTTTTTTTTTTTATTTTTAAAAATGAAACATGTTAAGTCTAGAAAGAAAATTGAACAGACAGTTAATAAATGTAGTTAAATAAAAATGTTTCGAGATCGCGAAATGTTAATATTTACACTGAATATAATCGACTCATTTTTCATAAAAGTAAAAAAAAAATACATAAAATATATGGATTCATATGTTATAGATGCAAAAAAAACCCCTTTGAACTGTTTTTCTCATTTTTTTTACGTTATTCTCTATGTAATAACTGGAAAAGGAATAACCCCAATGTAACCACTCCTAATATTAATAAGAAAAAGAGAAGTTTTGAATTAACTATATATTTAATATAAAATTCCACTAGATTTTATTTCATATCCCTTTCAATGACTTTTTTTTCTGAAATGACTGAAAACTTAACTTGACGTAAGCATATCTTATATGAAATAAAGAAAGAATAATATATTCGATACTATTGAAATAAATAATTACTACACGCACTTCTCATTCCACGCCATCTAGTAAATGTAACGAAATTACCTATTTATAGGAGAGAAACCTCAGAAAAGCCCCGCGATTTCCCTCGATTTTCATTTAGAGTTCTACTTCTGATAATTATCTACGAATTATGGAATACCTGGGGATAATTACAATCGTTTTCGATGTTAAAGTACTGAAGAATGTCGAAATATCCGTTAATTAGAGCTCTTTATTTCAGTCGACGAGCTGGAAATTATAGACAACGAAATGTCTTTCAAAATCGTCCAGTAATTGTATAATATGCTCTTTAAACTCTGAGAAGCAGAACTATTTTGTGAAGTTTTCCGCATAATATTTCCACTATTTAAATTGTAATAACATATACTATTTCATAACACTAAGTTGTGTGATTAGTTTCAGTTTTGAATGTAACATTTATATTTTGTACTTCCTTTTGATGTCATGTACTTTTACTTGTGAATTCAACGTTAATGAATTGAAATATAGATGAAAATACTTATAAATACTTAAAATATAAAACAGGCATTTAATAGATTCCTGCACACAACGTAGAATTTTATATTATTGTGAACCAAATATATACAATAAGCATGTTCTTTACAAAATATTAAATACTTTACGAAATTAATAGATTTCTCGTTGGATAACATGTTCCATTCATACGCATTTAAGTACTTGTGTTGTTGTTTCTAATGCCACCTGTCTGACGTAGTCAGATCGAGGCCAGCGAAATTCATCGTGGCAAGGGGATAGATGTATGCCTGTCGTTGGCCTTCGCCTTGAGCACCATACAGGTGACAGTACGAATTTGCTCGGTGAAACTCCCGAAAGGACGATAGATGGGGATACCACCGATCTTCACCTCTACAATTTAGGCAGGGTACTGAAGGGGAAGGAAATATTCTCGAGTCCCCTGCACTCGTGATTCAGCCCACAAGACATCAAAACCACTGATTTAACGAGAACGTACTCCGCGTGTACTCGGAGGGTATTTGGTGGCATAAGGCATCGAACCCAGGCCTTCTGGTCTGGAGTCTGATGCTCTAACCACAAGGCTACCCACGGCCCTCTGATTACTTGTACACGTACTATATATATAAATCTGCAATTTATATTTACTTTTCTTCGAAAACCACATCCCTATTTTGACGGATGCATTTTTACATTTTGTAGTTTGGGTAAGGATACATTAACTCAAATGCTCATGCTGTGCTGGCCGGAATATTTAAATATAATACATACAATTCGTCAAAACAGTTTTTTCTAAACAGAATCAGAATCACCTAGTAAGTTCTTTTTTTCTGTTGTTTTGAATTGACATAGCAATGTAGACAATGAATTATCGGACTAGTGCAGAATTATTGTCGATGACGACATAGGAAGTAGTAATTTTAGTGACTGATGCTCACCCCACCCGGTGAATCATTTTCACGTCTGTTCTGGATTAACTTTTGTGCAACGACGTACTGATCAAAGGAAAACATTGTGGAGACGGATGTATCACATATGCATCCTCCCCAAATGTCACCAGAAGCCGGATGATGCACTGGTTCTACAGGTTTGCTCGTTCCCACGGAACAGTGCATTGAATTACCCAGTGGCGTAACTCAGAATACTAGGAGCCCCCTGCAAAGTCTGGTTTGGGGCTCCAATCTGAAATACGTATATGGTGTCAGTAAAGGTTTGAGCCCCTTAGAATACCTGTGGTCCCCGCAGTGCGGGGTTGAGGGGGGTGTACGTTACGCCACTGGAATGGCCTGCCGTCTGATAAGGAGGTTTGAAACAAGTGGATATACGACACACCCGTCGTAAAAGGGTTAAAGTGTGACTACCATTTTTATTTATTTTAAGTTATTTTAAAGGAAATGAGAGAGTGAGAGTTTTTTAGCGTCACACTATAAAACAATACGATGATACTGGGGAATGATCTCAAAATTTTAGGCCATAATCAAGTGACGAAGATGAAATCTGAAGTGGTACCCCTCTCTCCGAATTTGCACACCACGTCAACGTGAGGAATTCAATATAGGACAGAATTAACGCGCATGAGCTTTTTTACACGTGCATGCTGAGTGGTAAAAGAGCTCGAGTTCATCAGGCACTAGTTCGTGACCATGGCCACTAGGGTACGTCTCCACATTTTGAAAGGAAATAAATGTCAGGCATATATTCTGTTTGAATAGCCATTTCACATAAAATCCCGCTAAAGTATTGATGAAATTCTTCAGGTTATGTATAATATGATGTTCCAGTCTGTCTTCCATCTCTAACCCGTTATTCTTTACCTACTTACTCGCGAGGACCGAGCTCACTCAAAGGTTTCCGAGCCTTAGACTGGCCCTCGAGAAGAAAATTTATTTATATATGCAGAAAAAAATAAAAAATGCAAAAGGGCCCCTCGTTGGGTACCCCCCCCCAAATATTGAAAATGTATGCGAAGTATATGAAATACAATAAGAGATAAATACATTATAAAAATGACCCTCACTTGGGCGATATGATACTATCGCCACAACAAATGTAAAAAGAATAAAAGTAGATATGTATGTACTGAAAAAATAGCAGAGATGTAAAAAAGAGAAGGAATAAATAAGAAGAAAAAAAATATTACAACAACAAATATATATATTGTGCCGCCATAGGGACCCAAAGAGATTTCGATAAACAATAATGAAGTCAATGGGTACCACCTGTTAAAGGGGAATACAAAGAAAGTGCAAAAGGTTTCAAGAGACTTAAACAGCTTTTTGAAAAGAAAGCAGATCTGTAGAGATTTATACATACAAAAGGAAAAGAAGAAACGTTTCGAAAGAGAAAGTGCATAACCTCACATAAAGGAACAATGTGTATAACAAAATTGCTGCTTATTGAAATGAAACTGGATTTTAGCATAGTTAACCCTTTAACTGGCAATTAAAATTTACTCTATTTGCTCCCCAGTGCCAACGTTTTTCCCGTAGGCGTGCGTATGTACAAACTTCGCATAAACTGTCAAGGTCATTTTACTGCATTTCAAGGCCTTTGAAATATTTTACTAATAGCAACGCGAAGAAATCAATCCTATTTCGGAAAAGTGTATATATACGTCCATGGCACTCAACGCACAAGTTGAGTAAGACGGATATATACGCCGGTGGCTGTTAAGGGGTTTAGTCAGTAATTGTATTCACAATTCTCAAGTGACCAGAGTGATAGAATCTTAAAGTATCCGAAAACGTTCGGAACCGTGATTTTAAAAAAGCGCATAAATGAATAATTTTCATAATATTTAGTGTCACTTAGATTAGAATACATGTATAAAACTGTTTTAAGGACAGTTTGAAAAAAAAAATTATTTAAATACAATATTTTTTTTAAAAATTAACTTAGAATACCCTTTTTTCAAAATGTTCTCCTTTTGTGAAAAAATACTTCTATTATAATAATATTTTACCTGTATATAGCTCAGACCTCTGTACAGAGACTGAACTATGATGTTTGAAAAATTCACATTATTTTCAGAGTTACAACCAATCGAAATAATTATCAGCATTTTTTTCTTAAAATTTCTCCCCTCTGTTGTAGTAAAACATGAATAAACCCACTTCTAAGATATATATTTCAAAAACTCTAGTTGAGCCTCTGTACAGAGGTCAGAGCTATATACAGGCAAAATATTATTAAAATAGAAGCATTTTTCACACAAAAGGAGAACATTTTGAAGAAAGGTTATTCTTAGTTAATTTTTAGCCGAAATATTGTATTTAAATAAATGTTTTTATCAAAATGTCCTTAAAACAGTTTTATTCATGTATTATAATCAAAGTGTCACTAAATATCATGGAAATTATCCATTCATGTGCCTTTTTAAAATCACGATTCCGAACGTAGTCGGATACCTTAAGGATATTAAAAGTACATAATATTTCATAATGGGACTTGTGTGCATTTGAAACGTAATTGAACTCATATATTGCGGGATGCTGTTCTTAACGTTCAGTTTAATTCAGTTACACGAGTGGTCGTCTTCCCCCGAGCCTCGAAACGGTTCCTGTCCGAATTAAATAATACCGGCCACCTAAGGAATATTAAATTATTTAAATTTTGTTTTCTGTGGCATATTTTTCCTAAGTTTTCGCTACTTTTTATGGACAAGAGGTTAACCGAGAGCTGAGCGAAAGCAACCAAAACAAATTTGAGGAAAAAACTGTATTTAAGCAACACACACACACATCAAGTGTTATTGTCTCCCATTACCTCTTAATGGAACCGTCTCGTTTCAAAGAAACAAGCTCTAAGTTTCCATTGGCTTAGAGTTCTGATAAGTTAAAATATTGAATCACTTAATATTCACTTTTTGATGCAACAGTGTTTTACTTTGAGGGCATGTTGAAGGTTTTCTTCGGTTAATGTTAAAAATAGGGGCCGAATTCAGATTATTTTTTTAGACATAAAAGAACTGTAACATTAATATTATATTCTAGATGCGCTATCCTGTAGATAATCAATTATTTTATCATAACACTTATTTTTATCGGAGTTGACAGATTTTTGCTGGTATGAAATGTGTTCCGCGTTTCTACTCCTATACCGTAATGCTAAATGAGCTGTCCCTTATAAGTTAAAAGGAAAAATTAATTATATATGGAATATATATATACACACATACACACACACACACACACACATATATATATATATATTTAAAATTTAAAAACACCATCTTATAAACAAATGCATGGTTTACAATATTGCAAAATTTCATGAAAATTGAAACATTTTTTTCTATCTGAAAATATGCTCCGCGTTTAGTTCAGGCTTCCGTACATTTGCCGAAGGCAGTCTTGAATATGAATAAATTCAATGACTAAATTAAAACCATCTAAAATATTTTTTAAATATAAGTAACCAACATCTTTTATCAGCGGGCCGCGATCAAATTGTCAAACTTTGACCGGTCCGGGGCAATGAAAAATTCGGAGAGCACTCAGTTAGACGAGTAGATACCATGTAAGATATTTAAATCATTATGCCATTGTGGCTGAACAAATTATGTCTTTTGTTATTGATTCTCATGTAAAACTCTTAACCAAAATTAATCCAAGCAAGCCATCTAGTGGTTTCTCCTCAGCGGCACTTCTTTAATTAATTACATGTTATGTCCACTCTTGCCACTATAATACTTCCATTCTATTATTTAAGTAAAAGGGCATTTTATTTAACTGAATCATTACATATTTATTGCAAAACAAGAAAACACAGATTCAGGTTCCAGAGCCGACAATGAAGTGCTCTCAACTGTATTTACCGAGAGAAGTCATTACTTGGCGTGTTTGGGAATCTTAATGCCGAGATTAGTATTTTGTGCGAAAACTGTTTAACTTTCTTTTTTCGCTTTTAATGATGAAAATGCGGAGCTTGTGGATATAATCATCGTTATTGGGATTGCGTGTAAATACTTCAAAAGCGGAGGAAAACGCTTAAGACACATGCTTGTGATTTAATCTGTGTTTGTTTATGTGTGGGATGTTTTTATTGATTTCCAGTTCCTTTCTCTCATG
>BMAV01023025.1:375913-386053 GCA_019973955.1 Trichonephila inaurata madagascariensis | reverse complement strand
TTAAACTATCTATTTTTAAAACTCAAGGGTATAAATCTTACATTTTTCTAACTTAGGCTTAAGAATTAATCAAGAAATGCAAATAATTAACATTATCATAATTACGTTCCACGCCACTGCGAACGATAATGATTAAAAAAATAGGTTTTTATTTATCATTAATGTAGAATAATCTATTAATTTGGAGATCCCACAATTAGCCAAACGAAAGAAAACAAGATGAACTTCACTAAATTAATGGAACCTTAACAACGGAATTTTTTTTATCAAGCCTTGCATTAAAATGTTTATTTATTCAAGAGGTGTTTACACTTTGTTTAATATGACGACGCTGGAAACTCAACGATTTATCACTATTAAACCGAGCTCTCTTAAACAAAACGCTGAAAAGTTTCCGGAATAAATTACAATGAAAGGAGCTCGACTTACCGAGTTCACGCTTTTCTAGCCAGCTACTTTAGATGAAATACTTAACTTGCTTCTCTGTTTTTCCCCCACCGTCATGAATAAATAAATAAACTGGAAACATTCGCTTCAACGTGTTCTTTACTTACCGCTAAATGCTCTTTATTTAACTTCTATTAAATCGAGTCTTCCAGCTTTGTGTTTAGCAGGATAAAGATAGCCGATTAAACGTCTTCAGTTCAGTTCATTTCATAAATGCAAACGATATTTTTTTTCTTTTTTTATCTCTTAATAATGAGACCTTTTTTCTTCGTTATTTAAATGTAAATATTATGTCTTTGATGTTAAATACATCTGCGACGTATTCATGTTAAAACAGATGGTTCTTTTAACATTGACTGATATTTAATGAATTCCAAATGAATAAAAATGAGAATCATTGCAATGTTTTGGATGTATGGTTACTTATTTCGACGAGTTATATATTTATTTATCAATTAAGCCAAAGGAAATCAAGTATTAAAATGTCATCATCACTTCTCTAAATCGCAAATGATATTCTTGTTGAGGGGAATTAGTTGTTTTTTCTGTTAGTTCTAATGTTACAGAATGATATGAAAGGAGTTACATTGTTTTTTTTAATATAATGCTGCCTTAAAAGAAAATAAATTATCTGAATTTAAATGACTGTCACAATAGAGATCTGATTGCACGTTATATTAATTAACAAATTTAAATTGGGATAATTATTTAACGCCTAGAGATGGACAATTTTTTCAAAATATGTTTAAAAGGCTTCAGATTCTGTTTCTTAATAAATTACTACTCCAAAAATAATTCCTTCTTACCTTTAAATATCTTTACCTTATTTTTTTTTATTTTTAAATTATCTTTTAAAAATTTTAACTTGTGCATAACATTAAATTATACTTAATTTCTTAGATCTTTCTTTGAATGAAAACTTCTTTGTAATTTTTCTCTAAGCCAGCGGGGTTCTGAAACTGTGTGCAAGGCCCCTGGAAGACCCTAGCACCTTTGTAAGGGGCCCGCGGAGTCTTTCATGAACGTTACTATTTCCATTTTTTACTGAGTTTGAAAGTCCTAGTGAAAAAATTGAAAGACATGCCATCTTAGACTAAATCACTGAATTGCCCCTAATGAAAAAGCTACTTAAACATGTATTTCAATCAAGAATATTAAGTCAGGAATGAGTGTTCAAAATCTCGGGGGTCCACGATGTCAGGCTTATACATGAAGGCGGGGCCGTGGAGATTGAAAGTCTTAAAGACCGCTGCTCTAAGCAGTTCTTTAATTAATTTGAGCTCAAAAATATTGTTTTATATAAAAATAAATATTACAAAACTGATATGCAGAAAATTATAAGTGTAATTCCATTTTATGTAACAGTTAGATAATAACAAGTGTATTTGAAGTATATATACACTGTAATATGACAAATATCTTATATATCCAATTTATATACAATATCTACATGAGCTATGAATTTCTTTATAACAAGAATTCTGAAAAAAGGGAAAGCAATGAAAATTGATTGGGTTAAGAACTTTGATACAAAATAATAATAATTATAATAATTAATAAATAATCATAAATGATGAATTAATTTATGGTAAATTTTACAACTTTGGTAATACATTTATCAGCATTTATATTACTTCTATATATCCAACATGTATTACTTCAACACATTTTATAGTAAAAATATCAATAACATTAATTTTTTCAGAAAATATACCAGGATAAATTCGTAGAATTTTGAAGCAGTTTTTTTTTTACTTAAGCGTGCTTATTTTATAGAATCTAAATATAATCATAGCATTTTGATAATTCTATAAAAATGTTTACATTTTATTAATTCAATAGTAGGAATACGATTTTTGAAAAACATTAATAACATTTTTCAAGATGAATGTTAATAATCTACTACGTATAATGATTTTTTCAGAAGTATTACTTTGCTCACAGTTATAATTATTCATAAAACTTATTAAATTAAATTTGTATAAGCAACAAATGTGCTTTCAAATTACCCCGAAATCTAAATTTATATCTATTTTGTTTTTAAATTTTAAGTTCTAGTATAATGTGAAGTATTAAAATTTCAGAAAAGCTAAAACTTTTTTACTTATGTGATGAATCATATCCCTTAAAATATTTATGAATTGATTTTTCTTAAGTATAATTTTTTAATTTTATTTGAAACTTAAATATTAATATGTAGTAATTTTATTTATCAATGTAATATTTTAGGAATTTAATCAAAAACAAAAGAAAAACACAGGCTTTATAAATCAATAGGCTTAACGTTTTTAATGCGATTTTATGTGATGTCTCTTTTTATTTCTTCAACATAACATTTTCACAAGCAACACATACCATCTTCTTGTAATATTCATTGTATTAAAAAGAAAATCCTGAAATAAAACCGAGATAAGTGTCCATTTGGACCCTCGGAGATGCTATCTTGTTTACTGTTCACAAAAGAGTTCATATAATTTTTAAATCTAATTTTTCATCATTCACTCACTCGTCCCAAATAAGCTCTGAGTGAGTCATAATGCCCTACTCAGCCATAAAACGCAAAATTTACGAGAACCAGAAAAAACATTTTACGACTTCAAAATCCAACGCGGCGAAAATCCTTTCCCTCGGTTATAAGTAAGACAATAACACGTGGTTTGCAGATAAGGCAGACTCTGGAAAGAAGGAAAAAAAAATATTCGCAATCTTTTCTGCCACTAAACAAATCTCAGATTTTCATAGTAATTGTTTTTTACAGCACTCATTTTTAGTGCCGAAAACGCCTGTACCACTTAAAAGGCAAGCGCTGAAAGTCCCGACCCATCTGGCAAGGCTTGATGACGCAATAAAACTCGTCAAGAGAGAGAGGAAAGAGAGAAAAACCAAAATCTCATCCCAGATACTAAACCAGCTCACTTTTATTGAAGTTTTCTCTCTCTCCACCTGATGTTTGCCCTACACTCCATGGAAAGTTGAAGGCCCGGATTCATAAGCGAAGCAACCTTTATATATCTAACTAGAGGAGTAAATAAATTTTCATCCTAAATAAGACGAGGAACATTTAATATTCGCGCACGGGAGTTGGTTTAACGCTTAAAAGCTTGTCTCTTTGCCCGGGAAAGGACGCTGTTTTAATACATGTTGTCTCTGGGCCTTAAATGTATTTCGCTGCTTCAGACAAAACAAATTAGTATAAAACTTTCCCCAACCATTTGAAGGGTCGTTCGGTTTTAATAGCCATCTCACAGTCCCTGCATGTTGTTAAATACCGATAGGGGGAGGAGGGATGAAACAGTGTTTCTGCGTAATGGAATTTATTTTTCTTTCACCTGAAGGTTTGTTTTCAGCTTAAGAAGAATTGACAAATTTGTATTTTTCATTACCGAGCGCGCTGACACAACGAGAACGAAGGGATTCAGTGTAAAGAGGGTGACATTTCGCTTTTCCCTTTAGGATATTTTCTAGATCTTATTTTGCTTTGCGAAGCACTTTAATTGTGCGTCGCTTTTTCTTGATGTTATATTTGATAATATAATTTTTTTTTAAATATCTTTGTTTATGTGTCACATTTTAAATTAACATATTTAATTTATTAATTTTCATTTAAAGGTTCCTCTCCCCATAATTTTTTAATCAATATATATTACAGTTATTACTAATTTCTTCTTAGGTAAACCTTTTCACTTTAATTCTCTTAAAGGAATCAAAACTGCTGTTTTACGTTGGGTAAGGTCTTAAATCAACTAAAATCCGTCATGTATAACATTAGAGCCGTTACGCATTAGATTAAATTAGATCCTTGAGCATTCATGTAGGGTGAACGTTTCTGAAGAAAAAAAAACATTGACATTATCATTCTCATTATTTGATAGCAGTCCAAAATAGTGAATAAATTTAAATTTTCAGTCTAAACAATTATTCAGACTTTTTTAGATTTGTATTTGAAAAAAAAAACTGGGCAAAATCAAAAATGGATTGCTTTTGAGTTTGGGACAGCATGGGTTATTCATATAAAAATATAAAAAAAAAATTGAAACAATTACAAAAATACCTCAACAATACCATCTATCTCAATACTTGATTCTATATATTTTTGTGGTTCTTATCAATTCATTCAGTATTTTTTCAAAAACAAGCTCCCTATTTTCATTTCATTTTTTATCCTAGTACAGTATACAACTTACTGTTTTTTTTAAAAAAATTCTGAGAGAAGTGAGCTCTTAAAAATGAAGTTTCAAAAAATAGAAAAATTCTTATTTGATTTCGAGTTAACATTAAAAAGTATACTCACATCAATAATGGCATTATTCATGAGCTGTCAAAATAGCACATCAAAACAAAAAAAAGAAAGAAAGAAAAATAAAGTAAAAAATAACAATTGCGATCGTATGACGAAATCGGCTACTGAGTTGACACCCTGATTTTCAATTTTGAACTATACACATTTAACTATTCTATACAAATTCTTGAACAGAGCAGTTTTAGTCAATACGAGGTTATTTTTTTTTTTAAATTCAATCGAATAAAACTTTAACAAAAGAAGTATTTTACTGATATAATTTATTTTTTAAATGAAGTTCATTACTGGTGAAAGCAGATAGGAATTGTACATATAGAAATCTGTAAGCTGATTAGATGACCAAATTATTGGTGGTTAAAATAATTTATACTTCGTGGTATCTAACAAATTATTTAGATGATGTTGTAATAGTTTAGTATTTATATTCGTAACTGTCTCTTGAAAATACTGTTATATATCTTTAAACGAGGCTAAAAGTGCCTGTCTAAAATGTAACCATGAAAACATTTTACTAAAACTAGTTTAAGGAAATGCATTTCAAGATGCAAAACATAACTCTAAAAAAGATATTTATGTCCAGAAAAGAGCAGAAGAATCAATTTTAAACACTTTTAGGGGCAAAAAACGGATCATTTCCTATTTCTCTCCATCTTCTAAAACTTCAACGGTTAAGAAAACCGTAAATGCAACAACGCGTAAAACCATCCACACTATACGGGAAATGTTAACCTTCACAATACATTCAATATTTTTTCGAGTTACATTTCTTTTCTTTTCCTGACCATTGCTTCTGATGGATTATCTAGGAAAAGAAAGCTTCTCCCGGAATTTCTCCTGTTTTTCATTCCGGCTTATGCTTCCTGTATTTTTTTTATTATCCTGGATTTTTTGCCTCTTTAGAGAATTATGATCTGCCATCTGTTGACGGTGAAACCTAAAATATTCGATTTCATGTTTTGGGCCCCCCCCCCCTTTATAATAATGTCTACGTTGGAAATGATGCATATTTATCATTTTTAGATCTGATAAATATGCTTCATGCGATTGTTTGAGAAGTTTTAACTTGTTTACATGTCATTTTAAAATGGAGTGTTTACTGTGAGAGGATGGTTTATTTATGCTTACACTTTGATTAAATACGCGTCCGTGGATAAAATGAAGAAAAATAATCTAATAAATGTATCTAATTTTAGGTAGAAGCTTTCTTTTTTAATATTCACAACGTAAACGAAAGCGATGTAGAATTATGCGAAGATCTTAAAATCAATGATGGAACCGTTTTCTGCGATCGTAAAAATTCAATGGATGCTTTATGGTAATTTTTGATGCTCATAAATTTTTATGAGCTTGAAGAAATGTAAAGAAACCAGAAAAAATTCAAAGAAAGAAATAGTGGGTATTGTCAAATAAATTAAGTGTATCGATGTGTTTAGGATTTTATGGTGGTCGATGATTCGGATTTTTGTAAATGGCAAATAAATATTTTAAGTTAAAAAATGCGAATCGACGAAGAATATACAATCATAAAATGGAAAGATATGCAGTAAAATGGAAAATGTATTATTTTTCTAACTTTCTTAATGGAGATGTAAGTATGTGTTTCGTCTGAAGGTGACGTGAATATTAAATGATAATAAGGTATTTATTTTGAATTAAATGAGGTTTTTTTGTTGAAAGAGCTCTGTTTAAGAGCTGAATTTATGATGTATTGGATTTAAAACAGTTTTTCATTAAAAAAAAAAATGTGTATTTTTCTTACGATACAGCTATATATTTAATCTCAGCATAATAATATTTTATTGTTAATGATCTATGACAGTGCTTCTCAAACGTTCAATATTTGTGACCCAATATTCAATCATAATTTTATTTGCCCACCCCCTTCCATATAAATAACAATGCAATGAATACAATAATATCATACTTTGGCACTAAAGCTAGAATACGAAATTAACCTCTTAAGTGTCATCGGCGTGTATAAGCTTCTTTCTCACCCAAGACTTTAATTGGCCCGGATGTATATATACGTCTTTCCGAAGTACGATATTTTCTATACACTGCCATTCATAAAGTTATTCCGAAGGCTTAGGAATGCATTAAAAGCACCTTGTCATTAATTGTGAAGAAATTACTTATTTCAAAGGATTTGCTAATGTTACTTCTTTCCTCCCCCCCAATACATCACATACGCGCACCTACGTGGAAAACGATTACATTGGGTAGAGAATCGTATAGCTTTTAACCGGCAGTGAAGGGATTATTTATAAACCATACAAATTATCAAGACAAGTGTTAATTTTTGTATGTAATTTTAGCCCATAGGGTCAAGGGTTCTTAACTTAGTATTACTAAATTAATTATAAAACGCTTTGTGCAATACTGATATATTTATAAGTGTATTATATCAGTGTAAATGTGTATTTTGTTTTTTATTGTATCAGAATGTATTTTGTTTGTTTACTTTCAGTAAATTATTTTTTTAAATAATCTTTTGTTTTCGACTTTTCAATATCTTTTTGCCCCCTTGTTGAGTTATCCTACCCCCTTGGGGGGTGCACCCCACAGTTTGAGAAACGATAATCTTTGATAGCTTTACAACAAATTAAAAGTTAGTCACGTGTTAAATATTAATAAAATAATATTTATTTATGATTTAATTTAAAGGATTTATTTAAAAACGCCACTCTTTCAAGCTATGCAGTTATAATTTTGAACATCGGACAAGTAAAGAGTACGACACTTGAGATAGCACCATCTCTGCACACATTTACCTATATCAAAGTGAAAAATTTGAGTCTCAGCAGATTTAAGCTCATTATCCTCTTTTCAGGGTGATAGTTTTCTAACTTATGACTTAAAAACGCGCGCGCGCCAGCTACAAGTTCGGAATCATCATTATTTGATTACCGATGCTCATTCTTATAATAGATATTAAATATATAGTCAATGATTATGAATAATATTTTGCAGATTATTATTATTTAAATGTATTTTAAATAAATCCCCACAGTATATTAAGGAAAATATTTAATATTTTTTTCTAGAACTAAATTTATATTCTTTTGGTAAATAAAACTACAAGAAACCTAAAATTCATATACTTATGCATTTAATATCGCAGGGTAGAAATATTTTTTTAAGAAATAATTCTAAAACTTTCTGAAAGCTATGCAATGAGAATGCCTGATTTTGAAGATTATTTGTACATTTTTACTTAACATGAATACGTGATTTTAAATCTATTACAAAAAATATTTTGTGAGCAGATTTTCCATGATAAATACTATGTAATAATAAAAATGAATAAAATTCTATATTAAATATTATAAACATAATATTCATATAGTATAAACATAATATATGAAAATAGAGTTTTTATTTACAGTAAAAACATTTAAAATATATCATTTTGTACATAAATATATTTTGAATCAATTTTTAAGCATCTTTTTATAACACATTATAAAACAGTCAAATATTCCTCGGAGTTAAATATTCCGTGAAATAATATAACATAGATTCCACGAAGCATATTAAAATAAATGTATCGTATAAATACAAATTTAATCATGCAGACATAATTATTTTTAACATTTACATTGTGTGTTTGATAAATATTGTGCAATTACATAATATGTATTTATATTCTGCATGGATATAAAAGAGAAAAGAAGACAGTGAGTGTTTTATGAAAGTAAAAGCATCGAATAAAGATAAATTGTCTCGGCATCTCTCAATTGTTGCATGTTTTATTGAAATATATTAAGTGCATCAGTTCGTAAGGAATTATTTAATATACCTCTTTAGGATTTTAAATGTGTAGGAATAAGGAGATTTTCATGCAATATTTACCAATTTACGTAATTTACTACGAATAATTTTATTTGTAAACACTAGTCTGTTTAAATAGGGAAAAAATAATTTTTAGTGTGATATTTCATATAATTGTGTGAAAATGAAATATTTTAATAACTTTTTAATGATTTATTTTTGTTGTCTCTTGACAAAAATATTTTTTTAATACTCGTGATAACTTCCTCTTTTTTTAGTCTTACATTCTTAAATTAAATAGAAACATGTAATAAACTGCATAAAAATCTCAAAATAGATAAGTTTTGTGTAAAAAGAATATATGCGACTTTCACCATAATCTTTTTTAATCATTAGTTGTTAGACTACCTTTGTGTAAAAAGATATTTAAAATTTTGATAAAAGGCTTAAAGAAATTCCTAATGGCTCCTGCTAAAACTTTTTTTTTCAGCTGCTTTCAGTTAGAACATGTTCTGTTTTTTTTTTTAAAAAAAATTTTTATTTTTACCAAAAAATTAAAAGTTAGTCACGTGTTAGAAATTAATAAAATAATACTTATTTATTTATGATTTAATTTAAGGGATTTATTTAAAAACGCCACTCTTTCAAGCTATGCAGTTATAATTTTGAACTGTTGTTGCCAAGAAGGAAACATTTCATAATACATAGACAATCGCTTACTCTATATCATTACAACGTAGCTCTTTTAAACTAATGCAACTTTGTGACTATATCCCGTTAAAATACGAACAAAGAATGCCTGGTAAAAGCACGCACACTTCATTGTTCCATGTCATTTTAAGTAAAGTTAAACATATATAACGCTTTAAAAATGATGAAAATTTAATTTACATTTAAAAACATTCTTAATGAGGAAAAATGAAAACGAAAATATTTCGGTATGTTTATGTGTAAATTTTTTGTCCATCAATTTTCATTACTAAATTGTTCTATTTCTGAAAATATTTATAAAATTTTCCATTTAAAAGAATAATTAAGTTTGATTCATAAATTCTTTGCGGATGAATATTCTGTTCTATTTAAACATAAAAGCGTTCAAATATATTTATCGTAAAAATCGCAATTTGTTTCATGTGTTAAATTAAATGAAAATATTGAATTTTTAAGGTAATTGAAGGGTAAAAATATTCTTTTTTTTTTTTTGCCTCATATCATTTTCAGAAGTAGACTTTTATTTACCAGACCTTTTTCATCCAGTTAAAATCTAAACTACATCACTGTAAACATTTTCCATGTTAATAAGTGCGCTCTAGCAAAAAGAAATGTTTTCCAACCAAGAATTCTTTAATGAGACAGGAAGGAGATTCTTTTTGAAAAGAAAACAAAAGAAAGAAAATCAATGAAATTTTCAATTAACGGAATTACGTTTCTTCCGATCCTTGATTGGAACTATTGCCGAGATCGCTGCAGTCTTCTCCCTTTTTTTTTACTATTGAATTAAATCTTAAGCCGAGATTATTCGACAAAGTAATGATAATTGAACAATCTTGTATCTCATCTGCATATGCTACATTGATTTTAATTTAATTTCACTTTTATTGATTGCAACTACACCAAAAAAA
>BMAV01023025.1:333918-365833 GCA_019973955.1 Trichonephila inaurata madagascariensis | reverse complement strand
CTTTTGCTTGCCATCCGATTCGAAAATGTTATATTTGCTTTCATCAACAAAAGTTACATTTTCCCAATATTCTGTTGGTTGCCTTACATACATTTTAGCAAATGTCAGTCTAGCTTGTCTATTTGCTTTGATGATGTAAGGCTTTTTTGAGGTACTCTGCCATGATATGTCTTCTTAAAAGATTTCTGACAGTTTCAGGATTTACTAAATTTTCCGAACCTACCTTTACATTGCAAAGTAATTTTTACTGTACTAGTTCTTGGATTAATGTGTACGTGTCTCACAATCCACTTCTCTTCACGTTCATTAAGTATCCTTGAACGCCCTGATTTTTGCTTGTTTTCAACACTTTTTGTTTTCTTGAACCTGTCAATGATGTTAAAAACAGTAGACTTACTCAATTTTTCAAGATTTTTCCTATACAGAGAAGTGATTTCCCCTCTTTCCAATGACTTTTTACGAGATTTCGCACACCAACCATCAATCTTTGTTTCTCACTATTTTTTTCTATAAATAATCTTATCTGTTGAAATATTTATGTTTAAATGTCTAGTCTAAAAAAGTGGTGTGGAAATAAATTCTTTTGATGCTCTGTATATTTGTTATATTTCTCATTTTAAAAGTGTTGCAATACTTTTTTACTCCAGTGTGTCTTTGAATAATATTTGAAAAGGTAGATCAAATTATAATTCTATAATACCAATAAAATTTTCCTTATATACTGAATATCAAATGTTAAAACATTTCCTAGTTGATTTTGTTTTTGTTTTAATGTGATAAATATTTTTTATAAACGACTTTACAGTTATGCATGCCAAGGGTCCCAATACTTTTTTGAGTGACTGTATGTAAGTTTGCTAAGGTATTTATAACTGATTCGAATAGTTTTATAGTGTTATTTTTAGTATACTTTTCAAATGTTATTATAAGCTAAACACTTTAAAATTTCAGTTTTATATTGATTAAATGGCTTTCAATGTTATAATTCTTTTCATAGTTTTTGTTTTAGATTAAAAGAACATAGATCTTTACGAAAGCAATTATCAATATGTTCTCTAAAATAATCAATAAAAATAATATTTTTCTCCAAGCAAATTGATTTTTTCAACTATTTGAGTAAATCGTATACAATAGGGCCCATAAAAATAAAAAAATAAATTTCCTTGAGAAATATTATTACTTAATTCGAATAAAGGGCATGAACACATTATAACTTTTTAAACAAAATATCCGAAATTTAAGTATTTTTTTAGAAAGAAATCCTTTATTGAATATTTTTAACAAGATATGTATTATTCATATTCATATAAATATTTTCCTTTGGATTTTCAGAATTTTATATCATTCGTAAAAGCTCATATCTGAAATAATTGGGTTTTTTTTTTCTCTTTTTTTCTGCGTTGATACCTTTAGAAATAAATAAATACATTCTATTTTAGTGCCATGAATATAATCTCTTCAACAAAGAAAAAAACTAAATTAAAAAACATTTAAACCCATGTTACCAATACGTATTTTTTAAAACCATTTCGAAAGAAAATTCTTGGGTTATTTTTTATTCAAACTCATTGTTTCCAATTAAATTTCCTTTTGTTAATTCTTCATAATTCCCCTTTTTACGTTGAAAAACAAATTAAGATATCAGCTCTCTTATTAATTTTCTAAATATGTAAATTATAATTTTTCTTGACCACAGAACCGAAAGGCGATTTTAATTTCTTCTAAATGAAACTGATATGTATAGTTATGCATTACAAATTTTTAAATTTGCTTAAGAATGCATAATATAAAAGGAATTCCGACTATGTTATTATTGTTATTTAGTTAGTTCTTTTCGGAATATACGGGTTATTTTAATATTTTCTTATTTGTATTTCAGTTCAATGGTTTTGATATATAAGTGTTGTGACGGGGCTTTATCGGTACTTCTATTAATAATCCTCTTGGGATATCTTTGGGGCCAGAATGGTAGTTCTTTCCAACCAACCCAAGAAGAGAACGCGGTTATGCAGATTATGAATATTATATATTTGAGCGTCAGTATTCACGTTGGGTTCTAGAAGAGCTGGGTGAAGTTCTAAGAAAAGAGTCTAAGAGTGTTCTAAGAGTTCTACGATTCGGTCTAATAGTGCCAGTGAAGTTGATTTCTAAGTGGATCCGAGACCAGAAGATTATCTCTTAGCCGGATCACGTTGGATCGAAGAATATATTGACGATATACTGACTATAGTTGTTCACCGAGGAAATAGCGGTAAGACTGTTTAGATTAAGCTTTAATACTAGAGTGGATTCTAGTAAGTTAGGAAATCATCTATAGATATAGATTCGGTGGTTTATTGCGCTATTTGTTAGAATTACAGTTTGGGTCTCATCACTCCTGATCATAAGCCTCCTAGACTAGTGTTCTTTTGCTAAATATAAATGGAGATCATAATAAACTCATTTTAATATGGAAGGTGTTAGTGGTCAATCTTTCATTTCCTCAAACATAGATTGCGTGGATGATGAAGAGAGGATACCCCCAGCCCACGGGATATCACAGTGTAAAAAAAGTAAGTAATTTTGAAGGTAATTGAATTTCCTTTTCAACAACCATGAAGAAAACTATGTAACGTCACTATGAATGAATTTACATAATCAGAGAGATAATCATTTTAAATAAATAATCCTTTTTTAAAACAACAAAATATATTCCTTGAGTTGAAGTTACGGGAAGAAATTTATCTTCAAGAATAGAAGCTCTTACGTTTTATACACTGGAGTAGCTAGTCCTGAGTGGGCCCTGTATCAAATATTTCTTGGGGGTCCCGTATCATTGATACGGTGGTAGCAACGCCCCTGGTGTTATATTGTCGACCGATTTCATCAAGTAAGCCAAATTGACTGTATTTTGCAAAATGCTTATAACGCTATGCCAACATTTTCTTTTTCTTTTGACTCTATCATATGTCATTGAATCATCATCTGTTGAAAAGTGGTGAATTTTGCATTTAATAAAGTAAAGGAGAAAGAGAAACTGCAATGATCTTCTCTTCTGAAAATAAGAAAGTTCTTTCCAGTTATTGACCTTTGTGGGTGTAGACTGGATGTTACATGACCACATGTTATAAAGACAAGAGCTAGTAAAAGGAAGTATTTGGTTGACTTTTGAGCTAAACCCGTTTTTTTCTAAAACTATTTCTTTCAGTTAAAATATCTAGCATGTCCCGTAAAAATTAGAGTTAACTTAAGGAATGTATTTAAATATTGAAATTATTGACCATTTTCTTTGTAACAGGTTTTAATTTATTGTGTTATTTAACATCGGAAAGATGGATTTATGTATAATTTATATACCATAAATGCAAAAATAAATAAATAAATAAATACTACATATAAAATGGTAAAATAGAAATAAGCCATTTCTAACATTACATTATATTAACAATATAAAACAAACTGAAAAATTTAGACACAAGAGAATCATGATATTGTGTAACTTTTATTTCTTTATAGTGCCTACAAAATACTTGGCCTATAAATTTGAAAAAAATAATAATAATTAATTTATATTTCCATAACAGCATTTTTACTAAAGAATTCCTGTGTCATGGATAATTTTCTCGAATGCCTAATTATTTTCACTTACAAGTTAAATGTATGGAAAAAAGCTTTTCTTGTAAGAAATTTTCGAAACAACATAAAGTATATTTACCCAAGGAACGAATTAATGTATTTACATGAAAATTAATATGCAACGGTGTAATAAAATTTTTAAAAAAATAGTTGATCATTAGTTTGGTTGATAAATTCTATTTTATATATATATATTTCAGGTTATAAATTCTAAATTTGTGTTAAAATTTGTATTACATTCTTAAGAATATGAATCATTATAAAAATACTTCTAAAAACTGCGTTATTTTTATAGAAAAGAATTTCTATTTAAAGCCCACAGCACTCAGAACTAAATTTTCTTATAAGGAAAGAACAATTTTCTTTAAAATTTTGTTAAAATACTTCAGAGACCTCATGATAGAAAAACCCTGAGACAAAACCCTTAGACTCTCCTAGTACATCTCTCAAAGTTCCATTTTCAAACCGGGAACAAGAAAACGCACCTAACTCACACACACACATAAATCATTCTTCACCCCAAACCCTCCTTGATTTTTAATTCACCCACAAAACGTTACGAGAGTACATTAAGCAACCCTTACTCAAACACACTCTCCATTTGCATTTAAAGAACTAAAAGTCACTCTTAACAATCACTACCTTCTTTTATTTCTTCATTGGGTAAATTAACTCTCCCTGCCCCCTTCTAAAAATAACATTTTCTACGCCAGACAACCCCCTCTTTAGAAGCCCATCGGCAAGGGTTTCGCTGACATAGCTTCTCTAGAGGATCCATTGCAAAAAGAGGACCCTTCCTTAAAACACGCTTAATTACTGTTCCGCAGAAGTCCATTAGTGCAGGAAGCCACGAGAAATCTCGCGTGACCTATTTAAACAATAGAATAGATTAGAGAAAAGGGGAGGTGGGAGGTGTTCGATTAGAGAGAGTGAAACCGCAAACTGTCGACGGAGGTGCTATTTAAATTATGCCACGTCGTCAAATTGGCTAAAGTGCGTGAAGAGAGGTGTAGGGACTTTTCTCGGGGTGGGTGCGAAATTTACTGGGGAGTGTTGCGCAAAGTATCGTTCCTGTTGCACGGTCTGAAAAGAAGAGGTTAAATGAATTTTAGTTGGGAGCATGATCCTCCTCATCTTCTTTTTAGCAAATCGGAAATGGATACTTGGATAGGAAGATAAGATGGAGTACGCTTCGTCGACGTCATAGAGTCTGAAGTGGAGTTTTCCTGTTTTTCTTCTCGTGTTAACTGAACATAAGTCAGGTGATTTTTGGAAGGAAGACATACTTATCTTTGAAGGATCGTATTTCTAGTATGTTTTCGAAAAGATTCCAGATAGTTCTTAGTGGTTCAAAACAACAGTTTGACTGTAACTTAATTAAAAAAAAACTTGTTCGTAAATTATCCTTTTTTCTGCCTTTCTTCCTTAAAAAATTATATGAGTTAAAGTATTGATTTTCGAATTATTTCCCCTGTTTTTTCACAAATTCCATTTAAAAAAAATCAAGCTAAATAGTTTTTGTTAACACATCAAACATGAATGTGTTAAATCGGGAATTTAGTTCATAATTTATTTTGCAAATATATGTGTGTGCGTGATTTCCCAGGAATTAAAACATTTTACTGGGGTAATATTTATTTTGTTTCAGTCGTTGCATGGACTCATGAGAAAGATTTTCGTATTTTAAATCCACATTTTATTTTATAGACATATAAAACGAAAAAAACGAAACATAACATATACGCACACAAACAAGACAAGGGACAAAAGCGTTCTTTTTTCGTACCTTAGATTTGAGCTTTTATAGCTTCCTTAACTGGAAGCATTGAGAACCATATGACATCCGTTAATGAGTATCGTGGTGAGTTAGAATGATTGGATGACGCAATATTGCATCATCTAGTCCCCGCTAGGCGGGTAAGAGGGTTAGTTTAGGGATAGGTGACTAGCTTACCCACCATGTTCCTCAGTGTGAAATTTTGCTTTACTGATAGTGTCAAAACAGATATTTGTATATTGAGTGATAGCCGAAGATCTATTCAGCATCTATATGAATGGTGGCGGTATGATGACAGAAAAACAACGAGTATTGTCTAGATATTAAATAACTTGAGCGTCCATGTTAAGATCTTTTTTCTGTGGGTACTATGGTGCGGGAATATCTGTGAGAATGAGATTGCAGATGGTTTGGCCCGTGAGGGCAGCTATAAAAATTCTACACATGGTGACTGCCTTACTTTTTCTTTTACCTTCAGTCTTGGTTCTGCTTTGCTTGGAACAGGCAGTAGGCGAGATGAAACAATTCTTGTTAGACTTCGTAGCTGACATATTCATGCTCAACAGTATGTGGTGGCCCTTAAAGTTTACTCTCCTTGTCCAAATTTCAATGTGACCTAAGACACTCCAGCCCACATCTTGGCTTGTATTGGTTGCCATAAAAGCCAGCTGCTTTCAAGTCCTGCTACAGCCCTTCATTGTTTAACCCATTCAGGACCAAGCGATTTTTGCTGTTAAGCCTAATTTCATTTAAAAACTCATATAAAGTACGCCGAAATTCATAGTGTATGACAGTGGCGCACATAAGGGCTACTGTCATGGGGGTCCGGACCTTCCCCAAAGCCCTCGATTTTTTTTCTGATTGATTAAAATCCTAAGTATATAGTACGTAAAATTTAATTAAGTATTTGCTATTAATGATTAATTTTATTGATTAATGCTAATTATTTATTCAATAGTTAGTGTTTTACTGTGTTTTGTGCCCGAAAATCGACAAAATCAAAAATAGTATAATATAAGAATGGAGAACTTTCGAACCCGGACCCCCTCTTGAAAACTTCTTGTGTGTGCTACTGGTGTGTGATCATTTCAAATTCCATAGGTAGCAATATAAAATCCCATTGGCGTGATTACGGGCCTCAGAACGGGCATTCATTTTATTGTAAAAATAACATTTATTTGAAATTTATTTTTCCGAAGTAACTTCACATTTAAATATTTATCTTCAAAAATCTTCACTTAGTTTTTGATGCGAACTTATTTTTGTTCCAACTTAAGCATCATTTCAGTCAGATTTTTTTTTTTAAAAAAAAAAAAAAAAAAAATGTGACAATGTATTTATTATTATTTCCCTAAAAAGTATATATAGGGAAATTTTAATCTCCTCCAAAATTATTTCGTTCATTTCTTCAAACTGCAAATATAATGCTCAAAGGAATGTTTCATTTGTTCAAATTAATGAGGTTAATTATATCACACTTAGATAAAATCCGTAATAAGTGCATATTCCCCTGAATAATAACGCGTTTCTATTTCAGATATGTATTTGTAATGATTCTCATTCTAAATGAGTGTAAAAATAACCTCACACACAAATAAATAGGATATTTCATGTGGGAACGCATTTTATGGTAATGCGGTTCGCTATTTTTAGACAATTTCTTTGTGAACGCATTACCGCTTTCACGAGCAATGCACGAATTCATTAATTGTTGCCATTACAGCAAAGTTTCGTCCCTATTTTTTATACTGCTGAGAGCTTTATTGATGTTTTTGATGTTGTGAGGAAAGATGCTGCAAATATAAATTATGGTGTTGTGTACATTGCTGTCACTTAAAAGAAGTTATTTGATTTGTTGCTGTTGGGTTTTTTTTTTGTTTGTTGAGTACGATAATCGTAGATGTTTTGTAGCAGATTTTTAATGTTATCTTTTAACAATTCATTGTGTCTACTGCGATTTGATTCTGCTTTAAACGAGGCGCGGATGAAAATAATTATTTCTCGCGCCGAGAAATTCAATTGTTCAGTATTTGATGATGTGTGTGTGCTTGTAATGTTTGTGAAAGAAAGTCGAAATATGTTTTACTATAGTGCATAAAACTTTTATTTGAGTGAAGGGAAATAAATTTAAAGTACGACGTTTAATACAATAACATCCGTCCAATTTTGAATATTTTCTGTTTTAAAAATGTTATTAAATTGATTTTTATCCGTAAACGATGTTTCTAAATATTCTAAATTTTTATTCTTTGGTGGATTCAGCTATTTTATGGATGTTTTTTGACTCAGTTTGATCAAATTTAACAGTGAATATAATGAGACAAATAGCTATTATAATAATAATAATTGGACTTTTATTGATTTTATGAAAAACAAAAGCAATGTTTGATGAATCAGATTTTAATCTTTATAATACAATCGACTCTCGCTAATTTAATCCTTCGATAATACGAACCTCACGCTAATTCCAAGTATATGCTCGGCCCTAGAAACACTCTTGACATTTCAAACTAAAACAATACGTTTTAGTACACTCAATATTTCGAAGTAAAATCTATGGGTGGCCAGACTACATCTCGCTATAATTCGAAATTATCATATATAGCTCTCGACAATTCGAACACTCACTATCATTTAGAGTCCTGTAGCACAAACAAGTTGGAGCTTACATGTTTTGAGTTGTATTGTTTATGCGTATCTCCCCTGCAGCATAGCCCCTTTGATGATCATCTGTCTACCATTCCTTCTACATTTATTGCGTTCCTTCTTCAAGTGGACAATAGACCAGCCGCACTTGTTGCCAGACGTCCATATCTTTCGTTAACACGTGGCTTAGCTACACATGTGTTCGGAAATGATGGTCCACTAGAGTGAAAAAGAGTGGTGTAGGATTGTGTTGTGTACTTTGCGTCCCAGTGACATGACGATTTATAACTCATCTGTGTGACTTATGACGTATGGCACCAAATAGGGCATGGGTCGGACTGGACCCTGCCTTGAAGAACCAAAGTTGCTGGGTAGAGTATCAAGGGGAACCGATTTCTAAAGATAACAATATTTTTTTCGTCAAAAAAAGATTAATTATGTACAGTATGCTTTTAATAATTATTTTTAATACACAGACGTATTTTTTAAATACAGGACTTTAAACTTCTGTTTAGTATTTATACTGTATAGTATGTATTTTTGAAAAATACTTTAAAATAATTTTATACATATGTACATTACTGTTTTATTAACATAGTTTCCAAATTAAATGTGTTAAAAAAATTTTTTTCTTCCAGTATTTTGGAAGTTTTTTCCTGCCTTCTTGATAGTTCGAACTCTTGGTAATTCAAAGTTTTTCATTGGTCCCTCCAACTTCGAATAATCGAGAATCGACTGCATATTTTTTTCCTAAATTTTATAACAAGATTTCATTTGGAGAGGGAGAGGCTACTTGGTTATGTTATTATATCAGGAAATCGGTTTGATTATGAAATATTTAAGTGCGAATTCTAAAACAACTGCTCTTATTACATAAGGAATTTTTTATTATAATCTCTGTGACGGCTCACACGTCCTTTCTCTAACATAACATCTGTGTTCTTTGACGGCCACGATTAATGGCAAATCTTTTCCAACTCAAATCCAAGAAGTGAAACGAAGGATAGATGCAAATAAGATAACCTTTAAAAGGACAGAAATTTTAGTAAGCGGGATTGCAATTTAGAGAAAGTTCAGTTCAGAAAAGATAGAAGTGTAAATTGACGGCCTACCCAAGAATCACGGAAATCTCGCCATTCATTCAAGGTACATACCATTGTACGCGAGCCTAGATAAATATCTGAAGTGGATTGGACCATTGCTTAGAATTCAAGGTAGGAAGATTATATTCTGAATGCGAATATATTATTAGGATTGTGTGAGAGTAGGCGAATATAATATAATTATATAAATAAGTGATCCAATTGCGCGATCTGTGTTAACTACGGCTACGTGTTTTGGTTTATTCTCACTTAATATAAGTTTGTTTGATATATAAGTAATTTAAGTTAAACTCTTAATAAAAGTCATATTAAGAATTCTAAAATGTCTCATCATTTCGAGAATCCCACACCTCTAACTTACGCTGAAACCCCACGATATGGTCAACAAAGATCGACCATATCACATCTCTTACATTAAAAATAGCATAATGTTGCGTTTCACATTTCTTTCTATTTCTTTTTTGAAAAAAAGGTTTCCCATCACATGGAGAATTTATTCTAGGGATTAAGAAAATGGAGACATATTAAAATTGAATGTCTATCTTAGTTTTGATCTTTTTAAAAGAGAGTTATTCCATCATGGATTTAACGTATAATTCCTAGATAGTTAACGATTGTTTTTAGCAGTGATTTCCAAATCATCGCTCGCGGGGACATTTTTAGTACATTGCGTTAACGCTAATTTTATTTAAAATTAGTATAGAAACAGACCGATGAACACTTGAAATTTTATAAGAATGCAGTACTTTTGGTTGGCAGTAGGATTTAAATAAGTACGGTCTCTCAGAAATTTAATAAGTTTTACGACCATTGTTTTGTAGAAATATATTGCTACATTACATTACGATGTGTTATTTGTAAACTAAAAATGTTTCTTTGTAAGAAAAAAATTAATTTAAATTATTCAGTGTAAAATGGATATTATTTATTTTTCGTATTTAGTAATAACCATCGTAAACGTGTTATAAGTTTTCGTTTTCTAATTAATTATGCTCTAGGAAGAAAAAAATATTTATGTTGTAATGCAATACATATTCACAAATTAAGATATTATCCTAAAACAAGTTAAAATTTAATTGCTTTAATAAATGGTACCGTAAGAAATATTTATATAACTGTATGAAATCAACTTTCGTGTGGATACCTACTTTTTTAATTTTATTGATCCAAATGAAAGTACCATATCAAAGATGAATTTAAAATGCTTCAAATTTATTTCAATCAACTTATTATTAAAAAAATTCGTATTCCATCTCATTTATTACCAATGTTGAAAAAAAAAATCCAGCTTATTTTTGAAGCTGTTGTAGCTGCTACAGCTATTGAAGATTCTTTTTTTCTTCTTTCGTTTCACAGTCTTTTTTTTTTCTTTTTTCGTTTCGGTTATATTGTTATAGATTAAATAACACTTGCAGCATGGGGTGTGAATTTATGATCACGATTCCAGCGCGAACTTAGAATTAAGGAAATAAGTTTAAAATTCGGTGGGAAAGTTCCCAAGAAAGAAACTTTTTTTATGATCCAACTATGACCATTCCGTTGCCAGACTCACTTCATAAAAGTAGACTAGGGATATTTTTATACGCTGATGGTCAGACCACTGGGTTCTTTCAACAAAGTTTAAAATCCTATTATTCTTCAAAAAAGCGGAAAGTTTGTGAGTGGTTAAGAATATATCTTCTCAGATGTGTATACAATGGGTGATAAATATCGTTAAGTGATTCCACGATTCATAACTCTCTCTTTTGATATGACATTTCAAATTTTTTTAAAGAAAATTAAACTAAATAATATGTACATTTATCAAAAGATGTAACTCTTATGTATACACAATTTTATCTGTTTTCTTCAATCTAAAAGATATCATAGAATTTGTATTATTGATAATGAAATTATATTGTGTAATGAATAGATATAGAGCCTTTCCGTGGAATGATTTATACGCAGAATTAAGGAATATAGAGCTGATAAAACTTAAATATCTATCTCAAGCTTAACTTTTATACGAAAGACTCCTAACAATATTATTCGATTCCAAAATCTGTACATTTTTAGACACAGCCTTTTTTTAAAATAACTACATATTCCAATAATTCTCAACATTTTTTTTTCTTTCTTTCTTTCTTTATTTTTTTTCAGGTACACTTTAAACCAGTGATCTGCAACCCCGTTCGTTGATCAAATGGTGCCGGGCCGCCTAAAGAACATTAAACTGTTGCCTTTTTATTTAATGTGGTACATTTCTCTCGGATTTGCGCAACTTCCAACAGAAATCACTTTATAATCCCCGTTAAATCACTTTTATTTATTTTTGGTGTAACTATATTTTATTCTGAAAGCATATTTAAATGAAACTAAATTAAAATATTTAAATCAAAACAATATAAAATATAAACAATCAACGTGTCCCACCCTCAGTGGGCCGCGAGGAAATTATCAAACGTTGACCGGTCTGTAGAGATAAAAAGGTTGCGGGACACTGCTTTAAACGATTTCAAAATTCGGTGACACATTAACTATAAAATAAGTTAAAAAGAATTTAATTTATATGTAATACACACACAAAAAAGTTTATGATAATAATTTTTAATGTAAATAAAATAATAAGTACGACAAAGACAACAAAATGGTTATTGAGTAATTACTTGCAAATTAATTATAAGGATACATTTAATGCGAAATATTTGAGCTTGATTATTTTTAATATTTTTTGTTCATATTGGGTCGTAAAAATGATAATGAAATTCTCATTTCGTCATCTACATTTAACAGTCACGATCTTTTTCAATTCCTACACTATTAGCTCGCACTGTCTATATATTTATTTATTTATATATTTGTATATTTATTTATTTATCTTGGTGGAATTTTCAATCATTAATAAAATACATTTTAAAACTCTGAATTTAGCTGAAATTTTATATAAAGGATCATTTTTGATGACAATACAATAATTTAATTATAATTAATAAAAATTAATTGATTAAAACTAATTATTTAAAGAATTACAATTACAGCCACATTGGTTACTTGACGACCATTTTGGCGACATGTGTCAAAACTTGAAAAAAAAATTTTCTCACGTGTTAAAGCATTCAGTTGGACTGAAATTAAAAGGACAATAGGATACTTTAGTGATAATTAAAAACACTAATTACCACTTAATGCTGCGATTCTGTCCTATGTATATACATACTTATATTAATTGTAACTATTTGATATAAAAGTAGCTAAAATAAAATTTTTCGTTGTATTCGACTTAAGTAGGAATTGACTTAAAAACTATTTTTTTATATTATTTGCTTCCGTTTTTTTGGTTAATGCTGAAATTCGAATTTACGCGAATAAGATGTAGAAAATTGTACCTATGTTTTTAAAGCTTTTTATGCTATTATGAGGTGATCACCTTTAATTTGAACACAGAATGAATTAATTGACTCATCTAAATGTTTTGAAATTAAATGTCGATTTTTACAGAGTGAAATTACTTTTTCCTATTCATTCAAAGTTTTTTTGATATACAGATGTATCCATTATCCCAAGGGGATTACGAACCCAATCAAATATTTCCATCTATCTTCGAAAGGATAAATTAATCCCTTAGTTTATTTTATAAAACGGCCGAATAATTCGGTACCAGATTTTGATTTTTTTTTGTTTTTTTTTGCTCGGAGTATAATTAATAATTTTTAAAAAGAGTTGTCGGTATAACAGTGGTTGAGAATCACTAACGTATTCGAACGACTTAAAATGTAATTTACTATGAATACTAATAAAGTGGTTTAACATTTTTTTCTTAGAGGATTATACTTCACTGATAAATTCATATGGTATGTTTTGTATTTATCTTCTTTGTCATTTTATTTCTCTCATTTGAACATAAAATCTTAAAACAATATCTATCATAGAGGGAAAACGAAATTTAAAGTTTCATATTGGCAGTAGCTTCGAACACATTTTTTCCCCTATAGGAATCAGTTGTTGAAAAGACTTTTTTATATGTTTAAATTTTTCTTGCAAATAGAAAACTATTTATATGTATCCTTGTAAAATAAATGGCTTATAAATATGGGATATTCGTAATTTAGCACAAGTTAATTTAAAATATTTTGAAACAAAATTAAAAAAAAAAAATATTTCAGAGGAATGTTTAAAAATTACTTAAATGTGAGCTTCTAAATATAATTCCTTTATTGAAAAAAGGGGTAAATAATTATTATAGTTAGGGGGATTAGATTCCCAAAACATGAAAGAATTAAAGTTATATCCAGACATGATGTAGGTTTTCAAAATAAGTTTATTTCGTTTCATTTAAAATATTAAAAAAACCTATATACACGATGTGATATACGTATAGTCGAGCTCTAACAAATATATATATTATTTCTAATGGACTGCGGATTAGTGTTTTACCATTGCGGACCTAGTACATTCTGCAGAAGCTGGTATCCTTTTTTAGTGCGGCACCATGTAGGCGGATACCAATCACCGCAGGTAATTTTGATGCACAGTTTCCTTCCTAGAGGGACGCACCTGAGCTCTGACGATGTGAACCTGTACTAGGATTTAATTTTGCCGAGAGCATCTAAGCCAAACAGACAGTCTAGGAATCCATTACATGCCAGATAATCATACGACATGGCCGCTGTCGACTTTCTGCATCAGGGAAATTCACCAACTTGGGCCGGGGTCGAACCCGCAACCTTGGGTGCAGAAGGCCAGCAACAAACTAACCACGCCACCCGGCCACCATAGCACATATTTTACTTTTCTCTAAATACAGTCCATGTTCATCTACCTTATAGTCTTGTAGTCTCTCTCTCTGTCGTTGAAGACAATTTTTCTGGGTACATCAATCATTGTACACTATTATTAACTGTCCATACTTGTCATTCCACTAGCATCTATTTGCATTTCGTTCCATACTCTGATAATTCACCCCTCCTCCCTCCTTCTTCTTCATGTTGTCTTCAGTAGTACTGTCATTTCATACATCACGATTCCTTCATAAGTTATCATAAAGAATTCTAAGGGTTTATCTTAAGGTGAAAATGCGTGAGTACCTGTTATGATGCAGCTTGTAGAAATCTCTTTAAAATATTAGTAATATATTAGTTCTGCATAATTCATGTTTTAATAATGAATATCCTATTGAAAATAAAAAATCATTTTATTAAACAATAAACTTTAGTTAGTAAGTGGGAGCAAAAATATACAATTTTTCTGCATTGCGCCTTACCTGCACAAGTAATGAATAAGAAATGATATTTTAATAGTTACATTTTTTTCCGAAAATAGTTCACTGAATCAGTATGCGACCTCCTGTGTGTGAGAGAGAGAGAGGTTGTATAAAAATTTAACTAGAACATTGTGTATGTAACAATTTTTTTCAATGCATTGTAAATAATTTAAACATATGTTCCGTTTATATTTTATTCCGTTTAGCAATATGCAAGCAAATCTATTATAATATTGGCAACTATAATGATTCCCATCTTTCTTTTTCAAATAAATAGAGCATTCTATTATGGTATACTTAAGGTCGTCCTTGTGTATTAAAAAGTTTAATTGCATTTACTTTTTTAAAAGAAGGCCATGCATCCTTAAAAAAAGTTTAAAAAAACTTTTCGCGCAATAAATTTGTTAATACAGAATGAATTCCGTGAGAGTAAAGTTTTGTTGAAACCACTATAAAACTTTTGTAACCGGCTTACTATTTACAGTTTCTTCCCAACCGAATCAATATATCCAAAGCACACACAACAAGATTGTTTTCTTAATGAGATTTATTCTAAATTTGAATAAAAATGAAGCGAATTTTAATTCTTCCGGGTAAATGACAAAATTGTCTCTGCTTTGGAATCTGAGAAAGAAACCGAATTGCGCTTATTTCTTCGAGCGAAAATCATCAACCTCCGCAGAAAATATTTTTCGATAATACCCTCGGAGCAATCCAAACGAGTAAGAAGAAAGGTTTCGGGCTGTAACCTTATTTGTTCGCGACGCACTCGTCAAAAATGGAGACGAAAGACTTCAAGACAAACAGATGTGAGAAGAATTTCGAACAGGGTGTTTGTGGAAGCAATTCCATTGAATACAATCATTAAGTTAAAAATTAAACAAACCATCGTATTTCTTAATCTTCCCTTTCTTAATTACGTCGCCTCTTATGAAGGGCATGGATGTATCCGAATTTCGCGGGTACTGCTTTCGGTAAATTTAAGTTTCTTGTTTGAGGATGTAACATCGTGAAGAAAATAGTTGATGTCATTGTCCACAGTGATAAAAATTCGCTTTGTCTAACTTTTATTGTCTTTACGGAAAACATCTTTGTTAATATTTTTTCATTGCAATGAATCCACGATGTTGTGATGTGTATGTCTAACAAGAAACATTTTAACCATGAAAGTAGTTTTTCTTCTGACGAAATGCGTCACATTTCCTAGACGAAACAATACTTTTCTGTTTATTGCATAATGTGTACATAGTTTACACTTTCGGAGTATATATTTTTTAAATTCCTACTATTAGTTCACAATCTCCCTATATCTTGTTCAAATTTTTAAATCGTTAATAAAATACATTTTAAAGCGCTCAATTGAGCTGAAATTTTATATACACGATTATTTTGGATGACAATACGGTAAATTAATTATAATTAATAAACATTAATTGATTAAAACTAATCATTCAAGAATTACCGATACAGTCACGTTGATATCATTTTTGGCAACTTAGCGACCCTTTTGGCGACGTGTGTCAAAACTTGAACAGGTTTTTTTTCTCACATTTTAAAGCGCTTATTTGAGCTGAAATTTTCTATACACGATTGTTTTGGGTGACAGTATAATAATTTAATTATAATTAATTAAAATTAATTGACTGAAACTAATTATTAAAAGAATTACACAGACAGTCATGTTAGCTTTATGTATAGCGACTTGAGTCAAAACTTTAAAAAAAATTTTTTTTGCCACATGTTTTAAAGCATTCAGCTAAACTAAAATGTCATATACACGATTTTTTTACAAGACAATACGATACTTTAATGACAGTTAATAAAAATTAATTGCCACTTAATATTGTGATTCTGTCATCTGTCATATGTATATACATATTTATACTAATTGTAATTATTTGATAAAAATAACTAAAATAAAATTTTTCTTTGTTAAAGTAAGTAGGAATTGACTTAATTTTTTTTTTAATATTACTTGTTATGTTATTTTTTCATCCTTCAAAATTCGCAACAACCGTTGTCTTTACTGAGATGGTACCCAGTGACGTCGAAAGACCTTTTGAGTCCAGAGCATCTAAGCAAAAGTATTCTCTACTTTTTAAGTAGGCAGTACATACTTTCACAAACGGTAACCCTAACAATTTAAATGTACGTGACTCATAAATCTAGAAACAAAACAACTCGACCCGACTGTCTCCTTTTGACTAAATCAGAAGTTCCCAAACTCTTTGTCTCGTAGACCCCTTGCCATGTGTTTCGGTTTTGAGTAGACCCCTGCTTACCTAGTATTGAGTTTTTGCAAATTTATCAACCTAAAAATCTTTTTGACAGCTGGTATAAGAGAGCTATTTACATTAAAAGATTTAAATTTCTATAACTGTAGTGAAGTGTAATGTTTAAAAATTAAGAAACACGTGCTAATTATATTAAAATTAATTAATGCGCAAAAGAACTGATCATCAAACAAATGTTTATACTGGAAAGGATGAATCAGGGGCTCTTCAATAACAAATTTTCAACATTTGGCATCAATCTGGTTAGGTTTACCCTGAATCTTCTTCGGTTAGTATAGTGTCCAGTCTTTTTCTTTATTTTTTTATTTTTATTTTGGAGATTGATAACCGCACTGAAACTCCTATTCACTGGGGAAAGCAATTTAAAACACTTTTCGACAATACTCCATAATTCGAAACAATTAACAGGTATGTTAAATTTATATTTGGCATATTTAATGCCAAAATTGCTGACATTCTCTCACTTCTGAACTTTACTTTAAGATCTGCTTTACTGCTTATTCTTATCAATTCCTCTTGTACTATAACATTTTTTTAAAATTCCTATGTGACCATATCGTCGGTAAAATTATCAGACTGCGTAACTCCATTTGGGATGCTAATTTGATACAGCAGGGCTAGGCGCCAAGTTGTTGTTTATGTTCGCCAAGATAGGCGATAATATTACAATATGGTTTACTTTGATATTTTTATCGTGCGATAATGTGGTTGCCATGGGGATAACGTATAATAGTGTTAGTTTTTTTTTTTTTTCCCCGCGGAATGTCTGCTCAGTAAAAGTAACACACTGTGGAAAATTTTGTGTAACGAACGCTTAAAATAGTGTAAATAATTTATATATCTGGAAGTGTAATACATTAATATTGCTTTCTGTTGTATTTATTTTATGTTAAAATCTTGCCCATCACCTCTTCCTTTGAAATCTAGTTTTATTATGAAATAAAAAGTAGTGATTACACTGATCGAGGAATAAATTAAAAGCGGAGAGCTCACTGAAGCATGGCGTAGGCAAAACAAAATGATTAATGAATCGCGCCTAAAAGCGCTTGTGGAGCGTTGCACTCCTATATTAAATCAGTTACACCGGTGGAGTTACGCAGTCTGATAACTAGGCCGACGATATGAATTCATTGTCAGTGTGGTATAATTACCATACATACTCAAACAATCTGAATAAGAGGCATTTAAATGTTGAACGTAGGTTAAAACGTCATTTTCCTTGTAGATTGTCTGTGGCCAATTGAGAAACTGGGAACATTCGTGACGTTTGATATTATACTCCTTTATCTTAATTCTGGCAAGAAACGCTGAAACATATAATGATCCTTGTATTAATAAAATGTTTTCTGTCGCCTTGTAACTGCAAAGTAATCTCATTACATTTAGTAAATAAATCTGGTTTTTACTTGAATAAGTTTTCTTTTAAAATTAAAGTCATGATCTGGTATTTGAAGGTCACTATCGTACACCCCCTTTTATATCACATGGGCCCCCAAATTATTTTTTCGTTGACGTGGACCCCTTGCACATCATTATAGACCCCTAGGGTTCGATATAGACCAATTTAGGAATCCCTGGACTAAATGAACAATGCAGGTGTATGGTGGTAGACATAAACTAAATGGAGTCGGCGTACAGGACATAAAAAAGCAGTCATGCGACAGTTGCCAGTGTGTGTATAGCTCAAAATTTCCAGTTTCTTGGAGATTATATCCAGGAATAAAATTACTTAAATTATGAACTTATTGAGACCAAGTATAGAGGTCTCTCCCATCTGCCTCAAGGTTAAGGCTCAGGGCTTGGGCTCACTTAGCTGATAGTTGATTTATCATTTATGTTACAAAAATGTTTATTAATTACATTTTTATAAAGTAAATGGTACTAACTCAGACTTTTTTAAAAAATTTTAAGCCCTCTAATTCTCTCTCACAGTTTATTTGAAACCAATTGAAATTCAGAGCATAACCTTATATTAGCTAGTATTTAATTATAATTGTTTCGAAAGTTACTACCAGCTGTAATTGGCCTATCCGGAGCACATCCTACGAGTGGCGAGTGTTTTATCTACTTCGTATTCTGAAGGAGCAGCATGAGGGCTAGGGCTACTGATGATAAATCTCGCAGTTTTGAACCTCAGTCAAGCGACGAGGATATGTGACGTTTGTGAAAATTAATGGTTGCGTGAGAGATACGAATTTAAATATTTGGTTTATTTAAGCCACAGCTATTAATTCCAGTATATACATTTGCATTGAAGTTATTCAAACTATTGGTTATTTCATTAGGGTTCACAATACGATATTTGTGACAGAGGACGCCACAACCGTTCTCTTCAGTGTTTTCCAATGAACTTCCCTTTCTGCACTTTCCTGGGTAAGGAGGTCTCTTTCTAACACCTCGAATTATATCCGGCTCGTGGTTGAAGTGGGGTTTTCTCATGGTCCAAGGTTATCGCCGAGAGAACAGAAGACATGATCCCGCATTATTTAGGGGGTGCACGTGTGTGTGTGCATAGGAACACCATTATCTTATCCACAAAAAGAAACTGATCTTTCAGCTGAGTGACTTGAAAACGTCACAGGATGACACTTAAGCTGCCTCTCCTTTCTCTCCGAACTACCACACCAAAGCCAATGGGAGTGACTTTTAAGCTCAGAATATTTAATGTACAGCAGCCCTTCTACATGGCCATTAGAATTCAAATTCATGACATCCCGGCCACGAATTCATAACATTAACTATTATGATACCACGGCCACTCACACATCCTACGAAAGAAAGTAAAAGAAAATTCAAGAATAAAATTAAAACTTTATAGGATTATGAATATGGCGTTAAAAAAAAAGAAGCTGTAATTCTATAATGTGGAATTACATTAGGTTGAAAACAAAAATTATTTCCAATAATATTTTTTTCAAACCAAAAAAAAAGTTAATTGGAGAAAGAGTTTTTGTTCGGCAGTGCGAGAATGTAATCGAATAATGATTGAAGCCCTTAATTTAATATCGATGTTGAACCCGCGGGTCAAAATAACTTCTACGAAAGAGAGGAAGAAAAAACACAGCCGGAAGTATTATTCCCAAAGTTTTTATTTAATACTATAATACAGTCAGAATTTATTAATTACTTTAAGGAATTCTTTTGAACTACTTCAGTAAAATGCGCTCATTATTTTTAATGTTTATAGGAAATTTTGTTTTATTTATTAATTGTTCAAAGTAACGTTTTTATTTCTAATTTATTTACTGTAATTAAATTTATAAAGATTTAACATATTTCAAAAAATTCATAAGATATTTGCTTTTACGATTTGTTTCTACACATTCTGGGAAACTGCTCACTATAGTAACACAAACACGTGGAATTTAAAGTTTATAGTTTAATTCGCCCACATCTATACATTATATCTAATTTTCGTAGGTTTTAATTCAGAACACATAGAAGAGGATAATTCACAGTAACCTTTAAAATTCTTAATGAGGAGAGTGGTCTTGGTGGCTGAGTGACCATGGTCGTGAATTCATGGCCATCGTTGTCAAGTCACGGGCGGGAAACATAGATTTACTGAAGACCTGCCGAGTAGAAGCGCCGATGCTTGTTAAATATATCCTCCTGTTGGCATGGTGCGGTGGTTTGGAGATGGGAGATAAGTAAAGTATCGTTCTCGTTACTTAACACTGTGGCTCAAGATTACAAAGTCCATCACCAGTAGCCTTCGTGTTGTTTTAGAGTGTGGTGCAAATTAAAATTAAATCAAATCTTCTTGTTGCTGTTACTAATCCCCCATCTGATAAGACGAAGTCTACCAGTATCTATGGAAATGAATTGGATGACACTCTTGCAAAGGAGGGACTAGACCATCTTGTCCTTTCAACCTCAAGGCTCACATATTTAGAATTATTCTTAAGGAAAAAGGCCCTAAATAAAGAAAAATGGTAAAAACCTCCCTCTTAAATGATATAAAGGCAAAAGAGAGACCAGGACTTTCTTTACCTCTTCCTTGTGACAGACAGTTTAACACTTCTCTGTCCCGACTTTCCAGTGGCCACTTAAAAAGTCTCACTTTTTTGGAGGTAATCCTTTGGGGTTTTCCTATTTGCCTTTTAAATGCCAGCTAGAACAGGCTTAACCTCAGCACGTCTTGGACTGCGTTGAACTGGACTAGTAAGATATTCAGGATAGTCTATTTCTAATATAGGACTTCAATTAAGTTCTACGACTAAGTTCCGACTACGTTCGGAACCGTGATTTTAAAAAAGCACATAAATGGATAATTTTCATGATATTTAGTGTCACTTCGATTAGAATACATGCATAAAATGGTTTTAAGAACATTATGATAAAAAAAATTATTTAAATACAATATTTTGGCAAAAATTTAACTTAGAATAACATTTCTTCGAAACGTTCTCCTTTTATAAAAAATGCTTCTATACTAATAATATTTTGCTTTGGTAAGGTAAAGCCTTTCGCAGAGACTCTCAACTAGGATTTTTGAAAAATTCACATTATTTTCAGAGTTAGAACCCATTGAAATAATGATCGGCTTTTTTTTCTTAAAATTTCTCCCCTCTGTTGTCGTAAAACATGGATAAACCCACTTCTAAGTTATATATTTCAAAAAATTCTAGTTGAGTCTCTGTACAGAAGTCTGAGCTATATACAGGCAAAAATTTTTTATATTAGAAGCATTTTTCATAAAAGGAGAATGTTTTGAAAAGGGGCCATTCTATGTTCATTTTTTGTCAAAATATTTTACTTAAATAATTTTTTATCGTAATAATGTTCTTAAAACAATTTCATGTACGTTTTCTATTCTAAGTGACACTAAATATCATGAATATTATCCATTTATACACCTTTGCAAAATCACAGTTCCGAACGTAGTCGGATACCTTAATGTCAACGGTTTTACTGAAATCAAATCTTAATTAAGGGTAAATTAAAATTATTTCTCGTTGCTGAAGAACAAAATACTATTGAAACTTGGCCAAATCTTTACACCGGGTTGGTTGTAAAGAGGAACAAATCAGAAATAAACTTATTACAGCGGTGCAACGTACCACCCCGCGCCATGTACCCTTTGTAAGATCCGGCTTGGGGCCCCAAACCAGACTTTGCAGTGGGGCTCTAATATTCATCGTTACGCTTCTGACTTATTATCTTTATTTTTTAGTAACAGTAAATAAAATATCGTAGTTTATATAAAAAAAATGCAGGTATAAAAGTAAAACAGCCATACGAATATCTGGATAACCCTGTGTAAAAAAAGATCCTGGTAGAAAAATTATTGCAAAGTTCTGGTCTTTCAGAAACATGAAAGACACATGAATGTACATGACACAGCGAAGAAAGAATATTAAAGGAAAGTGGTTTATTTTTACTCAAATCGAAGACAACAAACTGCAGGGATCCTATTCAGAAAAAAAAAAATAAATGAAAAACGGAATTAACTTAAGTAAAAGATGAACAACTCTATAATTTTCTTGAAAAAATAAAGCTTTTTGTGAACGTTTAATATAATACTAATTTAAGGATATCAATGTAGATACTGACATTTTGACGAAAGATACTGACATTTTGACAAAGAATACTGGAATTTTTGACGAAGTACATCGATATACGTTAGTTGGAAATATTTTCATCTTGCTTTGTCCTTATGGAGTTAGTGGCAATATTGGTTAACAATGTTGACAAACCACATGTACTATGTCACCATGTGTTTTATAATTTTCATCTTAATACACGTACGATCCAGATAAGTAGCAAACATAACGTAAATAATGTATATAGATTTATAATCCAAGTGACATTATAAAACTGGCAAGATATTTAAAAATTTAAAATTATAAAAAAAATTTTTTGTCATATATATGTTTATATACAAAAATGCATGCAAATGTTCACTAATTCCGCAGAAGGCTGTATGTATTTTTTACAGAATTCTACTTGCTTATCAACTAAATGGTAACGACGAATACATCAAAATATTTGAATAACGTGTAAAAATAATTGAAAATTTACTTGTTTCTCTCTCAGAATGACCATTTAAACTTTGTTGCGCAAATATGTGATCATTATTTACATTGGATTAAATTTTGACTGATATAAAATGAATCTCAATATCTTTCGATAAAACATGAAGTTATTATGCATATAATTTCATTAGCATAATTACTAGGTTATCAAATAATAAAATTCACACAAAAAATAAACCAATACAATGCAACGCAACTATCAAAGTTTCAATGTATGTATTGAAAAAAAAAAGAATATTTTTTTTAAAAAAAAGGATCAATGTGTTCAAATAATATTACTACATATTTTTAAGCCTTTTTTTGTAAAATATGTTCTCAGTCAATGTTTTTTCAGGTGACCCAATTCGAAATGAAAAATGCGTATCAGCGAATCTACGAAACATTTCTTATTTTAACACCCCCGAATTCAAACGCTCCCATCTCACCGCGATCAAAAGTGCCTCATTTTGCCTCGAACAATGATTAAACAAAGGGTCTTTGCCTGTTCAAAAGACAATACTCCAAAATATTTCCTCCCTCGCATTTTTCATTTACGAGAACAAATGTACTCCATCAATATTCGAAAGGTAATTCTCAAAGTCAGCAGAACCCCTTTTCTCTCTCTCTCCTGCCTTTTCTCTCCCTCTCTCTGTATAAATATATCTGTATATACATATTTCAGAAGGCAGAACAAACACGATATATATAAAACCCACGAATTCGATCGCGCAGAAAACATAACACCCGAAAAATTCCATAAACTTTCGAAATGGAAGACCCCCTTTTCTCCATCTCCTATTTGAATAATAACACTTTTCTTCTGAACTGTGCCTTTTGGTCGGGGCCTATATTACTTTCTATTTTGTCGCTGAGAAAACAAGGTGCTTTTAAGAGTGCCTTGGACGTAGAGGGAGGGGGATCTGTTGCCATATGAACATTTATGAGATTGGCAACATATGGCGAGGCGGTCCGTCTGTCCCACGAGGCCGAGAGTCTCGCTGGGGGACGAGAATTCGTGAGATGTGTCGATGGATAATCTGCTTCGAAAAAGTAAACAATTTTCGTTGGGGTTAGACAGGGTGAAAGAGGAGGAAAGGGGGTACTCAAGTTTTAAGATGAAAATTGTTGGGTATAAGTAGTGGATGATGGGTCAGTTTTTTTTAAAAAAGAAAAATGGCTACGATGCTATTCTGGTGAAATAAGATTATTTTAGCTCTAGAGAAAAAGCGTCTAGAGGAAATTTTACATTGTTTAAAATATTCCGTAAAAGTAACCAAGAGCAGTAACTACTTATTTGAGGTGAAATATCAGCATAAGTACATAGTAGCCTTTTTATTTACGAATACATTTTTCTGTATGATTGTTCAATTCCTACTATTTACTCACACTCTTTATTTATTTATTTATTCATTTATCTTGGTGGAATTTTCAATCGTTAATAAAATACATTTTAAAGCACTCAATTGAGCTGAAATTTTATATACAGGATCATTTTGGATGACAATACATTAATTTAATTATAATTAATAAAAATTAATTAATTAAAACTAATTATTTAAAGAATTACAAATACAGCTACGTTGATCATTTTTGGCGACTTGTGTCAAAACTTGAAAAGGTTCTTTTCTCACGTTTTAAAGCATTCACGTGAACTGAAATTTTATATAAACAATTATTTTGGATGACAATACGATACTTTAAAGATGATGAATAAACATTAATTATCTCCTAATGTTGTGATTCTGTCATATGTATATAGATATTTATATTAAAATTGTAACTATTTAATTAAAAGTAGCTAAAATAAATTTTTTCTTTGTTGATATAAGTAGGAATTGACACTTAAAATTTTTTTTATATATTACTTGTTTATTTTAAATATCCGATTAAATATTTAATGTTGTTTGAATATTTTTTTATAATTTTAAAACAGTGACTAGAATATAGTACTTTTCTGAATGAACGAAGCATAAATTAAGACCTTGTTTGATTATGAACTGCAAAATTGTTTCTCAAAATATCTTCAAGAAAATGAAGAGTTAACCGTTTCATATCTTTTGGAGCCTTATGTTCTGGATTCCGGCAAAGTCATTTTTGTAAGCAGCTTAGTATCAAAAACACAAGTTAAGGACATATTTTGAAATATTTATTATTTTAAAAGAGTTATGGGGTTTATTTCGAATCAAATACTGAGATGAACTTTAACTTGTATTTTTTTTTTCTTACCATTTCAGAAAATTCCTAGAACCTGACCATAAATTTGTGATACCTGCGTTGGTGTGAAATTAAAACTCGTTTTGCTGCACTATATTTCACTCTAGTAATTACACGTCATATTGCATTTATTTATTTATTAACTTCATGTTTTTAATCTGATTTTATCAGATATGATAAATATCAATTTTTAAACAAAATATCAATAATATGCTGTTATTTTTTAAATCACTTATTGAATTGATGCATAATTTTATTTTAGTAAATATATTCTGGCTCTCCGATAAACATTAACTTCAAGATATTGAAAACTTAGACAAAGCATTCGAGGAAGTATTTCCAAAAATAATACATACTTCTATTAAAATATTAAGAGATTTTTGCACATTCTTACTGTTTTTCAAAACTTTGTATCGATATCTACAGAATATTAAAATATATATCCGATAAGTTCCATGATATTATTTGGATTTGAAGTAATATAACTTTAAAAGCTGCGTTAGTATTAATTGTGATGAACTTTGCAATTCTGAGTGTCTCAATCAATTGACACAACGATGTAATTCCTCAGCTGAATTTCTTAACTTCTACGAAATGAATTTGATGTTCAATTATATTTAACAAGCAACAGCCATAAATGTGTACACGATGTGTTTTAGAGGAAATAGGACTTGAATGTGTTGTTAGAGGTTAAGCCATCATTTTTCAAACTGTGGGGCGCGCCCACTAGGGGGGCGCGATCATTTTGAAAAATGGGGGAAAAAGATTATTTAAAAAAATATTAAGTTACTGAAAGTAAACAAACAAATTACATTCTGATGTAATAAAAAATAAAATACACATTTAATCCGATATAATACACTTATAAATGTATCAGTACTGCACAATGATTTATGATTAATTTAACAATACTAATTTAGGGGAACAATATTAATAATACTAAGTTAAGAGAAACATTAATAGTAATAAGTTAAGAACAACATTAATAATTACCAATGACCCCATGGGTTTATCATATATAAAATTATATACAAGAATTTACGCTTACCGCGATAATTTGTACGGTTCATAATTAATTCCTTAACTGCCAATTAAATTTACGCAATTCGGTCCCCAATGCCACCGTTTTTCACATAAGGGCGCGTATGTGATGTACTAGGGAGCGGGGGGTTGAAAAGGACTAAATAAGCAAATGCTCTAAAATAAGTAAATCTTTCGCTCTTCATTGGTAGCAGAGCACAGAAAAGATCGTACTATGAAAAGACATATATACACGTCCAGGGCAATTAACACTTTGGCTGAGCGAGACGTTTATACACGCTGGTGGAACTTAAGAAGTTATAATCGTATTTAGCTTTAAAGTATAGTAGTATTGAATAAAATACATTGTTATTGTAAAAAGGAGGGGAGGATTAAAATTAGGATTGAATAATGGGTAGCAAATATTGAAACTTTGAGAAGCACTCGGGTAAGCATTGTTGGTTTGAAAATCAAAACCATTTGACGACTGGTATGTGTGGCATAAGATTACATTCTTTTATATATTGATTTTAAAATGGGTGGTAAACCCATTTTGGACATTTTTTTAGGAATGTATTTATTGTAGAGGACTTATATAATACAGCAAAGCATAACTGTATATAATACAAGTTATTCAAAACTAAATTACATCCACAAGGAATGATAAATCGAAACTAGCTTAATTAGCACAGATTAAATGAAATTTAGCTTAAATTATCGCGTAAGTGTAAGGGATACAATTAAATTATTTAGAAAGGTATTTATAAATTATATATGAATACTGATGACTTAAAAATTATTCTTGCATAATCTTATTTTAATCAACAAAGGGAATCTAAAATATTTTCTCCTCTTTCAGATACCAAATCAAATATCCAGTAGCTCGTGAGAACATTTTTAGAGGTAAGTACATAAACCTCCATTAACTATATTTTGAAAACTTTCTGGTAAAACTCTTCAAAATTTAATTAATTTGACATCGATTGTACAAAAGTGTTTGTGTTTAGATGTCGAGAATATCAATTTTAAGACTATATGAATAATGAATGGAAAAGATTTAAGCAACTTTGGTGGATGGTTTACAGGATATATTAGATTGATTCGAATTTCATTTCCTTTTTTGATGAAATACCTTTTCTAATAAGCCCAATACATCTTTAAAAAAAGCATAAAATGTATGTGGAAATATATTTAAAAGGTATCCGACCAAGTTCGGAGTACTTTTAAAAAAAAATAGTATACTAAAACATTATAAATGCTTTTTTATGCATCAATAGCAGTAATTACTATTATTTAACAAACAATATTTAAAAATTATTCTTATTACTATCTAAATTTTGTGACATAGCCATCTGTCGATAGCTATGTCTTGGGGTTTCCGCTTAAGTTAGAGGTGTGGGATTATCGGAAGGAGATGAGACATTCTATAATTCTTAATATGACTTTTATTAAGAATCTAACTTAAATTACTTAGAGATAACGAACACACACACACAAACTTATATTAAGTGAGAATAAACCAAAGTACGCCGATTTAATTAAGTCAGATCGCGCAATTAGATCACTTATCAAAATATCTTATATCTGCCTAATCTCGATCCAATATTACACTAGCGTTCAGAATATAATCCTCCTACCTTGGTTGAATACTCTACGTTCAATTAACTTCAGATCTTCAGGTTAGGCTCGATTACAATAGTATGCTCCTTGTACAACTGGTGGGATCTCCGAGATTCCTTGGTAGGCCTTCTAATTACACTACTACCTTTTTTGAACTAAGCTTTCTCTAAATTGCCATTTTTGCTCACTAAACTTTCTATCCTTTTAAAGGTTATCTTATTTGCATTGTTGCTTCGTTTTTACTTCTTGGATTTGGGTTGGAAAAGTTTTGCCATTAATCGTGGCCGTCAAAGAACGTAGGAGTTATGTTAGAAGAAGAACGCGAGAGAAGTCACAATTTTTACAAAAATCATATAATTATAAGCGATATTTTTGAAAAACTTCAAAGCATTTAGAGAAAAAAGTAATGAACTTATATGATTAAAAGTATTACTAAAACAGAAAGAAAATGTACTAAAATTTTGATATTTTATTAAAAATTTTTAAAATTTTAGAGCTGATCGAGTAAATATTTTAAGAAATGTGACATTCTTTACAAGATCATTATTTAAAAAACCGGTCATAACTCAAAAAATATTAATACAATAAGAGGTATTTTAGTACATTTTCTAGAAAACAGTTCAAAAAGTTTTATAGAAACACATTCATAATATTCTAAGTTATCAGACTCACTGTGATAGATTTTGAACAAATTAAATGCTCACTTTTGGTAGATTAAAATACCCATTTCTAATCTTTCTAATTTTATAAAATTGATTGTAACTTGGCCGCTAGGTAAGGTAGAAACAAAACAAAATATGCCTTGTAAAGCCAAAAGATTGCTCTATTCGATAAAATAAAAAACAAAAAATATGCATTTCAATCAAATTCGGTCATTTCAATGTGTTCGAATACTTTAAGAGACGCCCTCAAGGAAAACACATGGCAGAAATAAAATTTGAGATTAGAAGTGATATTTCTTACCTCTCAATTTGTGCAATAATAATCTAAACATAAATAATAATTACAAGACATATGAAATGAAGCACTAATAGTGAATTTGAAGTTTGATGAAATTTAACTAATGAACTGATTCACAATGATTAAAATACCTCTGTACTCTAAAGATACAAAAAAAGAAAAATATATTTTAATGCTTACGTTGCTTAAGGTATCCGACTACGTTCGGAACCGTGATTTTAAAAAAAAGCGCATAAATGGATAACTTTCAAGTTATTTAGTGTCATTTAGATTAGAATACATGTATAAAATTGTTTTAAGGACATTTTGACAAAAAGAATTTGTATAAATACAATATATGGGCAAAAAATTAACTTAGAAAAACATTTTTTCAAAATGTGTTCTCCCTTTATAAAAAATTCTTCTAAAATAGTAATATTTTGTGTGTGTGTGTGCTTATATAAAGTAAAGACTTCTCCAGAGAGTCTGAACTATTTTTTTTTGAAAAATTCACATTATTTTCAGAGTTACAAACCATTGAAATAATTATTGGCGTTTTTTTCTTAAAATTTCTCCCCTCTGTTGTTGTAAAACATGGATAAACCCCATTCTAGATTATATATTTCAAAAATTCTAGTTGAGCCTCTGTCCAGAGATCTGAGCTATATACAGGCAAAATATTATAATAGAAGCATTTTTCACAAAAGCAGATTATTTTGAAAACTGGTCAGTCTATGTTCATTTTTTGTGAAAATATTGTACTTAAATAATTTTTTATTATAATACTATTCTTAAATCAATTTTATATACATTTTCTAATCTAAGTGACACTGAATATCATAAATATTATCCATTTATACGCTTTTGAAAAATCACCATTCCGAACGTAGTCGGATACCTTAAATATTATTTTTTTCAATTTTTTCCTACTACAGATTTTTGGAAAATTTTAGTCTTTACACATAAATGCTTAACTTTAGTTTTGTTACTGTATTATCTTCATGTGGTTGAATTACACATTAAACTTATTCACCGGATTTACCGTTTTTTTTTTTTTCATTTTCTTCAAAGCACATCACAATATTTACAGCTCTCTTTAAAATTATAAATTGTATAGGGAATTACAGGCATTTTCCTCGATTTTCACGTTTGAGTACACCTTCTTGTCTCCTTCCCTCTTAACGGCCAAAACAGTTCGCAGCAGCAACCTCTTTCTTGTCTATCGTGCGCTATGTGTCAAGCCTCCTAGTGCGCTATGTGCCAAGCCGTTACATTAAATTCAAAGAAATAACTATACAATTATTTTTTAAATTTAAATGGAGGCATTTACGTAGGCCATATATCAGAAATCTGAGAGAAATAAACTTTTGAATAAAAAAATTTTCGAAAAAATCGGGTACTTTTTAACCGATGTGATTTTGAATGAAAACAAACACATTACTTTACTGTGTAGCTTTTCAAAACATACACTAGATGTTCATGGATCGTAGAATAAAAATTAATATTCAGTTCAAAAATTTAGATTTATGAAATATATAAAAAATAATGCAATTAAATCTAAAAATAAAAAAAAAAAAAAAAAATCGATGAGCTACTGTTTAGGTAACAGATTTTCTGTTTAATGCCCTTCATTTTCTGATAAAAGAGTGAGACCGGTAACATGCTGGTTATTTGTAGAAGGAAGACTAAATGACATTCCTCGCACATACATTTTGAGGGTAAGGTCAGCACTTGAAATGAATTATGGAGGTTCGATTTCAGAGCTCTCAAACCATCCTGAAACAAATCTCTTGTGACTGAAAACGTTATTTTCGCTCACAGCTCAGACACAGATTGCTGAAGTTATGATTTTAGCGAAAACTAATAGAAGAGTAGTACTGCGTCACATTATTTTTGGAGTGTCGTAGCCAAACTTATTTCGCATTGATGCTTCAGAATGAAAAGACAGAGATATTCTAAATGCTTTATAGCAGTGTTTCCCAACGAGTGGTGAGCGTACTCCGAGGAGTATAGGAAGTGTTTTGGTGGAGGTACACATTTCACCGGAGTTTGGTGGGGATATGTGCTGCACCCTGCTTTGCTGCGCCTAATTCTACGTTCTTATGAGTCAAGTCAAGATAGTTGTGAGGCTTGAGATGGCACGGTGTGGAACAAGGCGGGAATATTCCACACTTCATTACAGGGACAACTTGCTTCGTTAATATTTAGTAGCTACTCCAGGTTCCTCTGTATTTTTATTCTTTGTGTGATTTTTCGTACGGGAAATGTTTGTTACATGCTTTAGTAAGTCCCACTGATTTTGATTACTTTTATAAACTATTGGAATTGGCTTCAAACGGATTCTTGAAAAATAAACATAAGGAGTGTACTTTAACATCATTCTGGTGACAAATGCGACGTGTGTATACGGTTTTAACAAAAAAAGTTCTGAAATGCATCTTCCCTTTTCCAACTTCACATTTACGTGAAATTGCTTTTTCCTCATTTATGAATATTAAGTCGAAAAACTGGAACAGAGTATTGGAAATGGAAGCGAATCTCAGATTAAAATTAACAACCAGGGAACCAAATTATGACGATTTATCATCTCAGTGCAAGCGATTTCATCCTTCTCCTTAATCCAAATAAATGCTATTTATAACATAACTTTTATTTGTATTTTATTATGAATAATTTTATTTCTCTTTTTTCTTATTATTTTGTGTATGCCACAAAAAATAATATATATATATATATATATATATATATATATATATATTGATTGTTATTAAAATACAGCCATTTTTATGACGAGGAGTACTCAGCATTGCGTAAATTATAGAAGTTGTGTACACATATGTCAAAAGTTTGGGCAACCCTGCTCTAGAGAATGGTCATGTCGAGACCATAGACACAACTGTTCACGGACATTCAATTAAGAGGTGTGACTGACAGCTGAAATGCAACATGATAAATTGCAAATGCAACTACATATGTGTGTAATATTATGGACTTTATTTAATTAATTTTGGTTATAGGGAATCCTTTTTTAGTGATATTTGAAATTGATAAAAGAATGAAGATGCTTTTAGATTTTAAAAATCCATATTTTATAGACATGCAAATGGCGACTTTAAAATTATACTGCTCAAACACGTGCACGTTTATGACAGTTACAAAAGATTTCATCGTTTGCTCCCGAGATCACGTCTATTTATAGTTAAGGTCAACCGGAAGTTATTAAAATCCTAAGGTTTCTGGTAAAGACTTTTTCTAGTTGGTCCGAATATACGGGGTTAAGGCGGGGCGGGTAGCAAAGTTGTTCTAAAAACGTTGAAGTTTCAGTTTTAGGGGGATCACGTTTTTGTTGTATCTTGTCATTTTTAATTTTTATGTGAAGTCTTAAAGGGCTGAAGACCATTATTAATTAAAACCCCTCAAGGGAAAATTTA
>BMAV01023025.1:308912-328918 GCA_019973955.1 Trichonephila inaurata madagascariensis | reverse complement strand
TTCATTTTATCTATCATATAACAGATGAGTTTAAGTTGATAGCAGATCTAAAGAAAATTGACTTGTACTTTGCTTTAAATAACTTATTTGTGGCTTAATTTTTTTTTTAAAAAAAGAAAAAAAAATAGCAAAAACGCTGAAAATAATTTTTGTGGGATAGAAAAATACTCAATTTAATAGTGTTAACTTCAAGGAGTCTAGACAACATCGCATTTTATTCTATATAAAAGTAGAAAGTTTATAGAATATTTCTAGGTTTTGAGATACCATAAGATAAGATAATACATTTCTCACAATATCCTGCATCTTCATCAATTTCGAAAATACTTTTCATTAAGGTATCCGACTACGTTCGGAACCATGATTTTGCAAAAGCGTATAAATGGATAATATTTATGATATTTAGTATCACTTAGATTAGAAAATGTATATAAATTGTTTTAATAATAGTATTACAATACAAAAATATTTAAGTACAATATTTAGACAAAAAAAGAATATAGTATGATCCATTTTCAAAATATTCTCCTTTTGTGAAAAATGCTTCTATTATAATAATATTTTACCTGTATATAGCTCAGACCTCTGTACAGAGGATCAACTGGAATTTTTGAAATATATAACATAGAAGTGGGTTTAGCCCTGTTTTACGACAACAGAGGAGAGAAATTTTTAGATAAATACGCCGATAATTATTTCAAATACTGGTAACTCTGAAAATAATACGAATTTTTTAAAAAATCATAGTTGAGTCACTGTACAGATGTCTGAGCTATATACAGGCAAAATATTATTATAATAAAAGCATTTTTCACAAAAGGAGAACATTTTGAAAAAAGGTTATTCTAAGTTAATTTTTTGCCGAAATATTGTATTTAAATAATTTTTTTTTTGTCAAAATGTCCTGAAAACAATTTTATACATGTATTCTAATCTAAGTGACACCCAATATCATGAAAAATATCCATTTCTGCGCCTTTTTAAAATCACGGTTCCGAACGTAGTCGGATACCTTAAATAAAAGCAACTATGATATTGGATTATGCTTCAGACATCTAGCAAATCAAATACATATTTATTATATACTTTATATTCATATTGTTAAAGATTCCTTCCTTCTTTCCTTCCTCAGTGGCTCGCCAGCCCAGGGTGGGCCTCGGCCTTTTCAAAAAGCCTTTCCAGACTACCCTTCTTCCTGCTAGTGTTCTTCAATTATTAGTTCTCAAAACTAGGAGATCTTCTTCTAAGCCATCAATCCATATATGATTTGGCCTGTTCTTTCTTCGTGTGTCAATTGGTTGAGCATTGAAGACTTTTTTAGTGGTGCGGTATTCGTTCCTTCTGACAACGTGACCTGCTCATTTAATTCGTTGTATTTTAATGAAGCTAACAACGTCAGAATCATTATATGAGTGATAGAGCATGAAAATTGATCCCCTTCGCCACGTTCCATTTTCATGAATTTTACCAAAAAATAAATCTTAAAACCTTTCTTTTTGTAGATTCTTATCATGTGTTCTCATCTGTTCGAGACATGGACCAAGTTTCATATGCATAAATTAATAATGATCTTAGACTTCTAAACAATAGAGCCTTTGTTTTTCTTTTGACTAAATTCGATTTCATATATTTTCGTATTCCACTAAGACATCTAATAAAGATTATATCTATATTAACCTAATATTAAGGAACATGATAGTAATGCCGAAAATCCTTCGAATGTGGTCAAAAGTTCCATGATTGTTTGTTTAATATGATAACACTTTTCACGCTGGCACTGAAGACACTGTTGAGGTTCAAAGTCCACCCATTGACGTGGTGTGGTGGCATGAAGAGAGAGTGGAGCTAGCTCTGGTGCCATCCTCGTAACTTGATCAGGGTTCAAAATTAAGATATATGTCTCTAACAGGTTTCGTGTTTCTTTACAGTATGACGTTAATAAACACTCACATTGAAGTCATACTAAGTAAACAAAAAAAGGAAAAAATAATAATATTTCTAATACGACGGTAAAATTTATTAGTTTAACGCTGTATAAAATCCTAACTACATTCATTCACGTTTAATGCAAAATTTCCATTATCATCCAAAGCCCCTCATGAAACTATGTCTCTATAAAATAGAACGAAACATAAATTTATTGCAGAATAAAATTAAAATATCTCCTCGCTAACGAATTATATCGTTACGATTCTGCATCAAGATTAATATTTCGTCGACGTTATAATCTTAAGTCTACAGCAAGTCTTACAGCCTACGCGTCTATAAACTCATCTTCATCCCATGCCCAGGGGCCTTACACTCGATGCCAGAGCACCTCACAAAGCAAAATCAACATCAAAAACACAATTTATGACCTATAACACGAGCGGTGATGCCTTTAAAACCCGGTCACGTCAGTAAAATTAAGTTTAAAACAATTGCCAGATCGTAAATTAAATTCATTCTCAGAGAAATTAAAACTCTCTTTCTAAGACTTCACATCCCCAGTTACCCTAGGATCACAATCCTGCCTCTTCTAAAGATATGCTTAACGTTTGATATAATTAGCGTAAAATCTCCGAGGAAGAGGCTTCAGGTAGCTCCTTTCCCTCAAGCGGATAAGTAATTCCTTTTTAGGAGGCAAAGGTTTCTTAGTCCTGAGTTTAACCCACGGCTACGTTTGCAGTGAGGATTTTGATGTTAGAAGAATTATATAGCTAGTTTTCAGGAAAATAGCTGGGGAGTATAATCCTTCCTTGAATAATGAATATATTACCCGTTTTAATTGTTGATGCTTATTATTATTGCATTTTTCTCTGTTTTGCTAGAGATATTATTAATATGCGCGTGGAAATGCTATTGCTAAGTGTATGAGTTTATTTCCTTAATCCAGCATTTTGATTAACTGTTGAAATTGTAATGCAAAATTGAAGAATTGTTGTGAAATTTGTGTTGGCAAAAATGAGAACTTTTGAATGTTTTTCGTCATCTCTTGCTGAACTTAAGTCATCATCTAAATTAGGGGCATTCAACCCTTTCATGCTCGAATGCCAAATTAATAAATTTACAATGATTTGTGGGCTACATCAATAAATTCACAGTGATCCGTGGGCCACACAACTGTCAAAAAATATTGTAGTCAAGAAGTTTATATAAAAAAGACAGATTTGTTTTACAAGACTATAACTGAGTCTAAGGAAAGAGATGGTGTTTACATACATATTTGTTTCAAAAAAGTTAGATGGAAGTCGAATTAAAATACTTTGCGAATCTATTAAAGATAAGAATCCGACTTTTTCCAAAAATTCCTCGAGACTTTATGCAAGGTCAGATTTTTTTTATATATAAAATTATGTATGATATAGTGAGATTTTTGAAACAAACACCATTTTCAGAAATTTTGTCTCAAATGGATATCAAGTATATCCGTCAAATGTTTTAAATATCAAGAATGATAGAAAAATCGACATTTTTTAGAACAAAAATCTGGTGGCGTCATTTTTTAAATTGCCTCACATTCAAATGAAAGGCCACTAAAATGCCATCATCGGGCCATTCGTAGCCAGTGGGCTACGGTGTGAAGACCCTTAATCTAAATTGCCAGGGATTTTGATAAAACTGCTGAATGAGTTATATTATAGCATTGATATGTATAAATGGAGAAACTGATTGCAGCTGATTCACTTATTCTGCATATTTCAAGATGCATCAGTCTAAAATTCGTTAAAAAGGGTTTAATCTGTATTGTAGCGCGTTCTCCAACGTTTTTCCTTTAACAGATTTCTGTGACGTTTTTATGATGTTGTTTAATATGAGAACCCCATCTTGTAACGAAACTGTGAAATATGTAAAGTACTATTCTGCAGAGAGGATTGCTGAGGACTAGACATGGTTTCAGTGGGTGTTAGCAGAACGAAGTTAGTAAAAGTTCCGATGTTATTAATAATCTCAAAAAAATGTTTACTTTAGAAGACAGCCTGAGTAAATCTACTTGTGTGAAGGCTTACTACATTTTTCAAGTTTAGCTGATAGAGGTTTCATATAAAGATAAGTAATATTGTACCTATATGCATGAAGTTTATGTTAAACAAATCGATGCTTTTTGACATTTCAATCAAGAAAACGGTTAAAGTGTAGTATAGGGGGCCACTTGGCGCAGTCCTTTTTTTAGGCGACTAAAAGTGGTCGCCAAAGTACTTTTTTCGTAATTATTTTTTATTTATTTTAGAATGAATTCGATACCTCACCATGAAATTTAGAAAAAAATCGCCAAATCCGAAGAAAAATCGTTAAATTCAAAGTGGCCCCCCATACTACACTTAAATCTAAGAGAGCATATATTAAAACTCCTGCTATGTTTAAAAATTATTCTGATCTAACGTTGCCTTTTGGAACTTATGTAAAATTTGTGCGCATTGAAATATGCACAAATATCTTTTCTGAAGCAAATCGTAACAGATATAGGTTAATGCATTTTGGCGTCATTTATTGCATATTTTATTTGTTTTATATTTTCTTCTTTCCTTCCTTTGAAAGAAAATAAATGATTTTTGGCCTTGATCACATCAAACTTTTCCCTCATCACGATATTTATTTTTTGTCATAATTTTACCAGATATTTTCTACTTTTTAAAGGATCAAGGTCCATTTACATAACTCATAAGTACATCATCATAAGTCCATTTACATAACTCATAAGTACATCATCATAAGTCCATATACATAGTTAAACTTATCTTTACGTTAGGATGTTCTTGAATTAGAAAACACATGATGTTTATTCGATTTCTTGTGTATTAAAAAAATGAAACATAGATTAATTACGTATTGAAGAAATGCGATAACAATGAATTCCCGAATATTTTGTTTGGGTAAATATCTCAAGAATCAGAATGTGTCAGTAGTAAAAAACTATAACTATGTGAAAAATTATTCGAAAGATATTAGAGAACAGGCAAGTTAAATAATGTAATACTCAAACATATTAAGCTGAAGAAAAACTATAAATATAAATCGTGATAACCTATTTTGACTATAATCACCCAGTTCCTTAACGTATATTTTAGATGTAATCTTGTGATTTTGATTGAGTACATTTTATTACTTAAATGAGCTTAAAGAGCTAAGATTTTTTTTTTCTTAAACGTGTTAGTTCAACGTTTCTTGGCATAACCGAAACTATTCTTTTTGTAGTTTTGCGTGCAATACCTTATATTATTTTTTAAAGAAAAAATTATTGGTATAAAGAAAGAAGATTAATTAAAAATAGAATAATACTTTTGGAAAATAGAGTAATATACTACTTTTTGAAAAAACAGTAAAATGTACGGGAAAAAAACTTTCCTAAAATGATCTATTTATAGACCTTTAAAAAAGTTTTAAAGGAAACAGAATTCAGTAGAAAAAAATTGTTTGTGTAAAAAGAAATTAATAAAAAAATTGATACCAACATATTTCAAAAGGTATACAAATATAATGGCAACACCGGTTTTGTCTTTCAATAATAGTGTCAAACGACTTTGTAGAAGAATTTAATGAAAGAAATGTTTTATATGTTATGCCGTAAATGGAAATATAAAATGTTCTGTTTTTGTGAAAAATAATAATTTTGCTGTTCTTTTAAATAAGGGTTCGTCATTTTTTCCCCAATGTTATAAATATGAAACAATAAATTAGGGAAAATAAAATTGGAGAAATAAGACATTATATCTTTTTGTTTTGAACTCTAATAAATTATTTGTAATATCGAGATAACATTTTACTTTTCATAATAAATTTAGATAAAATACAATGCCATTCACACATTTCAGATGAAAATCATAAAAAACTAAATCTCGGAGAGCTCCAAAAATTCGGCTTTCTCGCATTTTATCAAAACAATTCAATTTATTTTCATTTAAGTTTTAAAACCATTTAAAGATTTGTGCATTCCACTGTAATGTAATCAACGATTCCACCGACACCGAAACAAATTAAGAACAAATCCAATTCCTTTACTCTCGGAAACTTTCCGAGAGCACACTGGGTCTTAAATAAAACTTTATCCGAAAACTACCTCCTCTCTAATTTAAAATGCAGTCAACCTTCGTTTTAATAAAGAAGCTGACTAATTTTCACATTCTGGAATGTGTAACTAATCCATCGGAATCGAAAACGTCCCCAAAATGGGATAGAACTCTACAGACGGTCCCAGCTATCCGTCATAATGTTCCTTAAGGCTTAAATTACCCTAATCAACCGGCTAATCTAATATTGTGGCTTGTTGCTAGGATACCGAGGCTGGTTTTGGCCTCCGCCACCCCTTCCTCGACCAGCCTTAAAAGCACAAGTTGACCATCCCGGAAACAGTGTTATTGAACGATGGCTCTTGTAGTTTTATTTGTTTGGAGTCAGACTGCACTAGTGAGCGCGTATGTTAGGATGTAAAAGATCTCATTAGGATTTGTGGCTAAAATTAATCTACCGAAACAAACGAACCATGCACAATACGGTTGTAAATATGTTGCCAGATTTAGATTTTTGTTATTTGTTTTGTTTTATTTTAAGGAAATTCGCTTGGGAGAGGGAGCTGTTTATCTATCGACCAGTCTTGCATGAAAGTGTAGAAGCTATTTAATTTTATTTACGATGTTGCTAACGGTGTTTTGTTTTTAATTAAGTGTTTTATTTTCTTATCATTTTACGTGACTGGATATCAAGGTTGTGCAGACAAGGTTTATTAAATTAAATTTGTTAATCAAACATTAGCGGCTTCAATCATCGATTTAAGTTTTTTATTTCCCCTTTTCATTCGCTTATTATACATTATTTTACTTGTCTATAAAATAACATTTTATATACGTTACTTTAAATTAATGTTAATTTTTAGCAAAATATTTGGTTTTCTACCAATTTTTTTTCTGTCTGAAGAAATTCATGTAATGATATCAACACGTCTAGTAATTTGGAATTATTCGGACAGTAAAGCGAACTTTCAGTTTGCATGTAACTCTTTAAATTTTTATCCGAGCTATATAGAAAATTCGTGTTTCGTTACATTTACGACAGCCTTTTTCAAACTGTGGGGTGTACCCCCTAGGGGGCATGATAAGACTGCGGGGGGGGGGGGGGGGGAAATTGAAAAGTCGAAAACAAAAGATTAATTTAAAAAAATTATCGATTTACAGAAGGTAGACAAACTTATACTTTCTGACATAATAAAAATTAAAATACACATTTACACTGATATAATACACTTTTAAAAATTTATCAGTACAGCATGTTGCATTTTATAATTAATTAACAAAACTAAGTTAAGAACAATTTTAATAATTACCAGTGACCCCATGGGTTTGTCATATATAAAATTATACAAAAAATGTAACACTTATTTTAATAATTTGTACTTTTTATTAGTAATTTCTTAACTGCGATTAAAAATTACGCAATTCGCTCCCCAACGCCACCGTTTTCTACGTATGCGTGCGTATGTGATGTATTGGGAGGGGAGAAAAGGAATAAATAAGAAAATCCTCTGAAATAAGTAAATCATTCGTAAACACTGTCAAGGTCTTATTATTGCATTCCAAAGCCTTCGGAATAATTTTATGAATAGCAGTGTACAGAGAAAAGATCATACTTCGGAAAGACGTTTATATACGTACAGGGAAATTAATTCTTTGGCTGAGTGAGATGTTTATATACGCCGGTGGCACTTAAAAGGTTACAGTCGTATTGTGTAGCTTCAACGTCAAAGTATAGTATTATTGAATTCAATACATTGTTATTTTACGTAGGGGACACGATGAAAATTATGATAGAATATTGGATCGCAAATATTGAAAGATTGAGAAGCACTGATTTAAGGTTTTACTCCATCCTATGCTCAGCTTAATAAATAAATGTGTTTTTCTTTTGTTTTGTAAAATTTTGCTGACGTTAAGCCTTTTAGCAATATCTTAATCAGCTACGAATCTACAAGTTTTGATCTACAGTCTAAATTTATTTAAAAAAGTTGAAGAAACATATATTTGCATAAAAATAAGTTTCATTTAATGAGTATGATACATGAATGTACTGATGCTAATATATTTTTAATCAGTTCTTACATTTTTATGAAGTACCTCGACACACGAACCTCGTAGTTTAAAATCTCCTCGACGGCGATTACGTGATTTTAAAGTGGTGACGTGATAAAACTGTGTGGTGTGTGTGTGTTTTCATAACTTAAATTGGTGGAAATACTGCAAATGCCTTATGAAATTGGTAATGTGATTGAAGAAACAGTCAATCCTGTCGGGTAAATAAATTCAGAAATGTTTAGTGATGACGTTCAAGGACTGCTCGTTTCTACAATCAGGAGCTGACAATTGATGAACATATAGAAATCAATGAGCAATAGCAAAAGATAGAAGAATTCGAGTTTTTAGACCCAGTTCAATCAGAAGATCGTATGATGGTTTGGAATTACGGATGGATGGTTATACATATTTTAGAAAATATAGACTCCAATGAAGAGCGTATTTTTCAGTAAAACAAAGAATAAAAATTTTTTAGCACGCTACAAGGAAATTTTGAAGGAGAAAAAAAATTCAGCAGGTGGACTTCTTTGTTAGATTTGTTTGAAACCTTCTAAATCAAAATTATACCCCGACTTACGTGGTTATCACTCAGTCCCACCTATCGCGTAAGTTCGAGGTATTACTTTTATTTTGTAGAAGTTAAAATAGAAGTAAAGTTTTTTTTCCTCACATTGTGAAGCTCATTCAATTCCTACTATTAGCTCAGACGCATTTATTTATTTATTTATCTTGGTGGAATTTTCAATCGTTAATAAAATACATTTTAAAGCGCTCAATTGAGCTGAAATTTTATATGCATGATTGTTTTGGATGATAATACAAGATTTAATTATAATTAATAAAAATGAGAATGGATTAAAACTAATTATTCAAAGAATTACAAATATAGCCACGTTGGCATCATTTTTGGCGACTTAGCGACCATTTTGGTGACTTGTGTCAAAACTTGAAAATGTTTTTTTTTCTCACGTTTTAAAGCATTCAGTTGAACTGAAATTTTATATACACGATTGTTTTGGATGACAATACGATACTTTAATTATAATTAATAAGAATTAATGACCACTGAATGTTGTGATTCTGTCCTATGCATATACATATTTTTATTAATTGTAGCTATTTAGTAAAAAGTAGCTAAAATAAAATTTCTCTTTGTTGATCTAAGTAGGAATTGAGACTTAAAAAAAATTTTTTTTATGTTACTTGTTTTTGGTTGAAGATAATATATTATTTAATTCATTTAAACTCTAGTTCCTTTCTAAACAATGTTAATAACCTTGTGGCATTCGCACTTTGAATAAATGTTTCTCATACATTTTACAAATATCCTATATGTTTCCATTCACAACATAATATTTCAATTTAGAACTAATATCATACAGAAGCACAAATGATAAGCCCACATGGGCATAATAATTTTATAAAACATCTTTATTTATAAATTATTGCAATCGCTATCTTCCTGATTGTAAGAACTTCAATTTAATTACGTGTATCTTAACGTTCACGATACATTACGATACGCGTATTTACATTTACGTTTACGTTTTATTACATTACGTAACTAATACCTACTGCTACTGCTGTGTAGTCTAACACATAAATTATGCTTAGTTATATTATTCATAGTTCTTCTCTTACCCATTTATGCAATATAATGCTTCATAACTACTTAAGCTCTTAAGATGTATGACATTCTAAGTTCATATTTAGAACATAACGGTTTCTATATATAGCAAATTTAGGGTCATTTATAACAATACAGGCATTCCGACAAATAATACCAGTAGCATCATTCTAGTAGTAATTAGGACCTTTTATTATAAAGTACCGTAAGTAATACCATGTCATAAACAGCTAAAAGTTTTAAAAAGTAATTAAATGGTATTAGGTACTTAAGCGCATCGTAGCATCTTTAATATCTGGAAAATTGCATATTAAAATAAACATGGCTGAAAAGGCATTGTCTTACAAATTACATTACATCCTTTACATCACTTTAGCATGATGTTGCTTAAAATATGTACACTGCGTTAAGCAATTCCTGCTTCTAAATATATACTTATGTAGATTGCATATACTATAATCTACTAGTAACTATATAAGAATAATTTAAGGTACAAAGTATAAATTCTATGGTATATACGCTTCACAGAAGTACTGAGTGGGGAGAAGGTTACATTTCAAAGCACTACGCCTCTTCACCTACAAAATAACTTCGGCAATTAAACCACCCACGCTAATGGCTGATACTATCCGCCAGAATTATTTCAAGAACATCACAACTTCCTCCAGTTTATTCGACACTAACCAGTCGTGTCTGGGAGGAATCAACCCCCCTGTTAGATCCCCATTGCTTGCTTTAAGGATCACTTATTCACCCTACAGTACGACGATCCCCACAAATTTATCCGTGGACCCCTGTTATACTAATTGAATTGAATCGTGAGTCTGTGAAACCGCTGATCCGTTACACATTCCCTTTCTCCGCGTAACGAACGATTTATCCACGATTCCTTTGAAGTCTTCCCATCGCCCCCCTTTCGTCTTCTAACTTAATGTATTCCAATTGTTAATTAGAGAGGTATGCATCTAAATACTCGCCCGTGATTGGTGGGGAGTTTCCAAATAGTTCCAGTGAACTTCGAGCGCAGTTGCAATTGCAGTTAACTTGGCTGGCGGGTAAATGTCTACTCCAATTATCGCATTATTTGCTTTCTGGGTAGAGTGTGGTTGGGTTTATAAACCATAACCGTACGCGGTAATCGAGACACGTTCCGTCGATAAGGGACGATGGATTAGCAGTTATTATGGAACACATTTCGTCGTCGTCAGGTGTTGAAGAAACGATTTTAACCTCATGTAATCGATTGTGGTTTTGATCAAATGATGTCTAATTTTAAGTGCGGGAAAATCAGGTTTAAAATCACAGATCTTGAGCAGTTAGTGAGCATTTATAAATGTCGGTTTATAAAGTAACACGCGTGCTATTGGTAACGTACCTCGAAATTTCGAACATGGGAAAAGTGACGATGACATCACCTGAATTGGTACCCCGTCTCCACACTACTGCACTACACCAAAGGTAGAACTTTAATTCCCGACACAGATCTAATGTGTATTAGTGATTCTTCTGTGGTAACATGAATCGAACTCTTGACACGACGGCTATGAGTTCGTGACCATAACCACTAGTCTACCACGGCCACCAGTTGTCGAGCACAGAAATGGTTTATAACTCATGATAGTCAGAGATGATTGTAAATAAGCAAGACTTGGTAATTCCTGAAGTTGATTAATAAATATTTTATCACATTTATTTGGTATAAAAATATGTATCAAAAGTTAAAACTTTAGTTATTTTTTTTTATATTTCATATAAAAGATTTTTCCTGTAAGTACTAGAACAATAAATAAATAAAATACTTTAGAGATAAAATTGTTTTTGAAAAATTTATATGTTATAAATCAACTCTTTTAACTCCATAATTTATTAATATCTTTTAACCAACAAATTTCATTTTGTTCATTTTTATGTAAAAACTTCTTTCTAGAATTTTGTAATGAATATATATATATATAAACACTAAGTTAATAAAAAGTTTTATTGAATGTTTAAAGAAAATTCACATTCATCCAGATGGTTACCACCCTTGAATAAATTGTACCGCAAAATAGATTATTTGTGCAAAATTAAGAACATTCACCATATATGTGAAAACAAGTAAAAGTTTTGATATGTTAAAAATAATATGTAATTATTTCAAATATTTTCCTTTGTAAATAGAAAAAAACAGCTATAGACTGAAAAAATGGCGTTTTAAATGAAGAACCATCTCTCTGGTGAATACGATAATGAGACAGTAAGCCATCGACTTACTTCTAAAATGACAGATGCATGAGTAGAATGTGCTATTTACTTAATGAAACACACATGTGATAAGTCATTAAATAAATATTTTTTGTGTTTCATATTTTAATGAAACATTGAAACAAAAACTTGTGACTGTAATTAATTTTCAAGTGGTTTTTAAATTTTCTTTTGAAGTATCAAATATCAGTTGAAAAATTCAATTTTATTAAGTATTTATTTTTACACGGGGGAAAAAATTCTTCTTGACTTAAAAGGCTATTAATTTCTTTGTCAGAAATTGTTGAATAATGTGGCTTAGAATTTAACTCATGACCAATCTTATAAAATAAGGAAATATATATTACACAGTTAACCCTGAAAAAGTTTATTTTGTCAAATGTACTCCAATGCATTTTCATATGTAGAGCTGTATTGCACATTTCTTATACATGCTGGCAAAGTTAAATTTTAGATACCAATAAATTGAGAAGCATTACTAATAAGTCATAAAACTATCTGCTTATATCTTCTTGAATTTTTCTTTTCAACACCCTTTTACAAGTTTCACTTGTATGTAATGGAATCTTTGAACTAAATTTTACCCACTTTATAAAATGTCAGATTAATTCGAAATTTTGCTGACTTTTCCATGAGCGATGACAGTGCAATAGTTTAATAATTTTGTTCTATTATCCTGATCAGGATCATCAGGATTAACGATTTCCCATTTTCAGATCCAATCCCGCATCTGGCGACTAATTTCAGATCCAATTTCCAGATTTGGCGACTAAAAGATTAAGTTACAACTTATTTCGATTAACTATAAAAGGGTGTTTTTTGGTATTTTTAAACTATAATTTATTTAATGTAAAATTATAAACACGATCTAGATAATTTATTTAAATTGCAGATGATAAAGCTTCCATACACCATGAAATAATGCGGAAAAAAAATTATAATTTCAGTTTTACAAACACACTTGCTTCAAAAAGCCAACTCTATAGCACATAGATCCCTCAAGCGGGCTTCCAATGAATCAATCCAAGTCCCTGGTTTTGATCAAGAGTAATGGAGCCAAGCTTAATTCCATTCTACGCTAGGCATCCTGAAGCGCTTCTTGTACTTCAAAGGACGCGAAATGGATTAAATGCTGGGCGTCTTGTTTGAAGCGAGTCCATCTGCATCCGACTGATGTGCTTACATAAGCTAATCTAATGCCGGAATGCAAGCAGCGCGATACTACCTAATCTCTCCCGACGAAAAACATACTTAGTCGGGAAGCGGAAAGGATTCCCAGAACTCGTTTACCAAAACAGGCCTCTAAATTTAACAGCGGGCTGTCCATTTTCCCCTTTGCCACATTTCCATTGACGTTTTGTTCTGGAGGGACTGCCTTTGGAGACTCGGCAACCAAGTGTGTCTAAGTTCTGCAGTTGATGTGTTGTTGGATTGGAGGAATTTAATTGTCTTGATGGCGGTTGGCTTGGAAACACACTGTTGTTTGTGGACTTAACTCGGCTGGATTGGGAGCTGTCTCCTCAAATGGTGCAGTTAAGTTTGTTCCGTATGGTCTGTGGAATTATGTGGATAAATCTGTTCCATTCAAGAAATATGCCATGAGATTAAGTTTGTAATTTTCGTACGCATTTGTTTATTTGCCTGAAGATTTATGTTGACTTTTGAGAACCTTATGACTTATTCTGACGTTGTAATTAAAGCTCTTGAACAATATGAGGAGAAAAGATTTGACTGGTGATATTGTTTGGATCATAGTTTGCAATGGTTTTTTGTAATATTATATGTGTTGTAACTTAAAACCAACAGTTAAATTTCCTTTATTTACTCCTTAACATTGTATAAATTAGTCATTCCGTATGATTTCATAGTTTAGGAAGTAGAAGAAGAAAGTATTTTTTTTACTTAATCTGTATTGGATTATTTAAATCTTTATATCTATTAATGATTGTGAAAATTAACTCGCATTCGGCACAGGGAATTTTTCCTTCGAACATTTTAAAATTTGAATCCTTTGTAGAATACAATGAAATATTAGAACGAAACATTTTCATATTTAAAATGATGTTATTTGCTAGTACCACATGACTTTTTCTAGTATATCAAATATTTTATAAATGATTCATTACATTTATTGTTTATTAAGGAAATGAAATTATTTATTTCGGTCAGTTTTATATTTATTCATAGTATTACAATTCTCCTCTTGAAAATTCTGTGGAATGTTGTATGATAGAAATAAGCTTATCGAATGAAGATGACTTACTTATATAAATGTATTATGATCAAATTGTTTCGAAATCAATTGAAGTTGATTGTATTATTTCCATTGTTTTAACAATAACGTTGTATTAGTTGCAAGATAATTGTGTTGTACGTATGATTCATGGATTTAATCATAAATTTCATTGTTCGTGATAGGAAATTATAGCGATTTTTGTAGAATGTCATATCAAACAATGCTATTTGTTTTAATACCCTGTTGAATGACTACAACAGGCACATAGTCAGACATTTTTCACATAGGAAGGGGTCTCTCCCTTAAGCTTATATCTCAGAATTAATTTCAAATTTTATTGTTTAAATATCAGCGCATGCAGAAATTCGTATGGGTGATAACATTCCTCTCATCCTTCCCATCGCTACAACATTAGACTGCATAAATAGCAACTAGGAAGAAAGATTAATTTATTGGAATTTTCATGTGAAATAAAACTAACTATTGGGTTATATCTTTTGAAGCTATCACGAATTATTTTGTTAAGTAAAACGTTTATAATACCAATAGTAATGGTTACATATCACAACTGAGAACCAATTTTGAATCATAGTATTGATTATGATTCATAACGAATATTGCTTTGTGTCATGATATTAAAAAGCTCTTATAGAGCCAATAGATATGACATATCTAAAAAGAAATACAAAGATAGATTTCATAAACGAAATTATTTTACTAAGGGACGAATATACTAAGAGTAATACAATATATCTTATAAGTATTTTGATATGAGGTACTCAAAAACAACATTTTTAAGATGTAATTTTAAAGTTTGTTTTTACATTTGAAAAATAACGGGATCAACAAAAATAAGCATGCCATTTATGTATAATTAATCTAAGAAAAGTAGAAGAAAGTTTTTTTTTTATTAAAAAAAAATCACAATTTGTTATTTTGATTGAATAGCCCTTGCGCTCCGTTTAAGTTTTACATCTGACCATTGATATAGGCTAAATTTGGTTTTGTGTATTCCAGCAATTTCGATATATTATTATTCCTCTTTTAATTGATCGAAATGCATCTTTGAACGTTTTTGAAATAGCATTTCGTCAATATTAACTTAAAATTTATTAAGTAATTTCTTTAATACGGTTACTCTTGGCTAATCTGGAAAATAATATGTAGTGAAGTAAAAAATAATTCACATTGTATTTATAGTACTATATATTATATCATAGTGTATTTTGTGTGGAATACAATATGCTTGTAGAGCATTGGACAATAAAGATAAATATAAAAGTTGTTAATTCGGAGTTGTGGGAATGAACTCTCGTTTAATGTAACACTTGTTTATTAATTTATAGGTTAGGTTACACTAAGACAATACATACCCTTGACAAAAAATAATGGGCAAAGAACTAGAACGCGAGCGATTTTTCATAGTAACCACATTATTTCGTCACCTGTCCTATACTAAAGATAAGTGGTCGTTAGATGGCACTTCTGTTGCTTGGTACATTTAGAAACAGTTATCATAATAAGAGCTAAGATTACCTATGAAATCGTTTTATTATTATGACTAAATTATAATTAAAATTCCATGATATAAACTTTTTGTTTCATATTAATTAATACATATTCTGAATTCAACTTTTTATTTCATTTTGAATTGACTAAATACTAAGCTCTATTATTGCATTTTAATCCTCTCCCTCAAATATTATTCGATAATATCTCCAAGACTAACTCCTCAATCCCCTAAAACCGAAATCTGGGCGACACCAATCCCTTTTAAATCGATTCCACCCCTGCTGCCAATCGGAGACAGTTATCCACCCTGTTAATCAAACCAATCGCGATAGCGGCTCTTTTCAAAACCCACACCTCCTTTGTACCCGAGTAATTTGGCGAAATTAAAGGGTAATTTTTCACACTCCCATCCCCCAAATTTGCTCGCCATTATAAGTCAAACGCGTTTAAAATACCCACTTTCCTCCTTATCCGTCAAAATGATCAGGCAGGTTTTTAATTAAAGCAATTTCACCGTTATTGACAAAAGCTTTAAAATCTTGCCTATTTTCCTGGCACGGGAAAGGAAATATCTCCTTGGCGAAAAAATGATCAAAGCAAACTTTCCACGGAATGCATAATTGGCTGCTTCGACAGATGAAAATCCTAGATCCGCTCGGAAGCCGGGGATTTTCAGGCAAACCATAAAATCCTTCTGTCAAATATCTATCTATCTATTTTCCCTCTAAGTATTTACACACGTAAATTGGGTTGTAATTAGTTACAAGGTAGGATTTATTAATTTCGCTTGTCTTTCCTTTTCTGCAAGGATTAGAATAAAAATGGTCTCGTGCACGTCTTACAAGTTAAAACGACTTTCTCCTTTTCGCCGCGTATGTAATTAAAAGTTTTGGGATTACGTGTGAAAAGCCCTCGCTTGAAAGCTTTTTCTCTTTCGCCTCATACAAATGAATGTCGAAAGGGTATTTGTCAGCCATGGGAATATAATTGAGGGATTTGCTCTCAAGTCCCTTTGGTTGATGATTAAGAACTCAATATGGACGTTTTAGATAGAAATATTCCAGTGAATGTTTCCTTGAAACACATTCATTTTAAAAGATAAAAAAAAAAAAATGATCTCGTGTGACCGTTCGGAGATTAGGAGTTTTACTTTTCTTTTACGTACTAAAGGTTTATTTTCCTTTTGTGTGTTTTTTTAAAATACTTCAATTATTTCGTAAGCGATGTCAAACTTATAAATCGTATTTGACTAATGGATGGATTACCTGACTTTAAATGCAAAAGAGAGCAGATTAGTCTCTTCAGTGGATTGTTTTTTATTTTCAAATAAAAGTTTTGATTTGGAATTTACTCGTTAAATTCTTGAATACAAATTAAATGTTTATAAAGTAAACAAATATTCAACTCATTCAAAAGTTTTTCAGACAGTTTCTGAATTAAATAGCCAATTTAAAAATGGAGTTATAAAAATTTACACCACCTTTCCTTATAAAATGGATTTACAACTGTGTGAACTTCATGGAAGTGTAATTAACAGAAATATAAATTAGTTTAATTATGTAAATAGAATACAGGATGGTTAAGTTTGGCTCATTGTTAATGAGTTTGTTTTCTTTTCTACTCAAAAGATAATTTTTTAAATAGTTAATTCATTTATTGTGAAAAAATGCACTTTGTTTTAAATAGTTTCTAAAGTGATTATACTGAAGTAAACACAAAAGTTTCGGTTAATGTATTAACTTTTTGAGCTACTCAACAATTTTTCAAATTTGAGACCTGTATTTATCTTTAAGAGATATTTCAGAATCTTCTAAAACTAAAAATGATCTAGAAAATAATAGCGATTATATTTCATAGCCCTTACTCTTGAATTAGATTCCTCATAAATATCTTTCAAGATATTTTCAATGAGCCTTTAGACTTTATTTTTATCTGCTAACTTTCTAAAGTGACAATCCGTAACTTAAGAACTGTATTGCTGTAAATAATTAAATGTCTGAAATTTTTTTTTCTTCAGATTGAAATAAAAAAAAAGTCTAACCAACTATATAGTGCAGATCAGTGTTCCCCAAACTTTTTATCGCCGCGGACCGGTCACCGTTGGATAATTTTATGGCGGCCCGCTGAGGGGGAGGACGTTGATTGTTTATATTTTAGATTGTTTTGTTTTAATAATTTTATTTTAATTGTGTGTATTTAAACGTGCCTGCAGAATAAAATGTAGCTACACCAAAAATGAATGTAAAGTGATTTAACAAAGAATATGAAGTGATTTTCATAAAAAGTAGCTCAAACCCAAGAAAAATATGCCACAGTAAATAAGATCGAAATAATTTAATGTTTCTTGTGCGGACCAGTAGTATTTGATCCATGGACCGGTCCGCGGACCAGGGGTTGGAGACCACTGGTCCAGATGACTGAAAAATAAAGGAAGCAATTTGTGGACATGATATTTCCTAAGATATTTGTTTAAATTGTACTGTAATTGAAGTAAAACTTGAAGTGCGCAATATTCCAAAGATTGTATTTTTATGCGCGTATATATATATATATATATATATATATATAGAATTTAGAATTATTCTCAAGGCAAAAGACCAGGGCTTTCTTTATCTCTTCTTTGAGACAGACAGTCCAACACTTGTCTGTCCCAACATGTCAATGGGCACTTAAAAAGTGTCACTTTTTCTGAAGGAATTAAGAGGTTTCCTATTTGTCTTAAGTGCCAGCTAGAACCGGCTTCACCTCAGCACATTTGTGTTGAACTGGGAAGATATCCAGGATAGTCCACTTCTAGTATTGGACTTCATTAAATTCAACGGTTTCACTGATATGGTCTGTCTTCGTCTGACACACGGAAGATTATAGTAACAACAACAACAGTAACATATATAGAAAAAAAAACTCTTCAACACAAAATTATTCATAAAAATAATTTACAATACATTTCATGAAAAATTCAGATGGACTTAGAGATGATTTATTTGTATGGAAACTTAAATTAATATGACATTTAATAAAACTAATTATTATTTTAATGTGTATTTAGTATACCAAGTAATAGCAAAGCTTTGATAGTAAAAGATCAAATTTGCTTTTATTTATATATGTATATTGTATCGTTATTTTTGGAGATCCAAAAGTCTTGACTAGAAATAAAAAGGACATTGTTTATAATATTATAAACAATGAAAATAAAGTTTAAAACGAGAAGTAGCACAGTTAAAATAAGCAAATAGATACAAACTATACATATAATAGGAATTCTCATATTGTAATTTAAAAGATCGGAAAATGTAGTAATACAAAAAAAAAAAAAGAAGAAACCTGAATGTTACTAATTATGTATATAAAATGTAACAAAAGGGTGAAAATATTTGTCTAGTTAAAACATTTAACACATCGATATTTTTAACTTAATTACATTTTTTCCCCTATCATTATCACAGATAGAGTAATAATTGAAGCTTAAATATTAAAAGAATTTTTAACAACAATGAATTTTTCAAGCTATAGAATTTATTTCATTAAAATATTTTTTCTTTATTTATTTAAAACTTGAAGTGACAACACTGTGTAGTGCATAAAAAACTGAGATCTATATTTACCAAAATTTTACTAATCCCCCTCCTCATTATTATTTGTTCATATTTTTCTCCTCAAAACCTTTTGCCTTACACAACACGTAAGCGACTAAGCTACAATAAAATTTATAACTAACCTTTCAAAGATATACAGGCATTGTTGTGATCAAAAAATGCTTAGTTAACCATGCTTACACGTTCATCGTTTAAACACATTGTTAAAACTGAGCTTTCTTCTCGGTCAACAACGTTTATTTTACCTATCTCAAAGTTACTTGAATATTCTTACCTCAAAGATTTATCTAACGATAAGGGATTTAATTGCTTTGAGCTACCTTACTGTTACTTAATAGTGGAGGTATATTTCGTAAAAAGTTTCTTTGTCGCGAAGACGCAATGCGATACGCATTGCGTCTGCGCGAATAAAGAAACTTTTGCCAAATAGACTTATCGTTAAACTTTTGCAAAATAGAACTTCCTTTTTTTTTAATACTATGAGCTCAAATTATAACGATGATGCTAATTTATAGTTTCAAAAGAGTTAGTTATAAAAATTATTATAGTTAAAAAGAGTTTAGTTATAAATTTCGATCCTCCAGTGCCAAAGGGGATCTGTAGGCCTACCCCAGGCCCGAAATGAACTTCAATCGGCACTTCGTAAGACCATTTGTAGGCGTACATAAAGGTTACGTATCATAACATTATGGTTACATATCATATCATTATAGTAACATATCATAACATTATGGTTACATATCATA
>BMAV01023025.1:287050-302154 GCA_019973955.1 Trichonephila inaurata madagascariensis | reverse complement strand
TGTGTATTCAGGTAATTTTTTTCTTTAATCAATCAACACTATTTCTCAATTTTTGGGGTTACACTTTCTCTCAATGTAATCCTATAATATGGCAGATGCAGTCCGACTAGAGAGTCTATTCCTTCTCCATCGCAGATTTTAAAATAACAGTATATAAGTTTCCTTTTCTAATATATTCTACATGGGTTGGTTTCATTTTTGTAGATGCGACATTTTCCACACATACTTTAAAACATTCGGCAGAAACAAAATATAGAGATATTTATTTAAAAATTGTTCATATAAAAAAAGGAGCTTACCTTGCTAAACACACACACACACACACATGCATGCATAACTATAAAAAAATATTTCTTTACTTTTATATTTAAGTAGAAAATTTTGTATTTTTAAATTATTGTAGTTTTTTTTCAATAAGTTGAAAAAGATTCGTACAAATAGCATCATTATTTATCGTATTAGTATTTAAGAATTTCTAAAATGTGTACTATTTTTTTTTTAAATACATTATAGTAAATTATTTTATGCGACTATTTTCTTGTGGCTAAAGAATTCTAGTAATTATGGTCACGAAATCATCACCAGAATATCATGAGTTCTAGTCCTCTGGTGACCCTGAAGACCCACCGTGTAGAGACGCTGATGCAAGTTAGGTATGTCGAGGCTTAAGAGAGATATTAACGTCCCACTATGAAACTGAACGAGGGCTATTGGCGACGGATCTCGTAATTTTGAGCCTGAGTGACCTGAACTGGCACCCCTTTATTTCAACCTCTACACCACACCACGGGAGGATATTGACCCCTAAATATATTTAGCAAACATGCATTGGCCTCCTTCCTCTACACGGCGAGTTTTCAAGATCGAACTCGTGACACGACAGACACGAGTCCGTAACCTTGACCACTAGGCTACCGCAGCCATGCCAAGCCTCAAAGTCCTCTCGTAGGCATGGTGTGGTAGCATTAAAAAACACTCCCACACATGCCTATAATCGTTTGCATATGATGTACTCGCGGTCAGTGGAGTAACGTACACCCCCGCAACCCCCACACCGCGGGGGGGGGACTTTAAGGGGCCCAAAACCCGACTGACGCCAAGTATGCATTTAGTTAATTTATAAAATATTAAAGGCAAAACTTGCCTTTCAGGGGGGGGGGGCTAAAATTTTCCGTCACGCCACTGCTCGCGGTTGCTGAGTAGTCGGTTACGAACTCACAGCCGGCACTGCTTTTATCAAACCGGGAGTTTGAGTTAGTTATAGTTAAATTATTCTTATTTACGTCGAACTATAAAACTATAGGAGGACTTCTGGCGATGGACCTCGCAATTTTGAACCATGGTCAAGAGATGCAGATGACAAATGTACTGGCACCCCTCTGTTTCAATTTCCCCACCAACGGGAGGACGTTTGAGCATCGACAAATTTAACATGAATTGGCCTTCTCTACATTTCCAGTCTTCTGCGGTACTAGGATCGAACTCATGACACGCCAGCCAAGATCCGTGACCTTGACCAATAGGCTACTGCGGTCCCCGAGTGTTCAAAATTTTATGCTAACTAAAAATCCGCAATGAGGAGAGGCTGATGCACGTTCAATCAACCAAGAGTCAATCCTTATTTAAGTGTTGTGCAAAAATTTAGAGTGGAATAATATTCCTCGTCACTTGACCGTGGTTCAGAAATATGTGCAACACTAAAAAATCCTGGGATGTCTTAAGACTCTTTGAGGCTCTGTGCCCAGAGAAATCTTAAGATTTTTTGAGACCCTGGTGCCCTATGCACAAATGTAAGTCCTGCCTGAGATCTCTCTTTAAGATCAGACAGTGTATTATAGTATGCATTGTCAAACACTCGTTCAAACTTTAATTTGAAACAAATAAATGTGCACGCGACTCACAATTTTGCAAACCTAGATACAAGCTGGCTCAACCGATGGCTGTATTTTGACTGATTGAGTTGAATGATTGTTTATGATACTATACCTAGACTTAGACATGGACAAAGGTCTTCATAAAATAATACAATCTTACTACTTTTGCCAGTTGACATGCTATTTGAAATTCATTGGATTTCGGAGAATATGTACGGGAATAATATGTGACCACATTAAAATTATCAGAATTAGGATCTTGTCAAGACAGAGGCAGGAACGAAACGGGTCCCCCACCGAGGGAGAGGCCCTGGATCCAGGCCCAGTTGGCTCATGCCTTAAGACGTCACTGAAAAAGTCCTCATGTTTCTTCGAAATACGAAGTTAATAAAGAATCAGTTATGTACAACAGTTCATTTGCATACTATTCTAAAAAAATAACAGATAAATATCTTTTAAACACATTTCATAATTGTTCCCGATAACTTAGTTTTAAGTATTATTCCTGCAACTAGTGAAACTCAAATAATTGTTATTGTAAGATAAACGATGCCCATAAAGGACAACTTGATAAAAGATATTCCTCAAAATAACATTCCTTCTCCAATAATGCGTTTTCTTAATTGCTGTTCGAATAAATGTTTAACTGTGCCAGACATAAGTAATATAGCTTTTATAAATATTTCCAATAGTAACAACTGCTGAAAATGTCATATCCGAAAATGAGGTTACCGAGAAAACATAACTAATCAACTTCATTGAATTTTCTCTGGAATCTATGTTTGGCTTTTCTCATTTGTAGAGAAATACGTGAGCAACGTGGAAAAAAAACATCTTCAGATATACCTTCTAGAACTATTATTCGAAATGATTGCTGAAAGTTATTCGAAAAGTAATCACAGTTTCGAAATACTATCTGTTCGTACTATTGGTCTAAAAATGTTTCTTATCTTCAGCGTTTTTCTGTGCTTTCGCTATATATGTATTAGTTTCTAATATATCTTGTAGGAGATTGAAGAGTATTTATTTCTTTATGGCATTGTGTATGTCCGTTTGGAATAGAAGGATTTTGTAGTTATTTGAAAAAAAACTGGAAGATGGGGAAAATATATGTTTTTTTTTCTTTGTGTTATTTCGAACTTTGTTTTTATCCAATAAATTTTGATAAATGGTGTATCTTGTTTTCGTGAATGAAATCATATCCCATTTACAAAAAATAGAAATTCACAACGAAATTTAAAATATATTGTGAATTTTTATCTTTTTAACTATTTTTTAAATATATTTCGTAAAATATCTTTGTTATATTATTTATAAATTCTAAGTTTTGTGCTCCTTGTAAAAGAGATACGAGTCAAATAGATTCATTCAAAAAGGTTTACAAGTTCGACTCGATGAAAAAATAACATTTTCATCTTTTCATTATTTAATATTGGAATTTTATAATAGTAAGCCTTTTTTTTACCTTCATAAAATTACTTTTCAATGAAGAACAAAACATTAAAATTTTGCGCATCCTAAGAATTTGATTAAAAAAAAATCTCATTCAGAAATTTTATTGATCTAAGATTTGTATTAGTGCCTCATTTTCTGGTATGCTGTAATATTGCAACTTTAACCATATGATAAAATTACTGTGAAATTTTCAATTTGTAAAATAATATGGGTGTTAACAATATACAAACTATTAATATTTCTTTTATACACTTGGAATATACTAATATATGCAAAATAATAAGGAAAATAATATTTCGGAAATTTTTCAAATATTATGCTTAAATTTAAATTCTAACGTTCTAAGCTCATATGACATCATAATCACATGATTACCCCAATCGCGTGCATCTAGCCAATCAACTCTTAAACTCATGTGACGTCATAGACACATGATAATTGCATTCATGTGTTTCCAGTCAGTTTATAAATTCATGTGACGTCATAGACACATGATAAACGCATTGACGTGTTTCAAACCAATCAGTTCATACTTTTCGTTTTTGCAAAGTTTTGCTCTATCTATAAAGACGTTCTTTAAAATGTTCATATTTGTCAACAACAATAATGCACATAAGTAAACAGAATGAATTTAAAAACAAATATATTAGAATTTGTGTTGAAGAATCTTAATGCTTGGACATTTTTACCAAAATATCAAATTTGAAATTATATCTAAATATTACAAGTAGAACAACAAATATTAATCTAATGCCAGTTATGAATTCAATGGAGAACATATGATTGCATTTATCACGTAACTGTCATGAATTTAACCCATTCGAGAATACTTTTAAGGTTATACACTACCAATTCAATTCAACTGTTTATCCCCTATATCCCTTTAAATTCAGACCCCAGCTCCCACGATCGTGTGGGCTTGTGCAGGTTAGACATTCTTATCCCTTAAAGACCCGAAATATTTTTATCTTTAAATATTATGTTCTTCTGGTTATCAACACTATTCTGACGTCAATAACAATGTAAAAAAATTTAAAAAAAATGTTTGCCCCTCCCCTCCTCCCTGAACGGGGAGTGTTCTAGTTAGAATCTGTGAGCCGGGTCTTAAAGGGATACATGGCACAACGTAGAGAAATTTTTACCCTTTATTTACTTACACAAAATGATCAAGAATACGTAATTTAGTTACAAGTATAAATGACGCACATGACTTAGCTAGCATAATATGAAAAAACATGGCCGCGGTAGCCGAGTGGTATAGGTATCGGACCGTGGCTTGCCTTGTCATGAGTTCGAGCACAGTACCACTAAAGACCCGCCGTGTAGGGCAGCTAAATCTGTTGAGAGCTGAAATGTCCTCCCGTTGGTGTGGTAGTTAGGAGAGGGAGTGCCAGCTCAGGTGCCGTCCACGTCACTTGACCATGGTTCAGAATTACGTGGTCCGTCTCCAAAAGCCCTCGTATAGCTGAACAGTGCGACGTTAATATTCAATCAATCAATCATGAAAAAAGCATGGAATTTGATAAAAAAATCATTTATTCATTTACTTATTTTTTCATTTTCAAGACATCTATCATTTCAAGATAAAAAGAGAACCATTTTTAATAAATCTTAAATATGATGGGACATTATCTATTTTATTATTATTATTTGAAAGCTTACAAACAAACGCGAAATGCAATCGCTTAATTCTCGATTACAGCACCAAAAATCTTTAAGCACATTAAAATAAAACTCCCTAAACTAACCATAGTTAACAAGTTATCCATCCTTTACAGCAACAAAAGAACATTTCTAAATTTTCTTTTATTCGATAGTAGCGGAGGAGGATGCCAGAGGTAAAATAACCCGAAAAAAATTTCCGTTACCAATCCACCTTTCACCCAATGTTTTCTTTCCTTTTCCGCTATCTTCAACCGTGCCGGTGGTCGAGGGGGTCGAGAAAGAACTTTCACCACTTCTTTCAGACGACGTCTAGCTACTTCATTCCGCATTGTTCCAAAAAGCACTTTTAATCGATTTCTCCCGCCAACTCCATTAATAGTTAAGGAACGGCTTCGGCTGCTCGACCCCACCCCACACACGATTCGAATGTCCTACACCCCCTCTCTGCTCCCATTCATAAAGACTCCCCTCCACCCCTTTTAGAATTTCTCTCTCTCATAATAAAATGGTCAAGAGAGAAGTCGGAGCAATATTAACTAATGAAGGGTTTGTGCCTCGTTCGCGAACAAATGACAGTTTGAATGGAACGTTCTCTTAATTAGGATTGAGTGGAACGAAGAGGGGGTCGGTGGGAGGGGAAGACTGTTGTGTTTCGAACCTCCCTTCTACACCCCCCACAACTGGAGAATTGCGTTATGAACGTGTTCTGTTAGGGAGAATTTCTAAATGGTATATTAGGCAACCAGCAGAGCGCAGGGAATCAACGAAAATTCGTTTGTTGTTTCAAATGGAATATATTTGATCCATTTCACTTCGCTTCCACCCCCTTTACCAAGTTTGTAAATGCACGTATATCTTTTGGAAGGTATAATATTCGTTTTCCGGGTTATTACTTCGAAAAGTCAAACACTTCCCTTCTCTTTTCTTCTCATTCAATCTTCTCGAATCAAATGAGATTGTGGTAAATCAAGTAGTGGAAAGTTTTCGTAAATAATTCATAAAAACGGCATTCAAAGGTTTTCCGTAAGGAAATTAGAACTTGGAACAGGTCTTTTTAATTGGGCATTGATTTAATATGTGTATGTCTGTGGTTAATTTTCCAGTTCTCTTAAATCTTTAGTAAATTTATTAGTGGTAACTTTTCAAATCTTTATTGTAATTTCCTTGACTGTTTTGTAATGCTTTGTCATATATTTTTAAAATAATTGAATCGAAGTAAAAAAAAATGTTTTTAATATTGGTGTATGGAGAGAGATAAAAGCTTTGATATATTTCCTTTCAGCGGAATTTTTTCGCATAACCACGTAAAAATAGTGTTTATTTGGAATGGAGTATTCTCAGTATCTTAAATGAAATGGAAGTATTTATATTTACGATAAAAGCAACTACTTTTTTCTGAGCTTTACGTGGCCTTCTACTTTTTAATTATTTAAATTTTTGTTATTTTATTTTTGCACATTTCCATATATGAGAAAGAAGGACAAAACATTTATTGCGTATATTCTAAAAATAAACAATTTATCGCGCTACGATTCATCACAACAATGTTAAGTTTTAAATGATCATGTGAAGAATAAAATTACAGGATTATTAATTGATTTCCTTTTACAATTTTAATTTAGACTTTTCTTTCAAAAGTACAAATACAATGATTTATTCGCAAACAAAGTTATCGTAAGATATTTCCTGGGTTTTGATGTTAATTTAAAAAAGTTTATAAATTCGGTTAATATAGCATTAAAAATCTATATCAATCATAGTTATAATAGAATTTCGAAACTTAAGGGACTCAGAACAAATTGGATTACATAAGGAACTGAGTACTATAATATTACCGTTCACACTTGCACTTTGATTTCTTAAAACTTTGAAAAACACTTCTACTAAATGTATCAAAATCTAAAAGTTTAAATTGCTAATTGAAAAAATTGTGTGTGTGAACATGTTTTATTCAAATAAGCTAATTTAAAATTGTAAGTCTGATAGATAGAACACACAATTAAATTACTTTCTTTAAAAGAAACTTTAAATGTCTAAATATAATAGATAGAAAATAGAGAAGAAAGTATTCAAGCCGACATATTTAAGCAAGATCTAAATTTAAATTCATACTAGCAACATGTGTGTGTGTGTGGACCGCGCGAGGTAACCTAGTGGTAATGATCACAGACGCGGGGTCTACATGTCATGAGTTCGAGTCTTTGTGCCACTGAAGACCCATCGTGTAAAGGAGTTGATTCGCGTTAATTTTAAATTTGTCTAGATTTAGTCTTCGCGCTGGCGTGGTATGGAAATTTGGAGAGGGTATGGCTTATTCCTCGTCACTGGAAATGGCTCAACATTACAAAGTATGTCACCAATATTCCACGTGTTGCTTCATAGTGCGATGTTAAGCCCTGAAATGCCCCTAGCGTATGTATCCTTCTTGATAAACCAATGCGTTGAGTACACCCCGGACATATATATCCGTCCTTCCAAAATACGATTCTTATCGTTGCTGTGTTATCAGTAGGGATTGCAATATCGGACCAAAAGTTCAATACCGGTATTCGGTATTTTTTAGATCTTAATTACGGGAAACCGGTTTTAATACCGGTAGTAGAAATTTTAGAAAACGAAAGGAAACTCAAATGTTTCTGTGTTTTATTTGCCAGTTTTATTAGAGTGTAAAAATCTCAAAAAATAATTTGTAACTTATAAATTATAACAGCATATAAAAAAGAATCGTAAAAAAATAAAGGTCTGCTTGTACTTTTCTTCCCCATTAAATTTAATAACTCTTGAACATTTTTAACATAGAACGCCACCATACTCTTTTCATCATATAAATAATGAAACCAAACTTAAATCAACTCATTTTTTATGTTCATTAAAGTTATTCTTATTCATCATTAAAGTTATTCTTATTCATCATTAAAGTTATTCTTATTCATCATTACAAATAATGAATCTGAAAAATATTTTGAACCATAAAGTAAGATATGCAAATGCAATGTCAATAACACACTTGCCAAATTTAAAAAATATCGTAATAGTACACACTTTCTTCACAACTACAATCTGTTTTCACAGATACGAATATCAGACTACGAATCCTTCGCGTGTGCAGTATCACTCTGTGCTGTAATACGATTGTATTAGCCCGTCTCCTTAGAATATTCACATATTTTATCACTTCTTTTTATTGAACGGTGCAACTTTATATTCACTGTCTAATTAATTTCGCCCATTAGGGAGACATAAAAACAAAACGTATACTATTTTGCTATGTTGGTGATCCCTGATCATATAGTGGTAGCAATTTAAAAAAGGTCACGCAAATACCGAAAAAATGGTATTTAAAAACTTGTGAATACCGGTATTACAGAATTGTACAAATGGCTCAAAATACCGGTATTCGGTATCCCGGTATACCGGTATTGCAATCCCTAGTTATCAGTAAAAATATTCCGAAAGCCTTGGAGTACAATAAATAGACTTTGGCAGTGTATGCCGTAAATTTACTTATTTCAGAGATAAATTTGCTTATTTGTGTCATCTCTCCCCCCCCCCAAGGCATATGTGCACTTATGTGAAAGACAGTGACAATGGAGAGCGAATCACGTTACTTTTAATCGGCAGTTGAGGGGCTAATAAACACTCGCTCACACACATATATAATGAATAGAAATTGGGGGAAAAAAAGGAGAAAAGTGTCTCACACACTCCCTCATCAGGAGACTTGACATTTTACAGGCATGTTTCTTTTATTGGTTAGAGATCCCTAAGAACGGGTTTTGCGGGAATCAATTCCCTGGTGTTAGGGTAACAAGGGTGTAAAAATGAATTTATTTCCGTTTTGGAAATTCAAATCCTGTTCTTTTTAAACCAAGAGGCGAGGACTATAAGAAGTTTTCCGAATGCAATGGAAAGTTAATGCAAGGACATAGACATTAATACTTTACATACAATATATAGACATACAACATAATGAGGAAATACTCAGCGAAGTGGCAACGCAACGTCAAGTACATATATACAGAGCGAGAATTATCTAGCGGATCATTCCCTCTGTCTCGAACGATACAAAACTAGAGCAAATTTTTACCTACACACATATTTTAGGGAAATGAAAAAGGGGTGCCTGGAAACATATTAAGGGACAGAAAAGAATGAAGCCAAATTAATTAAGGTAATAAGAACAAAAGCGAACTTTACACAGTTATCTCAGTAAAAATTCTCTTGTATTTTAGAATAACGGACGAACGGAATGTTTATCTGAGAGAGAGAGAGAGAGAGAGAGAAATCCCATTATTCCATTTTAATTAAATGAATAATTTATGATAAAGTTAATTATATTATTTATTTTTAAGGAAAAAAAGTTTTCAACAGTTTGGAGTTTTAGTTAATAGCTAATGAGATTTATTTTACCATCTTTGAATTCATGCGGTTCTTACGGAAAGTATATTAAAACTTCAACAAAAGTTTTCTTGAGACACAATTTAGTTCTCAACTAATATCTAAACTTCCTAGTTCTTTTTTATTCATATAAATATTAAATTTAAGGTATTTGAAGAGTTTCTCTATTAGACGATAAACTTTAAAACGAACCTTAACGAGAATACCACAGGAATCTTCGCTTCAAATACATTCATTTCACTTCAAATGAAAGTTCTGAAAGTATTTTACCAGTTAACAAGACATCTACTGTCTGTTTAAATGACGTGCACATGCTATAGAAATTTAAATGATAAATAACTTGGAAAAATGAAAAACACTATCTACAAGTTTAGAACACTCACCTGAGGATTTTGAAGCATTTGTTTATTTATTATTTACAAAACATTTCGTGTTTATAAATATTTTTATAAACGCAAATATTTCAGGACTAATGAATTTAATTATTTGAGGACAAATTCAATTTGTCTTTTTCGATTTAGGAGAGAGTTGTTATTTTAAGCGTATCTGTGTATAATTAGTATATTTTTAAACTATTTTTTGAAAAATATTAATGATGTCATTTTGGGGAATGTAATATGGACACGTTCTCCTAAATAAACAACTTTAACATGAAAATCTATATTATTTCTTTCATATATACTTTACATTTACTAGTCTTAATGTAGAAATGAAATTGTTTTAGGGATCGACTCCAAAGTTTTACTTTGAGACTAATCGTTGATGCCATTATCACAATTTTGAATCTTACACTTTCTAACATTTATGATGTTCTTTTCTAAAGGCATATTTTTTTTATTTTATTCTACAACACAAATAGGCTTTTATTGACTACTTTCATTTGAAGAAAGATTCATAGTGTTAGCTTATAATTAATTTAACTTTTTTTTTGATAAATGGATTTAAGCAAAGGTAACTATAATGCGAAATAAAACAAAAGAGGATTGCATTGTTTGTGATTTGTATGATGGTTAATCAATAAAAACTTAACCAGGATTGCTTGATATTTAAATTAAAAACATGGGAGTAAGGATCACAAGCTAAAACTATCTTAACCTTTTTTATCCTTTGGTGAGTAATATGTATTTCAAAAACGAAAATAGAAAACATGTTGAGCAGTTGCAATTTAATGAAGATCGCAAGCATTTAGAGTAGAGAAAACTAATGCATGATATCAGCAATTGCTCTGAGCACAGCTTTCAACTCTGGCATCTCTTTTCAAATTATTGTGGCATTCAATGATGATTGAATGCCATGTATATTGTGTTTGATTCTATATGTCACTCAATAACTGTTTCTTCTCTACAATTTTTGTCCAAATCCTGTAAAATTATAGATTTTATGAAATATGTATATAATGTGTAGTTGTAGCCACAGGCTCCTCAAAGAGTCTTTGATCAAACTTGCGACTTAAAAGTACCAGTTTGCTTTGCCTTACCACAAAATAGATATTCTGGCAAAGGGTTCGTAGTCTTAGGTTAAAATTATAGACTGGGTATGGTATCAAGTAAGTTCGGGACTGGTTCTACACTTTTTGTGCCTTTAGATAGAGTAAGAATTGCTGTCCCTGTCAAATTTCACTCTATTGAAACTTCACCGGTGTCGCGCAATTAATAAAGTAATTGTATGCTCAGACAACGTCAAATATTTAGTTTCTCTCTTTGAATTACTCTTTTATGTAAAATACTTTTAAATAACATCGATATGCTGGCTTTTTCGGTTAATTAAGTGATAAATAGTTTTATTGGCTTTTTAACGTCTGTTTTAAGCTATGCCAGGCTATTGGAAACAAACCTCGCAATTTCGGACCACTGTCAAGTGACAAGGGCAACATCTTAGCTGGCACCACTATCTCTAAATTTCCATGGTACCATAAACTCTAGACTTTGTGCCCCTATATATTTAACATGTATCACTTGCTCTGCATGTGTTACCTTCAACTCGACAATGCCAGTTACGTGTTTGAGACCTTAAGGTATCCGACTAGGTTCGGAGATAAAATTTTCAAAAATTGATTTTCTGAATAATTTTATTGTTTTAAAGAACATAAATAATCTTAAAAAGTCATAACTATTAAATAACTAACATGTATCGTCCTTTTTTTGAAAAAAAAATTACTTTTTTTTTTAGGAAAATTTAGCAAAACTTTTTAAGTTCAGAAAAACGTGATAAATAAAAATAAATTGCACAGTATGCAATTTTAACGTCATTGATATACTTCTTGATCCATCTGAAGTGCACAAACCGCAGAATAAAAAATATTTTAAGAAGTAAATATTTTATTAGCATTTAAATTTAATGGTCATGATTTTTCTTCAAAATTACTGCATGTTCTAAGCTAAAAATGGATGTAAAATGTGATTAAATGTAGCTGTCTTAAAACATGTGGTTTATTACACTCTGAAGGGCCCATAGCACATATGTTATAAATTTCATTGCATTTGATTGGATTATTTAGCAGATATCCCGTTTTTCGTGCACAAATTATCACGAAAAGTTCATTCTTCAAAAAACGAATTAAAAAAATATTTTTATTAGTTAGATAAAATAAATGCTATAAAAAGAACTTAAAAACTCTCTAATTTTATGTATTAGTCCTTCTTCCTCAATAATTAATTTCTTCTTTCCCTAATGACCCAAACAACACTAAATATCTAACACCTAAAAAGCACTTTTTCAACCTAGTCGGATACCTAAAAAAGCCAATCACGAGAGTGTAGGACTTTCCTTATCCTCTATTTATTACATTTTAGCTATAAATAGAAGACATTATCTAGGACATAGGCCCCCTCCATTAATCCAGTTTCGTGAATGATATTATATAGTTACCATTCATTCAAAATATCTTTAAAAATAACATATCATTTTCTAAATCATCTGCTCGCATAAATGAAAGACCCTAAGTGAAGTCATGCTAGTTAAATGGTTATGGTTGGGATCTCATGCTCGGCGTTACCGAGTCACGGGCTCAAAAACTAGTAGCCCAGAAGAACCAGAGTGTAGTAGGGCTGCTGTATGTTAAATCTGTAGGAGATCACAGACCTCTCCTTGGTGCGGTGTAGAAGTTAGGAAAGGGAGAGGGTGCCAAAACTTTAGCATGGGTCACTTAATCATGGTTAAAAATTACTAAGTCCATTAAAATTACTAATCAAAATGATCGATCTTGAATTTCATGACATTCGTATTTTAGGTGAACTGAGATTTCTTTTAATACTGATATATATATATGTATATAATTATTGTTCTTTTTTCATAATTTCATTTCACTCTACTGTCTGGTTTATCATACACGTGTGTTAGAAATAGGCTTAACCTTTCAACATGGCTCTGTTTTTTCTATTATGTCGAAAATTTCTGCTGTACGAGGAAGGTGGATCTATAAAGCATTGCTTAACCTTAAATTGATGGCCTAATTCAGCGACAGCTCTAAAAATCATAACAGGTCTCCATTTTAGTAAAAAGACTCTTTTTGTATCTACCTCTCTCCACATTTTTGTATCTTGAACCTCAATTTCTTTCTTCTTTGGCATTGTAGGTTAAACAACTTTTTCACTTGGTAACGATATATATATATATATATCTCGTTACTTGAATGTGATTCAAAATTATTCTATTCGCCGACAGTTTTACCCCAGTAACTTCAAAGTGTATCATTAATAAAAAATTGCAATCAAATCTAATGCGCTTTCGTGCAATATTTAATGTAGTGTTTTATGTACTCAACAAATTAAATTAGCTTATACAGTACTAGGTTCCTTTTTTGTATATATATGAAATTATATACACTCTTCCATGTACAAAATTTGATTTCAGTAAACAAAATCATTCAAGATTTTATCATACGAATAATTGGAGTAGTTGAAATAACATGTTCTTATTATATCAACGATTTCATTATTTCTTAATGGGTTTTCTAATTATAATTTTTTGTGATCCTATAAATTAATTATATACATTCACATCTTCCATTATATGCCTTATTTTTCCTCTCTGAGCGAGTAGTTCTTCCCAAGCATGCTGAGATTGGAACATTTCACAATGTTCGATAATATTACTAATAAATAAATACTAACAAGGAGAGGGCACGACTAAGGAAATTTATTTGGGATTGAGAATTGGTGTAATAGTAGTACTCTTTTAGGGTGTTCACTCCTCAATGTAACTCCGTCGAATAGCCAGTCAATTCGCAAAAATCAGCCTTCGAAATTCATGCTTAGCTTTTTTACAATTAAATTTTAATTTTCCTCAACGAGTTCGTAGCTTGATTGGTAAATCGTCTGCTTTCTATGCTGGAGGTTAGGGTTCGATTCCACGCGATCAACTTTTTTTTTTCTCCAATTCATTTAATTATTTTTTTAAAATTAAATAAATTTATTTATGAAAGGTTTATTAAATATCAAATGATATTTTTTGTAATTATTTTGTATTTTATAAAATAAAAAAAATTACTTTGATTATATATAAATAATTTTATTAAATTTTATAAATATATTTTATATTAATAAAAAATATTTATAATAAAATATATAATAAATATTAAATGATATTTTACAAAAAAAAATTAGTTGCAAATAGTTTTATAATGTGAAGTACAATATACTATAAATAAAATATTATATATGATATAAAATAATTTATAAAATATATTATTATTATTAAATTAGTTATTTTATAATTAATATAATAAAAATATGTCTTTTTATATGTTATTAAATTAATTATTTTACAATTTTATAAAATGTTGAATAAGTCCTTTTCAAATAAATTTATTTAATTTCAAAAAGTTTATTTAAATAATTTTAATAAATTTATTTAAATATATAATTTCTGTAATGTATTAATAATAATTTCTATGATAAATTAATAAAAAATTTCAATAATAAATCATAATTTTAATAATAAACAATAATTTTAATAATAAATTAATAATTTTAATCATAAAGTAATAATAATTTAAATAATAAATTAATAATATTTCTTTTTAATACTAATGCTTAATAATAATTAATTAATTATAATAAATAGTTATTAATTAACTATAATAAATAGTAAATAATTATTTAGTAAAAACAGTGATTAATTAATTAATTTTAATAAATAATAATTAATTTACTAATTTTAATTATTTATAATTTTTATTAATAATTATCTTAAATATTCTTATTTAATAACTATTTTTAATATTTTTAATTAATAATAATTTTAAATATTTTTAATTAATAATAATTTTAAATATTTTTAATTAATAATAATTTTTAATAATTTTACTAGTAAAAAATTTAAGTTATATATTTTAAATTTTTTTTATTTTATAAAATACAAAGTAATTACAAAAAATATCATTTAATATTTAATAAACCTTTCATAAATAAATTGATTTAATTTAAAAAAATAATTGTATGAATTGAAGGAAAAGAAGTTGATCGCGTGGAATCGAACTCTAACCTCCAGCACAGAAAGCAGACGATTTACCAATCAAGCTACGAACTCGTTGCGGAAAATTAAAATTTAATTGTATAAAAGCTTAGCATGAATTTCGAAGGCTGATTTCTCCGAATTGACTGGCCATTCGACGGAATTACATTGAGGGGTGAACACCCTAAAAGAGTACTACTATTACACCAAGTCTCGATCCCAAATGAATTTCCTTAGTCGTGCCCTCCCCTTGTAAGA
>BMAV01023025.1:265392-286650 GCA_019973955.1 Trichonephila inaurata madagascariensis | reverse complement strand
TATATATATATATATATATATATATATATATATATATATATATATATGTATATAATTATTGTTCTGTTTTCATAATTTCATTTCACTCTGCTGTCTGGTTTATCATCCACGTGTGTTAGAAATAGGCTTAACCTTTCAACATGGCTCTGTTTTTTCTTTTATGTCGAAAATTTCTGCTGTACGAGGAAGGTGGCTCTATAAAGCATTGCTTAACCTTAAATTGATGGCCTAATTCAGCGACAGCTCTAAAAATCATAACAGGTCTCCATTTTAGTAAAAAGACTCTTTTTGTATCTACCTCTCTCCACATTTTTGTATCTTGAACCTCAATTTCTTTCTTCTTTGGCATTGTAGGTTACACAACTTTTTCACTTGGTAACGATATATATATATATATATCTCGTTACTTGACTGTGTGATTCAAAATAATTCTATTCGCCGACAGTTTTACCCCAGTAACTTTAAAGTGTATCATTAATAAAAAATTGCAATCAAATCTAATGCGCTTTCGTGCAATATTTAATGTAGTGTTTTATGTACTCAACAAATTAAATTAGCTTATACAGTTCTAGCTCCTTTTTTGTATATATATGAAATTATATACACTCTTCCATGTACAATTTTTGATTTCAGTAGACAAAATCATTCAAGATTTTATCATACGAATAATTGGAGTAGTTGAAATAACATGTTCTTATTATATCAACGATTTCATTATTCTTAATATGGGTTTTCTAATTATAATTTTTTGTGATCCTATAAATTAATTATATACATTCACATCTTCCATTATTTGCCTTATTTTTCCTCTCTGAGTGAGTAGTTCATCCCAAGCATGCTGAGGTTGGAACATTTCACAATGTTCGATAATATTACTAAAAGATAAATACTAAGATAAACAAAATTATAAACGTTCATTTTAATAACATCTTATTTCACATCTCCATTCGATTAATTATTTTACCGTACCTACGTAAGAAAAATTTTGCTTGTATACACCCGAGTAGGAATTTTTTAACGAGGTAAGTGAAATGGTTTATACTGAATTTTCTTAGATTACACAAGCTTGTTCATTACATTCCCGAAGGTTTTAACGATATATTATTATCTTTGAACTTAATTTAAAAGATTATTTGTGGACTCTGTGAGAGTTTTTAATTTTTAATGCAATTAAATGCATTTAATTTATTATTTTTGCGGTCTTAAAGTGCGCAATTAAAACGTAAAAAATTTTAACCACTATTATATAATTTCTGGCTTTCAATATATGGACGACTTTATAAATGCTCAGACAATATGACAGACGTTTTTATGGAAAGAAAAATTCAAAAATCTCGGAAAACACCGTTCGAAAACCCTTTCCTCCCGTAAAGCTATTGTACAGTCAAGAACAAATCGATTTTGTTTCTACAACAGAATTTTCCTGACCTCTCCTACAAGAAGGATATAAAATCGAATGTGCGTTTAAGATGCGCTTTTTTTTTTTTTTACTCTCTCTTTCTCTTTTACTTTTCCTGTTGGCAACAGCTAAAATAGGATGGATGGCGTTTTCCCAATAGGGTACTAAATAGATTGTCCCTTGGCTTAACTGGTAATCCGGTAGCAAGCCGTTATTTACAAAACCTTTTTAGTATTTTTCTATTTTTCTTTCGAATTGTCATTCGGAATTAAGTTTGGTCTAAACGAGTTTCTCAGCGGTGGTTTTGGGTAATAGAATGGTGTTGAACGAGAAAGGAAGCGCTCCGGAGATGTTTCTTATGATGGGGAAAGGCTTTTAACTTGCCTTTAAAATCTTCACACTAATACGTAGAACGTCGCTTTTATTCAAAGTTATGTTTGAGGGAATTTATTTTATAAAGTTCAGATCATCAGATTATCAGTTGTTTTAACTACAATGTGGAAATATGCAATATTTTCTAAAGTAAAAATAACATTCAAAAAGGGTTTGGGGACTATTTTCCCTGAAATACAAGTTAGCTAATTTAATCATTTCAGTTTTCTTTTTTGCAGGTTATCTATATGCTTTTGAACGTAGCAATACCATGTTTATATATATATATATATACAGTGGTACCTCGACATACGAGTGCCCCAACATACGAGTTTTTCGAGATACGAGCCGACGAGCAAGTGATTTTTTGCTTTTAGTTACGAGCGAAATTCGAGATACGAGTCCGGTTATTTCTACAAGTGAGATAAAGGGGATCTTAGGAATGTGGGAGAGAGTTTCACAGTTCGTGGAAAAAAAACACCCAGAAAAAGTTGCAACAGGTCGTGCATCTGACCTTTTTAATGACACTTGCCTAACTCATTTCCGGAACATTCTGAGAGGGAGGAAGAAACAAACCTACTTGGACATGTTTTTTTCTAAACGGCCTACAGGTGAAAGCGAGAAAAATGTAGCGAAAAAGGCAAAGACCAGTGAGGATATCTAATTTATTTCTTTACATTCTCTTTTTTGTTTTTGTGCAATAAATATTTGATATTTATAAATACGTTTTTATTATTCAAAACCACGTAACAAAAATAACTGGGGTGACATTTTGGAGGTTGGAACAGATTAATGGTAGTTCAATTGTTTTGTATGGGGAAATTTGCTTCGAGATACGAGTAATTCAAGATACGAGCAAGGTTGCGGAACGAATTAAACTCGTATGTCGAAGTACCACTGTATATATATATAAAATTAAGAAACTAAAAACTTGATTAAATTGAGAATTTACACATTCAGAAATTTGAAATCCACTAGCATGTTTTCAGTGAGGTAAAATGTAATATCTTATATGATTATGAGGGATGGGGAGCAGAAGCTCTGATATTATCCCCTTTTTAAATGTAGTTATTGTAATGCAGTGCTTCTCAAACTTCCAGTATTTGAGACCCAATTTTCAAACTTAACTTTCATCGCACCCCCTTGTATAATAACTATGTATTGGATGTAATAATAATATTATTTGGAGCTAAAACAACAATAAGACCTTAATTGTACACCATAAATTATTAAGATAAGTATTAAATTGTGTATATACTATTTTTAGGTAATATATATTTTAAATAAATTGCCTTTAAATATAATTATTTTAAAAAGAAAAAAATCTTTCATTTTTTACGCCCCCTAGGGGGACGTGCCTCACAGTTTGAGAATCACTGTTGTAATGTAATACACGCCACTCTCACAAATTTCACTCCTCGCTAACGTGAGTGTTTGGCGGGTTTTTGATACACCGAACGAATCCATGACTTGACAAATACAATGCGGACAAAGCGTTGGGAACAATGATTACTCGCTTCAGTGGTGGGCCCCACCTCCGGACCCCCAATTTTTAATTACTTTAGAGATTACCTCTCCCCCTTCCCCCCGAAAAAAATGGTAGGTCTGTGTACGCCAGTGACTTGCTAGATGCAATCATTCTTTGATTATGAAAAAGTCGTGAACTCTACATAGACTTATATCCATTTGAAAGGAAACAAGTGAAAATGTTATAACCATAAATTTAAGAATGAAAAGTCAGTATATCCCATATTGCATGACATAGAAATAAATCGAATTGAGTCATGTTCCTATGACTTCCTAACTACTATGCGTCTAAATTGTATCATTAATATTGCTCTAAATCAGCGATTCTCAACCACTGTGCCACGGAATTTTTGTGTGCTGCCAGATTTTTGAAGTGTTCCACCAAATTCTTTAAAAAATATTAATTATACTCTGAGGGAAAAAAAAGTATCTTCCGAAACTGTGTGAATCATTCGGCCGTTTCATAGAAATAAACTAAGGGCATTCGTGGTACCTTTAACTTATTATTTCGAAGATAGAGGGAGGAAAGTAGTGTATTACGGATAAATAAAATTCTTTTAAACTTATTTATTGTTAGTGTGCCGCCAAATTTTGAAATTGTGAAAAGTGTACCTCAACAACAACAACAAAAAAGAGTTGAGTATCACTGTTCTAAGTCAAACAATAATTCTAAATCTATGAACGCCAGGGTTCAAAGATATGACTAAACAGAAACAAAAACGGCCTTTTGTTCACAATCTTGACCACTTGGCTGTTGCAACATCGCACACACTTAACGAGTAGTATAATATAGTTTAGTTGTTTAAGGTCTCTCTCTCTCTCTCTCTCTCTCATTGAATTTCATTTAATATTAAACTTTTTAGTTGTAACATTGAAATGTATATATAACAGACTATTGACTGCAAAGAAGTAGCTGTAAATCTATCTTAAAATATGTTCCTCTTCGCTAACATTTACAATACAATAGATAAGTGTTACCAAGAAATACATACATACATATATAAATAATGATTTCAGTTACGAAGCAATTTTTTTTTTTTTTTTTTTTTTTTTGTCTTTGGAAAACTCTCGCCAGAGAATTAGACTAACCTCCACTAACTCCATGATCATTATTTAACTTCTGCATTCTCAATAACGTTGAAATTGGGACTTATACAATGAAATTTAAGTTAAACTTGGATAGTTATCGAAACATATTTCAAATGCTTTCAAAATTCAGTAAATAACTGAAATATTTTTCCGCTAATGATTCTTTTAAATCTTGTGTTCCAAAGAAAGGATTTGAAATTTAGTGCATACATACTAGATACCATTTATTTAACACACGCATAATTATCATGCTCGACCAATCGTGCATTATTCACGATCACCAACCCCAGTAAACTTTAAAAAAAATGGCAACCTTTTCATTTTCACACTCCACTCCCCAAACAAAACCACCCATCGATTGCAACTATGAAAAATCTTTTAAAATAAAAACCTCGATAAGAAAAAGCAACAAAACATCTTGAACAAAAAGTGACTCCCTTCAGCACAAGAAGAAAAGTGAGTGTAAAGGCCCCACACCAAATAATTACTTTGGTCGTTAACCACCGCCAGCATCGGTGGGGAAAACTTTAAAACCTCGTTGGAATAAACTTGGTCGCCGGGGCCTGCGAAATATAAAGTAACAGGAGTCAGGCAACAGATGCCCCGCGGCTAAAAGCATTCAGCCTAACGACGCTTCGCAGCGTGAGCCCTTGGATCTGAACAAAATACGGGCCGGCGTAATCAAGGAAAGCGCCTTTTCTGCTGAGGGATGGGGGGTCGTGCTACAGTTTCCCTCTCAATGAAGGATGGAATATGCAGGGTTGGATCTTCTTTGCTGTTGGGGGAATGGATTATGTGGTGTGCTTCGTTGCATCTTTTAACAGGTTTAAGAAATGTTATGAATACAGTTTTACATATGGTAGGGTATTTTAACGTATTCTAAATTTAAAGCTTGGATCTAGTATATCTTAAAATTATGAAGCTTATATCTCAACACTGGTTATGAGAGGAGGAGAGTTAGAGTTATATTTACATCGCACTATAAAGCTGCATGAAGGCTAATGGCGACGAATCTCGTAGTTTAGAATCATGGTCAAGTGACCCGGATGACATCTGAACTGGCACCTCCCCTCTCCTGATCTTGGTATCGAGATATAGAGTATTTTATTAACCATACTGTCAAGTCAGTGGCGTACACAAAAAAAGGGGTCTACAGATCCGGGCCTTCCCATACCCCTTGATTTTTGTTTTGATTGCCGATCATCCTATGTATATAACACGCAAAACTTATATTTAAGTATTTGTTGTATTAACAATTTATTTTATTAATAAATGCTAATTATTAATTCGATAATTTTTCTTTCCTGTTTTATATTCCCAAAATCGACAAAATCAAAAAATGTTTTATGCGGGGGGAGTATTGAGTTATGATACGAGAATGGTAGATTTTCAACCCTGCCCCTTCCCTTTAAAAATTTATGTGTGCGCCACTGTACCCAGTGATAATGATGACCTGCCGTTCAGTCTGCTCGAATCTTCGAAACGACAGGTAGATTTGAGCTGATTTTAATTTATACGTTACACCTTCAGCTCTCATTACTTCCTCATCATGTCAACGATAGGACTTTGAGCTTCGACAGATTTAATGTGTTCGGGTCCTCTACACGACGAGTCTTCAATAGCACTAGGAGTCGAACTCATGACACGACACATCGTCAGACAGAATAATAGGAGTAGCTTTTTATTAAATACAACTGAGACTCAATCTCTTCTTGGAACGGAGTTTATTGACTTATTGTCTTATTGACCTAAAACTACGAAGCTACACGAGCATATCGTAGGCGGTCTTCGTGATTCTGAATCATGGTCAAGTATGACACCTTATGACAGACACTCCACTGTTCAAACTTCCAAATAAAGACCAGCATGAGGATCTGTTAGGATTTTGAGCCTCGGCAGATTTAGAGTGCACCAGAATCCTTCTCACTGGCTTACCCTCTCACACTTATGGGGCCCTATATAAAATTCTTTCACAGCCAGTTTTTAGATATGGAAGCCCTGTTAGTGGGACTGTAATTACACTTGTCGGGGCCCCGTCTCATTGATACGGCTGATATGGCGGTAGCTACGCCCCTGGTCCCTCTACAAGGCGTATCTTATTCCATGACTTGAAAGTCGAGGTGGAAGTCAGAGCCACTTTTGTTATTCTACTGCGGCTTATATTATCATTGATTGTTCTCGTGTATCTTCACGTAAACGTTTATTCAAATTAATGCATACATAATTGATTTTTAATGGTCGTCTTATTGCAAAAATGGAAATTTTAGGACGTCAATAAATCATTGTAATTGCTTAGCATGATCCTTGCAAAAAAAAAAGGCTAAAAGATACAACAAAATTAGGTTGTGTTTATAGATATATATATATATTTTGCATATTTTATATATTATACAAAGTATTAATAGTTTGTGAAATCTGTATAAGGTTTATCTAAATAATATCTATATCAATAATGTTTATCCATATAATATAAATTGCCGACAAATGCTTAACAATTGTTTTTAAAGCTACATGTTTTTCCTTTTTTGAAATTTAATGCGGAATTAATTTGAATTATTCGAATCAATGAATGAGAAGAATTTAGTCGATAAACGTGTTATCGATTAAAAACATTCCTTCTAAATAAATTCACCAGATATACAGCAAATCGTCTATATTTTTCATATATTTTTAAAAATTCTCTTTAAGAATGCTCTCTTTTTCTTTCTCATACATAACATTCAACAATCTAACTTTCTAAATGCATTTATATGCAAAAAGATATTTCCCTTTCTTTCAGTATAAACTCGTATGCTAATTCAATTTTTATATCTTAATAATTTTTGCCTTCATAACGTATTCAAAGTTGTAAAATATTTCAATCTACAGTAGTGATTAAAATACATGTGGTTGGTTACGCAAGTGTAATATTAAATAATAAATATTAAAACTGTATGCATCTTTTTTTTAAAAAAATGACATGAGAAATGAAGTTTATTACATACTGAAATACGTAGATTATGGCATTTATTTTAGGAGTCTTGTTATAGCATGGAATATAATAAAAATAGTATACATAGAAATAGAAATGAAAGTAGCAGAAAGAAAATAAGAAAAGGTAATATATCTAATGAATACATGAAATGTGTGTGCCAAATTTATATTACACATAACAAATATAAAGATGTTGAAAATTGCACGACAATAATAAATGGGGAAAGTGAAAATATATAATCTCCTTCTACAAATATGTGAGAAAAAAAATAAACGGAGAGAATTATAATATATAATTAAATATTTTATGAAACTTTCATGAAGCAACAATATTTCATTTTATATTCGAGATTTTTATGCAGAATATTATGCAGATATTTTTTTTTAAAAAATAAGAAAAATATTGTCGGTGTACAATATATAAGATTGAGATGTTCATAGGGGAAAATTCTACTAAATTAGTATATGAGTATAATGAATTCTTTTAGCTAAATGTTAAAGTTATTAAAATTGTTTTGGCAAAGTGAATTTATTTTTTACGCAAGCATGATAACTGAAGTATGCTATAGAAATTAACGAAAAAAATAGCGAGATTCTTAGAACTTATATTTAATAATAAAAACTACACTTCGTTTCTACTGAGAATATATATATATATATATATATATATATATATGGACTCATTTTTTTAATCATTAGTAAAGAAAAAATCCGAATTATTCTTGTTCCACTTACTCAGAGGACCCTTCGACATTGAGAACATTTGATCGGAAATAACATGTTTGTACTTCCAAGACCGGATAGTCCTCTTTTTTTGTCCTCCATAATTACTGGACCGCTTGGATTTGAAATGTCCGGTTTATATGGCTTCACTATCTAGTTTTTTCAGAGTGGTCATTTCCGGACAACTTGTAGAGTTTCTGAGGAGGCGTGCTTGTTCCCAAAGAAGCCTTTGCTCTGCGCCCCTTTTCATCTGTTGCCACGGGAGAGCATGCCCCTGCATAAATGTTCTGCATGTCTTTCAATGGGTTCTTTTTGGACATAACTGTTATTGTTGAGCAGTTGATATGAAGCCTGTTCCAGAATATTCTGGAATCATTTATTTGGATTGTTGTTATGGTTACACAGGGGGAGTAAATGCTGGGATAAAGAGACGATTGCGAAGTTGTAGCATTTGTATTTTATATTTGTAGGGTTTTACAATGTTTTCGGAAGCTTTTTCTATTGCTACATCTTTTGGTTGATATTTAAATGGGAGATGGTAGTACAAAACACATAAATGACAAAGTATCAAAAAGCGATAGAACTTTGAATGCTTTGCTGTGTTGTTTTAAGATATCCGAATACGTTCGGATGCGGGACTTTGCAAAAGCGTATAAATGGATAATATTTCTGATATTTTGTGTTATTTAGTTTAGAATACGAGTGTAAAACTGTTTTAAGAATATTATTACAATCAAAAATTATTTGAAAACAACATTTTGACAAAAATAGAACATAGAAGGACATATTTTCAAAACATTCTCCTTTTATGGAAAATGCTTCTACAAAAAAATATTTCACCTGTATATAGCCCAGACCTGTGTACAGAGCATGAACTAAAATTTTTGAAATGCATGGCTTGAAGTGGATTTATCCACATTTCAAAATGCAACAGAGTTAAGAAAATTTTAAGAAAAAAAACGCCTATAACTATTTCAATTGGTAGTAACTCTGAAAATAATGGGAATTGTTCAAAACTCCTAGTTCAGTCTATCTGGGGAAGAGATTACTTTATATAAGCAAAATATTATTATTATTATTATTATAGAAGCATTTTTCATAAAAGGAGAACGTTTTGAAAATAAATAATTCTAAGTGCATTTTTTTCCAAAATATTGTATTTAAATAATTTTTTTATAGTAATAATATTTTTATAAAACAATTTTATATATGTATTCTAATCTAAGTGACACTAAATATCATGAAAATATACTTTTTATGAACTTTTTTTAAAATCACGGTTCCGAACGTTGTCGAGTACCTTATAAATCCCGCCTAGGTATATTATAGTTCTGAGAAAGAGATGATACATTTCTTTTTCGGAGATTCATGATTTGTTAAACAGTATATATCTTGAAAAGTATCTTCTGATGCTTTTCACATAAGTTTGCTTTGGGGAGCTATTATGAAACCATTTTGTCGAAAAAAACATTTAAATCACGATTTATTTCCATATTATTTAAATGCAATTTTAATTTTCCCTTCTATTCCAAATTAGGTTGCATTAAAATCTCATGAAAATTTTGATTCTTTCAAAATAGAGTTCTTATAAAATCAGTCTAAAAATATTCATTGTTATGTTTAGCAGAAATTTAGCTTTTGTCCTAAGTGCGTATATGCTGACTGCAGTTTCTATTATAGTATTCATTTATTTAAATTAGATTTTAGAGAATTTATATACATGCGATATTTCTAAATATCTTCAGATTTATATTAGGATTTAAGATTTATGTACCTTTTCAACTAAACATTATTTCTGATATTGAGATACACCGATTATTTCATTTCATTTTTCTTGCTGCATTTAATTATTCAAACATTTTAAATGCTGTGAATAAAATATATGTTTTCAATGACAATGTAAAATTTAAGCTGAAATAATCGAACTTATTAAACTGAAACAATCGCAATTCAAAACAAGAATATTGGACTTAAAGCGATTGTACTTTCACATAGTAAAAACAGATTCCTTACTCCCTTTTTATAAATGAAATACATACTTCTCGTTTTCATTTGAATTTAACATACATTCGCGCTTGAAAACAACACGAGAGTTAGTTTCGATGGAACTTATAACCGCCAACAATGGGCAAGAGATGACACACCTCAACTAATACCTCATTCTCCAACTTCCATACTGCATCAGTATAAGGAAGTGCTTCTCAAACTGGGGGGCGTACCCCCTAGGGGGCGTGATAACTCTGAGAGGGGGGCGCGAGAATATCGAAAAGTCAAAAATAAAATATTTAAAGAATTACAAATTTACTGAAAGGAAGCAAAACAAAATATATATTCAGACATAATAAAAATTGAAATACACATTTACACTGATATAACATACTTATAAATGTATCAGTAGTGCACTATGTATATTTGAAAATTAATCTCTCAATACTAAGTTAAGAACAAGTTTAATAATTACTAATGATTCCAACATAAGCTGGCCATATACAAAATTTAATACTTATCTAGATATTTTGTACGGTTTATGATTATAATCGTATTCTAGCTTTAACATCAAAGTGCATTTTTATTGAATTTAATACATTGTTATTGTGAAGGGGGGTGCGATAAAAATTGATTGAAAATTGAGTCGCAAGCATTGAAAGTTTGAGAAGCACTGATATAAGGACTTCGAGCGATGACAGATTTGGGGTCTCAGGGGTGTAAAATTTCTCTAGAGGTCTGAAAATATAAACAATTTTCAAACAAGTATAATTCTTTTAAATTTAAATTAAATAATTCGAATCTTTTACACCTTATTTGTAAAAGAATGGGGCTTCAGAAAAGTATAAAATGTTTAAAATACGATAATAATTTTAAAAATCATAAGTATATGAAAATTCTATAATAAATAATATTTTTTTTTTTTTTTGCGTTGCGCACGCTATTTTCTAAAATAGTAGCATCTGATGTATAAAACTTTATAGAATTATAAAATGCATCATATTCTTTAAACCCTATGTAATTTTAGTATTATACATCTTTTGTATTTCAAAATATTTGTAAAATATTGCAATTTTTTTAAATATTTTTTAAAAGTGTATTTTTTTATTTATTAAAATATGTCAGTTATAATTCTATTTATATAAAAAAAACTACAGTGTAATAAGAATACATTTAACTTTATAAATCAACTTATAGAGATAGTATATAATTAAAGCTACTATTTTAGAAAATAGCATGCGAAACATAAAACTTTATAAATATTTCTCATAGAAACGTTTCTTATTTTTCTTATACTTATAATTTTTAAAATTATGATTATATTTTAAATATTTTATACTTTTCTGAAGCCTCATTCCTTTATAAATAAAGTGTATAAGATTCGAATTATTTAATTTAAATTTAAAATAATTATACCGGTTTGAAAATTGTTTATATTTTCAGACCTTTAGAGAAATTTAACACCCCTGAGACGCCTTAACGGGCATCAGTCCCTCTACATGGAGGGTCTTCAGTAGCACTAAGTTTCGAATCCTCGACTCCACAACGCCGGTTACGAATTCATGACTGACCACTAGGCTACCACGGCCACTATATTTTTTTACAAATTTTCCAGTAATGCTTCTCACACACAATCAAAACTTTAAAGCAGTAGAAACAGGTTTTTCATTCCCTTATTTGTTAACATAGCTTTTCGGGTTTGTTTTAAGAAATTCACTTTGCTTTTTTCATGATTATCACGATCTTCGATCCGTTCAGTTGGGTTTCATAACAGATTCTTCTAAATCGTATTATACTGTACGAGAGTGCTATATATATCAACTTTAGTAAAATTTTAGAATCCAGGTTATTTTATTTTTGAAGAAAAGGAACACAAACTCTCCTCTCTCTTTCTCTCTTGTCATTTCATCTGCAATATCACCATTCCTGTAGCCCATTCAGGAACATGATCATATATATCTGATCACGCGTTTCTCCCCCCACAGCACACGGTATCATATATGTAGCTAGCAGGGATATAGCTTTCCCTGCTCGTACTCCCATGATCACACCAGTGTGAGCAGAGTTACGAACGTTTTTATATTCATTTTTACAAGCACTAGATGGCAGTTAAAACCCATTTTTTTTTTCGAATAACATATCGCAAAACTTTGAACTTCAATATGTGCTTTAGGTCCCGTGTTTTTGTTTTGTTTTGTTTTTTATTGTTATTAGATCCGAGATATTTAGGAATATAAACAACAGCACGTTTAGATTTTTCAAGAGAATCGGGTATTTACAGGTTCGTGATCTATTGTCTATGGATTTCTGTTTATATTTTGAATAAGTTGGTTTAGTTTTCTAATATTTTCCATGTCCGAATGCAAATATATTGGATTCTTGTCAATTTTTTTTAAAGTGCATGTAGTTTGTTTTTATTAAAATGAAAACATTTTCTTTAAAATTCGCAATTGTTTCTTTTAAATATAGCGAAAATTTTGTACTGTATACTCAGATATTATCAATGATAGTAGATTGTAAGTTTTAGCATATTTGATCGTATTTAAAACTTTATATGAATTTTTAAATGAAATTATATATAGGCTTAGCAGGGAAATTCGCCTGGTCCCGTGCGTGTGTATCTTCTCCAAGCGTACGGACATTGAGAAGCGCTCTTCTTTCTCTTTCCGCTGTCCTGAAGGGGTTACAAAAAATAGTTATTGTAGAGTTTATATTTTATAGCATTATTGTTGTGCATGTTGAAAAGTTACACACAGAAAAGCATCCCACATTAGAGCAATGTGTATTTTTTCCACATTCAAGACCCCAAATTGGGACATTGCAGCATTTGAGTGAGCTATCATATGCTGCATTCGTTCTCTCTTTGTTCCAATTTTTTTTTATTAGTCCATTATTATTCCAGCTTATTTTAAAACATCAACCTTACGATTTTTGATTAAGTTACATTATGTTCAAACATTTGCTTTAAGCAACATCTTAACAATACTTAACTCCATAGCAAAATTGTTTTGAAATTTTCTGAATATTTTGAGTGTATATGGTAATTGAATACTTAAATATTTCTTCGTGCTATTTTTGAAAATACTTATGCCTCACAATTCGACTACCCTTATTCATGTGTCACACATCACAAATTTCTTTGCGCCTCCCCTACCCCCGCAATATTAAGCGTACAAGAAGGATTGCATAACGTAATAATAAATACGTGCGTAAGTATAGCTTCCTATTTAAACCAATTTGCCTTGCTTCATATATTTTACAAAAGTTATTACGTAAACTTCTTTACTAAAGTTTAATGATTTTTAGACAAAGTGAGATTTAAAATATCTAGCGTTTCAGAAATTTTGAGTGCATAATAAATAAAGTAGACATAATTTGCGTACTATATTATAAACTAATATTTATTAACATATATGAATTTTTGCTAAAAGGAAAACTAATCAACTAAATCGATTTTAATAAATATTTGAAATGAATTTTAAATAAAAATTCTGCGTATATGAGTTTTTGATATATATTTTTAAAATTTAATCCGAAAACTGAACCACTTTTAGCTATTTTCAATTTGAGGCTTGTTTTCTTCTGTAATTTTTACTGCTGATAAAGTGATAATGAAAAACTTCGAACATCGAATAATACTTAAATTGATTCAAAGAAAGCACAAAGCTTAAATGATTTTTAATATTTTCAAGCTTACTTTTAGTCTTGCATTTTTATGGATTTCAAGATATGGGAGTCTTATATAAGTTTTCAGACTTCTATCCCTTTTTGTAGTTAGTACTGCGAAGCTTATGTACACTATATAAGGTATTTGCATAAATAAATTAAATACGCCTAAAAACTTAATTTATATTTTTTTATGTAAATTAAGTAAGTACACAATTCTTCCTTTTCTATGAACAATATCTATTTTAAGGCAAGTTTCAAAACCGGGATAATAACAAACATTATATTTCTTTATTTACTGAAAAACCCTTATAGATCTTGCAATGGGAAATAATTTTTCTTCCTCAAGTTAAACTTTAATAAAGCCTTCTAGCTGCAAAAAAGAAAGAAATGTATTTAATTGAGTTGACATACAATTTTCTTGTTCAATATCTCTGTTATTGCCTGGGGTAGATCAATGAGAATGAATTATGCAAAGTTACCACACATTTAAAGAAAACATTTTTAAATTTTATGAAAGTTTATTTTAACTTTAAAGTCAAATATAGTTTTTTAATTTTAAATTAAAGGATCAATTCATATTATACAATATTTTTGTGTCCTACAATCAAATATCTTCCTAAATGAATTATGCGCGTTTCGTATAGAAATAACTACTTTTCAATTTCAACTCGAAATAAATTCAATCGAATGCGAGAATAAGTTATTTTATGTCTTCGAAATGATTTTTTTTTAAAAAATACTTTCATTATATTTGCAGATGGTTATTGCGATTTTCAAACTATGCTAACTAAAAATTTTATTAGAATCTGTACATTTAGAGTTTTTAAACTTTTTCATTTTTTCTAGTTATTAAAAAATGATTTTTCTTTTTTTAAAACTATATCACATTTAAAGTTAATCGAAACAGCATATTTTAACTAAACTCTGAATAATTTAACATATTTTTCTCACTTCTATTAAATAGCATTTTAAAGCATAACAAAGCTCGTTATCTGGTTTAATTCGAGTGAAATTATTAATGTGAGCATTTCTGAAAATTTAAGTACACCTTTAAACCTTAATATTAAGTTTCCCTGTAACATAAAGTGTGTTTTAATTTGACTTTCACATCATGACCTAGATGCTTCTTGAACATTACAGATATTTTTGTGTTTCTCAAAGCCGACACTTGCGTTTTCGAAAAATATTGTAATTAAATGGTTTAAAGTGTGTTTAATCATTATGTTGTCTTCTAGCACTAATTCACTTCACCACTGAGTAATTATGGTAAAATGTTTAAGTTTGAAAGCTAAGAAAATATTTAGAAATATATTAAACAATTGGTTTTTCTAATATTAATTTAATTGCAGTTGTGGATTTTACAAAATATATGATGTGTAAAGCCATATTTGTATTAATTTTCTTAGAATGTGTGTGGAATAATATTTAAACAACACATTTTTTTTTTGAAATCTTATTAGTTTTGAGACATAAAATCATACCTTAATTTTAATGATTGCTGCCGGATTTATTTATTAGATATTCGTAAAAATGTCAAAAGTAAGTAAATACTGTGCGAAATATTTTCTTTTAGATAATGTTTAAAAGCAAGTCAGCTGGGTTGTTTGGTAGGTTTGTCTCTGGCCTTCTGCACACAAGATTGAAGGTTCAACTCCGGCCCAAGTCGGCAGATTTTCATGATTCAGAAAATTGACAGCATCCATGTCGTATGATTATAAGGCATGTAAAAGATCCCTAGAGTGCCAGCTTCCGGTGAATGTACTCAGTCTGTAATGATATAACACCAATCCACATCCCATTAGAAATAAAAAAAATGTTTATAAGCAAATAAAAGTCGTAGTAAAAGTAATTGTTGTAAAATATAAGTTCTTCGTAATATATAAAAAAATAGTCCATTATTTTTCTTTTGCAATTCCTACTATTAGCTCACACTCTCTATACATTTATTTATTTATATATCTTCGTAGAATTTTCAATTGTTAATAAAATACATTTTAAAGCCCTCAATTGAGCTGAAATTTTATATACATGATTATTTTGGATGACAATACAGTAATTTAACTATAATTAATGAAAATTAATTGATTAAAACTAACTATTTAAAGAATTACAAATAGAGCCACGTCGGGATCATTTTTGGTGACTTAGTGACCCTTTTGGTGACTTGTGTCAAAACTTGAAAATGTTTTTTCTCACGTTTTAAAGCATTCAATTGAACTGAAATTTTATATACACGGTTGTTTTGGATGACAATACGATACTTTAATGATAATTAATATAAATTAATTACCACTTAATGTTGTGATTCTGCAGTTTCTAGATACATATTTATATTAATTGTAAATATTTAACAAAAAGTATCTAAAATAAAATTTTAGAATTGACTTAAAAATTGTTTTTCTTTTACTTGTTTCATAGTATTTCCTTAATTGAATAGTATTCTATGTAATCGAATAAATTGTTATATTGAATTTAAACTAAACTATTTATTCAAAATTGTATAGTTATAATATGTTTCATATTAACAGTAAATAATCACATTATTCATTTCTTGTCGTAACCAGGATATGATAAGTGTCTTGGTATAATGACTATTGATAGTTAGAGAGGATCAGTTTGTTAGGGGGTAAACTATTTACAGATATGTCTGACATTAAAGAGACAATTAAATTTATTGCTGAATAAAATGCGTTTAATCATTGAATTCATCAAACCGACTAACGCACAATATGAATTTTAGAGAATTAAAAGTCTTGGTTTAAATTATTTATATTGTACTATGAGCTTATATGACTTTATTTATTTTGTAAAATATTTAGGATATGAGAAGTTCATAATTCGGTAAATCACAGTATTTTAAATTATAATATTTATTGGATAAATATTATTATGATTTTAAAATCAAAAATATCGAAAGGTATCTGATGCTGAAAGAAATCTAAAAATAAAAAAAAATAATAAATATTTATGCGAAAGTAAATAATAAGAGTATTTGAAAAATAAGAATCTATGTAATAGTAAAATAATTATGGATTAAATTAAAATTTTTAGTATATATCTTTACTTGATGCTAAATTATTCGTTTTTTGAATCTAGAACAAATAAACTTTGATTTTAGTGAAAACATGAAGATTGATCATTTAGAATGACGTAACAAATTCGATTTTATGTTGAACCTTCAAAAGACAAAACTTCGCTTTAAAAATAATTTATTCTCCAAACACGTAAACGCAAAGCAAAAAAACTGAATCAATACAATATGCTATGCTGAAATGTTCTTTACAATCAGGGTAAAAAATGAAATTCTTTTTGTTCCCTAAACTTTGGTAAAAACTTTCTCGGAAGCCATTGTTTTACGGCTGATAGTTGTTAAATATTGTTTTATTTCTTCAATAACTTAGTTCTTGACAATGACATCAGGAACTAACTAAAAAATAATAATAAAAAAAAAACATGGATTTAATTAAAAAGGAGAAAAATAACGAATTCAGGTGAATTATTCCCAAGGTAGTAATTTGAGGTGGAACCAAATTAAGAACGGAAAATAGAGCACAAAAAACTTACCTTTATTGTTTTTTTCACTAATAAGATCATTAAGAAAGAATGTTTGAAAGAGGTTTTTTTTTATCGTCTTCTTTTCATTCTAAAACTTGTTAAAAAAATCTTGTAAGAAACTATTTTTATCCAATTTGTGTGAAAATTAACGTTTTAAAGTGAATGAAAAAGTGTTTTTTTATAGAAAAGGTAAGCTAGATGCATATTAAAAAGAAGAAAAAAGCTTCTAAATAAGTGCATAATTGGCTTTTTCAACAATTTTTGTAAGCATATATACATTTTTCTTTTTTGTGTTAATTGTTGTGGCTTGTCATCGAATTTTTAATTGAAATGTGTGTTCAATATGGGAAGCAACGCAATGTTGGAATGATATTGAATATATATCTTATTGAAATTATTTCTGTTAATACTGTTAGTTTTATATCAGACATTGATTTTTATTTATATAAAACTACTTAAATATTTTATTTATTCCTTTGTGAACATTTCTTTTTTCGATATAAAAATTATTAAAGTGTTTTGGGGCAAAATTGTCATATTTTTAATCAAATTATGCTTTTAATCAAAATGTAACTTAATATCACACTTTTAATTGAATGATGTCTGGTTATTAATAATGTCGAGTGTACCTTTCTTCTTTTTTAGTAAAATAAGGGATGCTTTTTTTATATAGTATATTTTTGTGTTTGTTCTTTCTTTTTGATTATTTAAGTTTAGAAATTAATTGTGTGTATTAAGATTGTTCGAATTCAGATTTTAATTATAAAAATTATGTAAAAATAACTTTTTTCTACTTGCAAACCCTTGAATTTTATATTTATTGTGTTTTTCTGAAGGACATTTATAGATACTGAATAGCTATACATAGATATACCGCGAACATTTCTTGTACGTTAGTGCAAAATAACCACAGGAGCAATCTATAGATTAATAAATAGATATATGTGTTGTTGTTTTTCCACAAGTTTGAAAACAATGGTTGTCAAGACTTTATTTAAATCTCATTTAATTTTAAATGTTATGCATAATAAGAGAGAGAGAGAGAGAGATATGCGCGCGTGCACACTGTCAGATTACTGGTGCAAGAAAGCAAAGTGATTTCGTAGGAGCCTAAATAAGTGCATTTTAATGAAGAAAGCTTGACAGAAGAAGCTTGAAGAAAAGGAATATATTTAGTTTTCATAACTCAAGAAGAGAACATAGTATAAAAGTGATAGACAACAACAGATACTATTAACTTTTATGTTAAAGAATTTACTATGAAATGTACACATTTTTTTCCAGCTGTTTTAAAAGTTTATCAAACAGTTGTAAGAAATAAAAACTTTTAAATTTATGGAACCGCTTAAATTGTTTGACGAATTTTGAAATCAAAGTTCTTTCAAAACATGCTTCATTAGGAAGATAAACATTTAATTCTTATCTGAGTTGATCTCTTTTTAAAAACTTAGGGATGGATTTATTTATTTGTGATTAAAGTGTGTTCTTTACTCTTTGTTTTTTGAATAATCCGCATTTTTAAAAATAAACGTAAACCTCTTAATACGGAACATTTCTTTAATTATAATTTAGATGTTTTTGTGTCATGTTTTTTTATTTGAATTTATTAAGGATTCCACTCTGTAAATGTGTGTTTTCAACGTAAAAAGTTTTGCTGTAGGAAAACAAATATACTTAATTGCGTGATTTCATTAGTTTTTTTTACCGAGATGTTAATTCATTTAAAATTAACATATATAAATTTATTTTAAGTGAACAATCTATAAATCATACCATCACATACATTTTTTAACAAATGTGAGGTATAATTTAAAAAAAAAATAACAACATCGAAATTCCATAAACTTAACATATTGGGATATTATACAAATGAGAATAGATTACTTAGTTCTTAGGATGACTTAAAAAATATGATTTTTATTTACGTTCATTCCAAAGTTTCTGAAATACTTTTCGAAGGATTTCCTCTGACTGGATTATTCTGAAGATTTATATAGTTTGTACGTTATATGTTTTGAGTTGAATAAAGAAATATATAATTTCTGATGTATAGCATTGTTGTATTTTAAATGTTAAAGTGAAACGATCAGATATTTTTTTTTAACTATTCCTTTCTTCCTATGAACTGCCTTAAGTCTTTTGTATTAAAGGCATAAATATAAAATGAATTTTATACTTTTATTGTAATACCAAGATTTAAATAAAATGTCATTGAAAATGTCTCAAAGGGCCCAATGGAAGAATCTTGAATAATAAATATTTCTCCTAGCAACATAGCAGTATATTTGTTTAAGAAACGCAATAAAAAGTATATACAGACAACAGTTTTTGTAGTATGAAAGTGGATACAGATTTAAGAAATATCTTACTTTATAGAAATATGTTTCATAAGATATCGATTTGATGTACAGATATATTTATATATAAAAATATGAATGATCGTCATTAAAATTTATTTTATTTAATCATTATTCTAAATATCAACATGTAAGCATTTATTTCATTGCACTTTGGTAGTTTATGATCAATTTTTTTTCCTAAGCTAAGAAAATCAAACATTGATAGAATTTTTCGGATAAAAGGGGGGGGGATGATTGTGATTTTTGAAATGTTTTTTAATCTTGCCTAATCCGATACAAAAAGTTAAAAACTTTTTTTTATAAAACGACACCTTTAAGTATTATTAAAAGTGTTTATGGTTCTATAATTACTTATATGTTCACATTTAGTTCAGTATTCAATAATAAGTTGTTTTTTTTTGTTGGGGATGGTAGGATTAAAATTTATTAATCACGTGACAATATTTTTTTAGAAAAAAAGTTACAAAATTATATAGATTATCTTATTATAAAATTAAACCTGGGAACCATAATTTGAAAATAGTGTTACATATAAACCTCATGACTGGTGAGGTCTGTCTGTATCTTAATAGAATAACCGTTGTATGTGATGACAGTAGAAAAATGAAATGATGCTTAAAAAATTAATTAGACTAAATGAAATGTTTATCAGATATTTCTTTAAATTTATTTCTAAGCTTCAATTCGTTTTTTATAAATAATAAATTTAACTGTTTTCTTTTTAAATGAATGCTTCAAAATTTGCTTCTTAAATTTCATTATATATTGGCATTTTACATTCGTGCATACTTTTGTTTTCGTTAAAACAAATTTTTTTTTTCGTATTATCCATGTATTCTGTGTTTATCGAAGACTAGGTTTTGTAACTCCTATAAGTCTGGGAGTTGTGTAAGTAGTTCACAGTAATCCAACAAATGCATCCATAATCACGTAACATGGAATTAGCTCGTTTATCTTATAACACGTAACTTGAACATTGAGGAAATTTTCGCCAAATAATTCTTTTCGCATCTTTTAATGATGCACAATAATATAAATAAATTTCTCTCGCGCAGTTATAAGAAAATAAATATTAAACGTGAAGTATGAGTTATAAATATAACATCAATAGTAATGAATTTAACGATTAAATAAATTGATTCTCAGTACAAGTGCATTGTAAGAAATCTATTACAAATGAATTTATAAAATGCATGAAAGAAAATGTTGAAGGTCAGATATGTGTCAAAATATTTGCTGCATTCTATTTTGTTGGTCTTGATTCCTATCTGTTTTTATTTATTAATGGAAATTGCATATAACATAAATCTTGATGCCTCATTTATATTCTGTTTCGAATATCACACATTATGAGAACTATTATATAAGTAATGTGTTGAAAATGAAAAAGTTGTTGTTGTTTACCAAAATAACAGAACCAATTACCCTTGAAGAAAATTTACTGTTAAAAATTCTCTTTCTTCCCCCCCCCCCCCCACACATATATTAAATCAAAGAATGGTTACAGAAAGAAACATAGTTTTAATAGAAACATAGAATTAATTACCTTCGAAGAGAAATAAGTTTATTCTTCTAAGTAACTGTTAAAATCAGCGAACGGTTTCA
>BMAV01023025.1:253457-264992 GCA_019973955.1 Trichonephila inaurata madagascariensis | reverse complement strand
ATTAAATCAAAGAATGGTTACAGAAAGAAACATAGTTTTAATAGAAACATAGAATTAATTACCTTCGAAGAGAAATAAGTTTATTCTTCTAAGTAACTGTTAAAATCAGCGAACGGTTTCATAGAAAAACATAAATTTTTTCCCTCCAAGATTAAGTTGCCGTTACCTTTCGAAACGTTTATGGCTACTTTGAAAAAAAAAAAACAACAACTTTGGGATGAGTGTATAAATTAAAAATTTAATGGTTCTAACAATGAGAAAAACATGGTTTGTTAAAAATGATTGTGAGTTCATAAGATGCCGCGTTTTTCTTATTAAATTCGGATTGAAGGAACTTTATAATTAGCGATTATTAGAGTCAATTATTTTATTTTAATTCAAATACTTTTTAATACAATAAAATTATTTTTAGAGTTATACTAATGAGAAAAAAAATAGGGTTTAGTATGGTGTTTTGGTTTTTCCCCTCGGATGAAAAATTAAACTTTCTGTAAACAATCAGAAGATAAAATTTATTTTAAGAACACAAATTCGAAGTTTTTTTTCTTAGTTATAGAAAAAAAAAATTGCAAGGTAAAACATAACAATCCTATTTTCATTTATTTATTACGTATGTATTAATCTATTAAAATTAAAATAGATAAAGAAAAATATTGGTTGCTATTTCAACCATATAAACAAAACAAAAAATGGTTTCTATTGTAAAGTACTAAATGCGATTCATATATAAATGCAGAGACTTAATAATTATGAATGTGAAACAAAGTTTGATTGATTATATCTTGATTATTTTAACCAATATTTTTCTTTGAATTCTTTATACTGTTTTCATTCTAAGTTTACTTGCAGCCTGAAACATTCTTATCATTTGTATGTAGACTTTGTTTTATTTGACAGAAAGAGAGAACGTGTAGGCATTTCAGCGTTTGATAAATTATTTAAGAACTTTTTCAGTAAAATTTTGATCGTAAACGTAACTAACACCGTTCATAATTGTAAGGATTGAATATAAAATCATTACATTAAATCCTTATTAATTAAAAGTATTATATTAAATCCTTATAAATAATTATATTATGCTATGTAATTTTTTATTAGTGTTTTTCATTTAAAAAATTTTTTTTTTGAATGTTTCAGTGCTGCAAATTCTCACGCAATAATACCTTCTGTAATTAAATAAAATTTTCAAGTTAAAAAAGTAAGAAGAAGCGAATGAACTCAAGCTAGTGTGTGAGATATCCTTATATTTCTCAGCACAACTAATTAAATTAAAATATCTTCCAACGACATTGAGGAATATTTATCTTGCGAAAACTTTAATGTTTCTGTTCATCTTATTTGTTTTTGTCATTCGAAAAATGCCCTCCCCCCCTTTCGCCTTTTACTTTAGGAGTTTGTTGGGGGTAGATTTTTAAGACAAGTTCATTACAGGTTTTTCCGTATGTCATCTTCGAAATACTTTAAATTTCTGACTGTGCGGGCTTTTTATTTTTATTTCTATTTTTAAGGGTGGGATTTTTCGATGCTGCTTTTTCACGAAAGACTTTCAAAAGTTGGTTTCAGTTAGTAAAAAAGGATGACAGTATAGGTTAAATTCTAGAATGCATTTTTTTTCTTTTTCTTCTCGTGTTATGTTTCATATTTCGAACTTTTCTGGGCCTGTTATTTTGCGAGGTAGAATTAATAACCGATAGTTGTGAAAAGTATATAAACAAGGAAAATTTTAACTTAAACTTTTCTAGTGACTATTTATTACTTCTGTTTCTGGGTTAGTTTGAATGTTTTTAAGCTTTCAGGGAAGTAAATTTAGTAAAGGGGAGGAGAGGTCTCTACACGCAGTATTTTTTATCTCCATAACGTTAAAAATGACAAAGCTGGAGGAACATTTTAAAAAAATTGTTTGGTCATACAATCGCCAGTTTTTATATGTATTTTTTTGCTGTTATTATTTTAGTGAATGTACTTAAAAATATTTATTTAATGTTTCAGTTTTTGCATTTTTAAACATATGTAGATGGGGAAATATTCAAAATGATGAATATTAGCGTATATTGGTTCCATATAAAAAAAATTTCTAAATAAAGGTGTTGACAGCTATTTCTTACTAAGCAAATCTGTCATCTCTCATTAATCAAGTTTCTCAAAATCTCTGATCATTGTGTAGCATTAATATATAAGCAAACTTTCTCAAAATTATAAAATAAGTGAAATTTTCAGAAATGTTCCTTTTGCTTCCTCCAATTTACGCTTTTTTGGAATTTCTATTTAAAGTAAAAACTTGAAGCTCTTTCGCTGATATATATCAGAATGATAGTTTGGATTTCTAAGATAATCTCACTAATTAGCAAAATGGAAAACTGCGTCTGAGGCAGAAAGAGTTTTTTATCTTATTTTCCAATAAAAATTGAAAAATTAATTATTTCATTAGTTTTCATGAAGTTCCTCTTATATCATTTTGGAATTTGATCTAGTAATTTTGAGTCTTGGCTAATGAAAAATTGACACTACATATATTTCAACTGTCCCATTTTTGTGTTCTCAAAAATTTCTAGATTAAATTTAATTTAATACGCAACAGTTTCCATTATTCTATCGAATGGATTTTGATAAAATGAAGAATTGATCTTACAATATGACTTCAGCACAGTTGGCAATAAAAGTTGCAATTTTAAATTAATGTTACACCAGCTTCTTATAACATGGATTAGTCATAATAAAATCATACACTTTTTTGGGATGGATTAAGGAAATATTTTAAATGATTTTTCCCAAACATGAGTTCTGTATCATTTATACTTGAATAACATTTATCCTCAACGTTTGTGATTCGGTACTTACGTATTATCGCAACAATCGCCAACTTTATTAATAACTCGCCAAGTTGGCAGTCCCGATTTCTTATGTATCGTACGCGCTGAATTGGGAACCATGTGCTGCGTTTCATATAATGTCACCAATAGGTTGCAGTTATTCGTAAGTACTTTGTTTTCTTCCAATACTATAACACAGCATTGCGATCTTTTGGAGGGGTCTCTGTAGCCTAGTGGTCATGGTCACGAGCTCTAGCACTATTGACACTGAACACCCACCTTGTAGAAGGGCTGATGCTCAAATTTCAACAGTTAATGTCGTGTGGTTGTTTGAAGAGGGGAGTACACACTCAAGTTTCATCCTCGTCACTTGTTCGTGGCTCAGAATTACTAGATCCGACGCCAATAGCCCTCGTATTGCTTTATAGTGAGACTAATAAACACTTTCTCACCCTATTTCATGGACTTAGAAAACTGTTGTAAAAATATGAAAAATATATATATTTTTATAATTTGAAGTAAATAATAAAAATTTCACTATCAAACTACAAAAGCAATCCACTCGTATGGAAGTATACAGATAACATTCGAAAATTTAAAAATGAGTAATGTTTCAACTCTCGATTTAGAACATTCAACAGCAAATAAATTTATTTTAACACTAAATCAGCACATATCCGATTATTTATTCTTCACATGTTCAACAATATTAACATTTAACAAACCATTCCAACCTCTGAATTTCGCTTAATATAGTCTTTGTTATCATATTGAATTAGATTCATCCCAGCACAGCACCGTTCACGAAAACCTCCCTCAATAAAAATAACCCAAAGCAAACGAAGATTAAAACAGACAAAGACAAATTCCTCCACATAACTAACATCCCTAACTAACAATACTCTGTTGGATGGATAAATAGTTAATGGCTGCTGTTTCCTTTTTCCCCCCGGGCCATCTTTCACCTTAAGTCAGACAGTTCTTCTGGCTTTCTCCCTTTGAATTAATGTTTAAAGAAACCGTTCGGGTTTTGTTTCGATGGCCTTGTAATATTTAAGCGTCCGAAATGTAAGGTCAATCGGAAGGAAGCTGCAACTGGACGCTGTGAATAAAACATCGGGTACGGTCACGGTCACCGTCGCTGAAGGGGTTGGGTCCTCGAGGGATTGGTTGAAAACCGGTGGCAATTTTAACAGCGTATAGGATTTCTCCCTCCAATGATTTGTAAACTGGACAGAGTAGTTTTTATTTTGAAATTGTTACTATACGAAGCTGTTTCTCGTCTTCGACATTTGAGAACTGTTTTAATTTTATAAAAGCTAAGGATTGGATTTTTTTTTTCTGAAAAAATATTTGTAGGAAGATTGTAAATATTTATATATCTCGAAAGAATAAGAGTTTTTATAAATCAAAAATTGCAATGATAAAAAAGAAAGGATTTAGGAAAGAAAGGAATGGCGACGCCACACTGTTTTAATAAAAATTTGAATAATTTTCCAGTTGGAATTCATTGACTCTGATAATGCAATTTTATGAGTTGGTGAATGAATTTCTTAATTGTTTTAAAATCAAAGTCATTCTTAATAAGGTAAGATATGTAACTGTAGATGGTTCCAACGCTTTTTCAATTAACCTAAAGGAAAATTTATTTTGTAACTTGCGTTGGATTGGTTGTTTAGATGTGGCGTGTCCATCTCGTAAGCCCAAGGATGCAGGTTCGATCCGGGTGGTTGATTTTCTGGATGAGAAAATCACAAACAAACATGCCATATGATTATGTAGCATGTGAAAGATCCTTTGAATATCAATTTGGCTCTCTGGTACTCTCGGCAAAATTAAATCACGGCAATATTAACATTCGACGAGAGCTTGAATTAAATAAATATATAAGCGTCAAAAAAATTTGGTACCGATAGCCTCCACTAGAGGGTGCCACCGATGAGATATATGTCCTATACTCGCCAACGTGCCGTGACTGCAAAGGCTTAGCTACCAAAATGCAGCCCATTTAAAAAAAATATTAATTGATTGATTAGAGAACCTCACCTTACGAAGGAACCGTGATAGGTATATTAAGACAACTAATTAGAGATTTAAAGTATGAAATAAGGCCTGACAAAATTATAAGGGTGATGAATTTGTAATTGTAAGGCATAATAGTATGGGAAAATGACTACAACCTTAGGATGATAAATGATTTATTTATCAAAATGAAGGATGAAATATTTAAAATATATTAAACACCAAAGGAGAACGTCTTTCTCCTACGTCTAGTGCTTAGATTCTCTGACGTACGTCTGAGTCATTTCACGTATTGTTCTTTTATCGGACACTCCTGGTGGGGTGTGACATCAGTATGGATTGCCCCATTTGAAATTACAGGGGGAGGAGAATGTGACAATGTACATATTCAACCCTACAATAGTAATAGGAGGGTAGACCTTATTTTAATTAAAATATTCAAGTTAGAAAGAAACGTGCATAATTTTTGAAACAGTCAAATAAGTAGGGTTGAGTCCTTTAGAGATTGAATTTGCCTAGATGTTTCAGAACTCGGTTTTTAAAGGATCGAAATTAAAATTTTCGTGATGTACATCCGATTCTTCATTTACAAATACAAGAGTAACACATTGCATTTTTATTCAGTCCTTAAATTTGGATCTTATCTTCATGCATTCCTGTGTGCACCCTGAAGCAGAATGATGGCTGTAGGCAATGGATTTCGTAATTTTAAACCACGACCAAGTAACGAGGACGAAGCCTGGACTTTCCCATCCCGATCACCACTTTACGTCAACGGTGAGTCTCGACAGATTAAGAGTGCATCAGTCTCTCTACATCAAGGGTGCCAAACTCAAAGGTTAACTTGGGCACTAACAAACATGATTTAACTTTGGGTGGAGCAAAAAAATCAATATTCATAGAAGCGTAGGTTTATTTCGAATAATTAATACAATATGATAAACATGAAAAATAACAAGAAACAATTAATGTTTACCTCCGGACACTCAACTTCTCTTCTCCACTACTATCTTTCCCTTTTCAGAAGAAATATTGTACGCAGTGATTTTCAAAACTGACCCAAGGTTAGGCCGGGCCACATGTAGCCCGCGGGTCGTGAGTTTGACACCCCTGCTCTAAGTGATGGGTTTTCAGTGATACTAGAGCCCGACTCCGAAATTTGACAATGCCAGTCATAATACAAATTTAAATTTATTTAATCGTTATGACACAAGGACTTGTGCCAATGGACCTTATAATTTTACATTACAAACATGCTATCTCCCACCCTTGACTTTTCACTGCCCACTTTAGGTGAAATTACTAGCTAAATTTCAGTAAAAAAAAATAAATAAATAAAGCCTGCTTATTGAGCACGGTGAATTCCTAATTAAATGAAAATTTTGACCTTCACTGCTCACAAGATCATGACTATAATACCAAGAAAGGCTACAGTAATCAGAAATATTAAGTAGAACTAATTTGAAGTAATTTATAAAAATATATCATTGCGAAATATTTTGGTAAATAATAATCTCTATGATAAAGAAAATTCTTAATAGCAGAAATCTGGTCATAGCAATAATATATGTACATTACATCTAACTATTGCTTATTATATGCACTCATCTCGCATTACTGACATATCATCAAAAGCATCCAACGATGGCTACAATAGGGCTTCTTATGTATATATTGTATAAGATATTGAATGCATTTATCATTTGGAAGGTGGACTAGCATTCAATCATGCCGTACAATACCTCTCCTTCATAAAGGCCTTCTTACGTTGGATCGTACAACACACGGACACTCCTAAGTTTTCATCACACGTATAAGAGAATGTTCTTTTTTACGATAAGGGTAGAATAGATATCTTCGGTAATATTTTATTTTACAGTCATACCACGACTAAAAATAGTTTTATCTTTTTTCTTTTGCCTTTTTTTTTACCTTATATATATATACATTCGTGTGGATTTGACAAAAGGATAAAATAGAAATTCTATCTTTTTCTGATAAATAAATGTACAGTTAATAAAAAAACATACGAAGGGGGTAGGGTGATGCTGTTTTACAGAATTCTTCTTCGGATAATCTTATTCGGTGACACTCCTAGCACGTCTTCGTCTGCTGCTTCCGACCCCAATCGAACCTATTTTGCAAAAAGTTGCGAACGAAGACCCTTTCTCCCACCCCACCCCTTTTCAACTTTTCTTGACCCACTTTAAGAATTTCTTTTATTTTTTTCCTATTACTTTATTTTATCTCCATTTTCAATGGTAGTCGTTTTATTACCCTCGTCTTCCTTAAGGTGTTCTGCCGTTCTATTCCGTTTTTTTTTTCACTCCCCCCTCATTCTGTTGTTCTCCCCTCACCCCCTTCATCGGCAGACGTTCGATTCATCGAACTACTTGCATGTATGCGTTTTTATTTTATCGAAGAAGAAACGGGGAACTTCCCAGCCATCTTCCTTCCTCCCCTTGACTTTAACTTGACATGGGAGGAGGGGGTGCAGAAGAGTTGAGTTGAGGTGTTTCGACACATTCTCCTTTTGCTCCGTTTATTCCGATAACGCTGTTGCCACCATTGAATATAGAGTAATCGGGTTAAGTGTGTTTCGAACTTCGTGTCTCTTCTTTAACCCCCTTTTTCTTTCTGTCGTTTGGTCCTCCTCCCCCACTACTGCTTGTTGAAGCAGAACCTGTAATTGATTGATCATGCCTTTCGGAGATTTTCAGGTACTAAGGGGAAAAAATGAAGTTGTGTTTTATAATCATTTCTTTTTTTTATTCTGATTTATTCTTTTTTTAACATTCTCTTTAAAGGCGGCTCTCGTGAATTCTCAGTCGGTTTCTGATTTTAAAGATTAAAGTGTTGGTTGCGATGAATTTTTGATCGAGTAAAAATTACCGAGCTTCGAGGAAATAATAGTAATTTCAATCATGCACTGTCAAGACTAGTTTTACTTAATTCTATCGTTTTTCTAAGACTTTATTAATATTTCAAATTAAAGTGGCCACATACCCTTTTACATAAAAAAGTAAAGTTATTAAATTTAAATGGGAGGGAAAATTGTTAAATGAAAGTTAAACATTTTCGCGGCCTTTAAATATAAATGTGAGACTGCTGTAATGCCCCAAACATTTATATTTGTTTCTGTTCTTATGATTTAATCTACTATCTGTCTTATAGACTTTTGTCCCAATATATGAATTTTTTGTGCACTGTGATAATTTCTTACAAGCATTTTAATAAGTACTTTTTATTTAAATGGAAACGCCATTTAGAATCAAATATAAAAATATGTTAGATCAAGATAATACTTTATAATGTTGATTCTATTATTTATTTGCAGTGATGTTTTACATAAGTACATATAATTGGAAACCAAAGTAGCTTCACATTTGGCGCTTTTTACGAGGGTAACTGAAACTTTTGAGACAAGAGCAGACGAGAAGTTACAAAAGAAATTTAACCGTTTACTTTAAAAATGCAAAGTATTTTAACACAGTAGACGATTTTTTACTGACTTGCTTCAAGTTGTTTTGCGTAGAATAAATTTTAGATAGAAGAGAAAACGAAGTTGACGCGAGAACAATATCGTGCTATGATTTTCTATGATTAAATCAAGACGAATGTGTTCAATGGCTGCAATTAGCATTTGGTGATGAATTTCAATGTCTTGATACTGTCTGTGTTCAGACGGTTTTTAAGAAATTTCCGAAGGTCGCAATTCTCTCCAGGATGAAGAACACACAAGAAGGTCACGGTCGGCAGTAAACCCGGATAACGTGTCTGCCATACGAAAAATGTTAATGGTTGATAATCGTTGTACCTACCAAATGATACAGAAGAAAGTCAACATTAGATCCTCAGCCATACACAAAATTATTCCTGAAGAATTACCTATGAAAAAAATAGTTTGACGTTGGGTTTCCCATAATCTGACAGAACACCAAAAAGAGGAGAGAGAGTGTCAGAATCAGTAAAGAAACCCTTAAATTGCTAAATGATGGTGGCCACCGCAACATTTCTAAAATTGTAATGGGTGATAAAACTTGCATACCATTCTTTGATGTACTAACAAGTCAAGAAAGCAAAGTATGAGTCTTTGAAGATGATCCCACACAGACAATGGGGAAAAGACAACGAGCCACGAAAAAAGTAATGTATGCCGTTTTCTTCAAAATTATGGGATTGGTCAAAGAAATGAAGGTAGAAGGATAGAAGACAGTTAACAGCAATTTCGTATACCACTAAATGTCTTCCAGAAATTCTCCAAGAAATGAATATTAGAGAACTATAATGCTTCACACAGTCAACATGCTTCACATGCTTCCAGATTAACACAGGTGAGTTTCTTAAACAAAAACATATTAAAGTGATAGAACATCCATGTTATTCTCCGGATCTTGGTGTGACTTTTGGTTATTTTATAATCTAAAAAAAAACTTATGTGTACATCGTTTCCATTCAGATGAAGAGATTGATGTGGCTATAAATGCATTTTCCCCCCATAAATTCCAAGAAAAGAATGGTTTGAGGCATTTAATTCTGGGGAAAATTCGTCTACAAAAGTGCATTGATGTTGCAGGAGACTGCTTTGAACACTCCTAAAATTTCGTAAGTAAGTTTAACCTTTGTTACTTTAAAAACATAGGTGTATCTAAAAAAAATTCAGAATGACCCTCGTATTTATTATAAATTTAACCAACATCTCGTGAATGTTAAAGCATATTTGGATATATTTTCGTCTTATATTGTTGCAAAAGTATTAATACACTTTGATGGATATTTAGCTTTAGAAAAAGAAATAATTTTTATCACTTTTTTTATTATTATTTTACATCTTAATCATTCTTTATCACAATAAAAACCAATCATTCTTAATCACAGTATAAACCAACCAATTTTATGTTAATCATCTCTCAAAACAAGTATGTTTTTTACAACTCTGTCTCAGAGTGACAAGGGGGCTGTGGTAGCCCAGTGTTCAAGGTATCGGATCATGGTAGGTATGTCTCTCATGAGTTTGAGGCCAGTACCACTAAAGACCCGCCGTGTAGGTAGCGATGCACATTTAATCTGTTGAGAGCTGAAACGGCCTCCCGTGGTGTGGTGTGGTAGTTAGGAGAAGGGGGTGCCAGATCAGGTGTCGTCCACGTCACTTGACCATGGTTCAAAATTACGTGGTCCGTCGCCAAAATTCTGGTGTAGCTAACAGTGCGACATTAATATTCACTCACTCACTCAGAGTGACAAATCTTGTTTAATGAAACTTGAAGTAGCTGTTGCGGTGTATAGTTTCTGTGGGAATTGGATTCTCCCTCGCGTTTTACCTTTATTTACCTATGGGGTTCCTTTAATACACTGATAAGAAAACTTCTCCTTTTGAAGGAATCATGATATATGAAAAAAAAAAAAAAAAAAAAGAGAAAAAACATAGACGTTACTATTTAAATGAATCAAAAGGGAGAGTAAAAAAAAAAGTGAGAATAATAAATTCTATTGGTTCACGCCAAATTTTGTCCTTTTTCTTTTTAGTCCATTGTTACGGTATCCGACGACCCAAAAATCCTGAAATTTTTTTAAAAAATTACCATTTTTTTCATGATTTTATTTTACAGGCAAGCAAATGTCATAACTTTACATAAGATGTCAAACTTTAAAATGCGTTTAACTCGAAATGTGTGTTTTTTTTCGAAAAGCTCAAACGGGGACAGTGATTACTCAAAATGTTTTTAAAATAATTTGCTAAAATTTTTTGTATATGTTTTGTATAACAGTAGAGGTGTGTTAACTTTCAGATTTAGCAGTCACTGTTTTGTAACAAAATTTACAGTTCTTTATGTGAATATAATCACTGTTTTTTTTTTAGGCAATTTCATATAATAACTAAGATAAAGAGCTCTCTCATTTTTGTAAAGATTTAAATATATTTTATCCTGAAGATCATTTCAAAAAGGAATAGCAAAGTAGTACATCAAAATTGAAAAATTGAGAATTTGTCCATATACTATTTGCACAGAGCAGGCCTCATTTATGTAATTTTTTGTCAATTTTTACTCAGTTAGTAGTAATGATTTATTTTTCTCTTTTTAATTTTAGCCGTTTTTTTCTTAAAATGTACTAAATAAATCTAAAAACTACAGAAAAATCTCCATAACTCCATTTTTTTTTAATTGTCGCAAATATTCGGATACCTTTACTCGTCATTCATATCTAGGACAATATAAATACATTCTTGTGGATTTGATGGTATAAATAACACACTATTTACAACAAAACAATTATTTTGAACTCTTCAGGACTATAATTTCTAAGCAAAAAGGTTTTAATTTGACACTAATAAAATGTATTTATTTTCATGTTCCAATCTAATTTAAGAAAACCAAAAATATAAAATTCCAGATAAGTTTGACCTGAAAGAAAGACAAGCTTACATTGGAGAATAAACGAGGACTTTAACTGAAATTTAAAACTTATTTGCTACTTTTTTTTTCCTTGTTAGAGATCCTTAAATATGAAGCGAGAGTAAATGAGTGTTTATTGGTGACGGACCTTATTATTTTGAAACTGGGTCAAGTGTTGAGAATGACACCAGAGGTGCATCCTCTCCTAACTACTACATTCCAGCAGCTGGAGGATTAGATTCTCCATAGATTTAGCGTTCAGCCTCTATACATAGCAGGATTTCAGTGGGAGCTCATGAAGATGACTA
>BMAV01023025.1:233744-253057 GCA_019973955.1 Trichonephila inaurata madagascariensis | reverse complement strand
CGTCACTTGACCATGGTTCAAAATTACGTGGTCCGTCGCCAAAATTCTGGTGTAGCTAACAGTGCGACATTAATATTCACTCACTCACTCAGAGTGACAAATCTTGTTTAATGAAACTTGAAGTAGCTGTTGCGGTGTATAGTTTCTGTGGGAATTGGATTCTCCCTCGCGTTTTACCTTTATTTACCTATGGGGTTCCTTTAATACACTGATAAGAAAACTTCTCCTTTTGAAGGAATCATGATATATGAAAAAAAAAAAAAAAAAAAAAAAAAAAAAAAAAAAAAAAAAAAAAAAATAAACGTTACTATTTAAATGAATCAAAAGGGAGAGTAAAAAAAAAAGTGAGAATAATAAATTCTATTGGTTCACGCCAAATTTTGTCCTTTTTCTTTTTAGTCCATTGTTACGGTATCCGACGACCCAAAAATCCTGAAATTTTTTTAAAAAATTACCATTTTTTTCATGATTATATTTTACATGCAAGCAAATGTCATAACTTTACATAAGATGTCAAACTTTAAAATGCGTTTAACTCGAAATGTGTGTTTTTTTTCGAAAAGCTAAAACGGGGACAGTGATTACTCAAAATGTTTTTAAAATAATTTGCTAAAATTTTTTGTATATGTTTTGTATAACAGTAGAGGTGTGTTAACTTTCAGATTTAGCAGTCACTGTTTTGTAACAAAATTTACAGTTCTTTATGTGAATATAATCACTGTTTTTTTTTAGGCAATTTCATATAATAACTAAGATAAAGAGCTCTCTCATTTTTGTAAAGATTTAAATATATTTTATCCTGAAGATCATTTCAAAAAGGAATAGCAAAGTAGTACATCAAAATTGAAAAATTGAGAATTTGTCCATATACTATTTGCACAGAGCAGGCCTCATTTATGTAATTTTTTGTCAATTTTTACTCAGTTAGTAGTAATGATTTATTTTTCTCTTTTTAATTTTAGCCGTTTTTTTCTTAAAATGTACTAAATAAATCTAAAAACTACAGAAAAATCTCCATAACTCCATTTTTTTTTAATTGTCGCAAATATTCGGATACCTTTACTCGTCATTCATATCTAGGACAATATAAATACATTCTTGTGGATTTGATGGTATAAATAACACACTATTTACAACAAAACAATTATTTTGAACTCTTCAGGACTATAATTTCTAAGCAAAAAGGTTTTAATTTGACACTAATAAAATGTATTTATTTTCATGTTCCAATCTAATTTAAGAAAACCAAAAATATAAAATTCCAGATAAGTTTGACCTGAAAGAAAGACAAGCTTACATTGGAGAATAAACGAGGACTTTAACTGAAATTTAAAACTTATTTGCTACTTTTTTTTCCTTGTTAGAGATCCTTAAATATGAAGCGAGAGTAAATGAGTGTTTATTGGTGACGGACCTTATTATTTTGAAACTGGGTCAAGTGTTGAGAATGACACCAGAGGTGCACCCTCTCCTAACTACTACATTCCAGCAGCTGGAGGATTAGATTCTCCATAGATTTAGCGTTCAGCCTCTATACATAGCAGGATTTCAGTGGGAGCTCATGAAGATGACTATTAGGCCACCCAGCTTTCTAAAACTTTGAAGAGTAGAGTTCCGTCTGTTCATGAATTAACACACTTTTATTATCTTCATCTGTATGTAATAGAATCTTTGAACTCGATGTTTACCCACTTTAAAAGGTCAGATTAATTCGAAATTTTGAATACTTGTCAAGGACAGATGACCAGTAGCGCGCACAATAATGTTTGAAAAAAAAAAGGGGCACAACCCAGGGTCGAAAGTCCACTATTCTCGCCGTCCAACATGTTCTTTTGATTTCGTGGATTTTCGGGAACAAAAAACAGTAAAAAGTTAATTATGGAATGAAAAATTAGCATTAATTAATAAAACGAATTATTAATAACCAATACTTAATTAAATTTTACGTACTATATACATATGATTATAATCAATCGGGAAAAAAATCAAAGACTTTGGGGAAAAAGTCTGAACCAGTGAACCTCCCCTTCCTTGTGCACGCCACTGCCGATTACAATATAATAACTTAATAATTTTGTTCCATTGTCCTGATCAGGTCCATCAGGATTAACGACATCCCATTTCCAGATTAGGCGACTAATTCTAGATCTCTTTTCCAGATTAGATGACGAATTCCAGATTGTACGACTAAAAGATTAAGTTACAACTCTAAAGCAAAAGCATTCATGATTAACACAAATACAACAAACAAATATAAGTATTCTATACGTGGAAAAGAGGAGGATGCTTCAGCAGTTTCTTAGTTCGACAAACTATAAAAGCATGTTTTTTTTTTTAGTTTTTTAAGCTATCTTTTATTTAACACAACTGTGTCACCAAGTGCTAATGATGAAACGTTTTTTCTCCTTTTCGGTAGCGGTTAAATTTGTGTTAGAATAATTTGTTTGATTTTGAAATGTCTTGAATTCTAAACAAAAAGTAAATATAAATTCATACATTTAATAGATATTTTAATGAATTTTCAAGTTTTTTTTTTCTAAACTGTGATTATGCATGATTGGTGATGAGTTCATAACTAAAACAACAGTTTAAATAAAATGTATAAAGTATCATTATTATCAATGTTATCTTTACTATAAAAACGCACAGTAATCAATGTAGCTATCCGTTATTATATAAATTGAGAGTATTGAAGAAATGTTTCCATTACCGTAACAGAATAAAGCAAATAAATTACATTATCACCCAAATATCTCCTTCTTGTGGTCGAAAAAAAGAATTAATCACCCAAATCAAAACACGCTTTTTTTTACACCAGCATAATCAGATAAGTGTCGTATCTCCATCTAAGAAATCATCCCTCACCTCAGGTTATCTCGTGTTCGGTTAATCTTCATTCTGAGAAGGCACTTGAAAAGCAGACACATGAGAGACGCTGAGGGATAAGCAGTCGGGAGGGGGTTAATTTACAACCCCCCTGTGGAGAAGGGTCGAGCATCTCAATTGGCTGGAAGCGTTCGAGGGGAAATAAAAGTAAGGACGTCTCAAAGAGATCTTGGAGGCTCCATTTCGTTATTTCGGCGAAGAGGCGTGTCTGATTGGACGAAACAAGGATATGCGGGTCTCCGTAAACAAGGAGATGAGAAGAAATGACTACATTGCCACTAGGTGGCGCTTTCGGTTATTGTTATGAGACTGTCTTTGAAAGTGGAAAAAACTAAGGAGTAAAAGAAATTATAATAGTAAAGGTGTGGGGTCTTTATAATTCGTTAATATTGGATATCATAACGAAATGAAAGCGCAAATGAGAAACCCACTAATTTGATAGACATAATTTAAAAGTAATTTTTTTAAATTAAAAAAGATATAAGATATGCTAGTTAATTTATTATATGGAGAAGAAAAACTGTGATGATTTGAAAGAAAAATCTAGGATTAATGTAAAATTTTGAATTCTCGAAGTAATGTTGGACATATTATCCTCTGTTGGATTAAGGCTGTTTTTAATAAACGAACAACAGCCTAAACTAAGAGTGGAGAACCTTTTTGGGATAAGTGCCACTATCTGATAAAGAAAAAAAATATGCGTGCCACTTCAAACTTTTCCAACGCACAAACGATTAATGAAAAGGCGAAAAAATGTTACTTCTTATGGAATTTTTATACCAATCTCTCTCTCTATAATATATATATAAAGAGAGAGATAGAGAGGAGAGAGAGAAAGAGAGAAAAAAGGAGAAATATGTTTCAATATAAATAGGGGAAATTGAAAAATAATACAATAAATAAGATAACAGTACGAACATAAGTTTTATTGTTAACATTTTTGTTTTAGTTTCAACAGTTAACTTAGATATAAAATAAAATTCAGCAACCAGAAAAAAATTAATTCTAAATAATTATTAAACATTCAGTACTTTTTTTATTTGATTTTTCAATTTCTAGATATTTTACTGAGTTATCAACATTAGGATTAGTTCTCAAAGATGCTAACGAAATTGGTTTGCTTTAGGTGTGTGTATCAGATTCTCATTCTTCTCTAAAATTGAGACAAAAAACAAAAGTGTGTTCACAGAAGAGCATGTATGATCATTAAGGATTGGAAAAGAACAATCTTTATCTTGCAATCTTAAATTTAAATTATTAAAATGTCATATATAATGTCGGTAAGTATTCTTCCAAATATTCTAAAACACTCTCCCTGAAATTCCAGAATCTTATGAATGAGTTTCATTTGGAAAGCGAACGCACACTACAATGAAGGAATATTGTCTACATTATAATTTTCGATTGTAATTTAATTAAGCGTATTTAAAATAAGTTTTGATGTTTTGTTTTGTCTGAGATAGCGACCTTTCAATAAAAAAAGTTAAAAAAAAATAGTATTTATTATTATATTTTCAATTTTTTTTAATAAGTCTTCGCGTGCCACTGTTACAACTCAGCCGTTCCACACTGTGGCATGGGTGCCGCGGTTTGGCCACCCCTGGCCTAAACTAAACACGGAGCACATTTTCAGATAGAAAAATGTCTCAATTTTCATGAAAATTTGTGCGCAATACATACAATTCATACATCTGTTTATAATTAGCGTTTTTAAAATTTTGAAACATTCCATAAATACATAATTTTTTTTTTATTTTAACTCGTAAAAGGGTAGATCATTTAGCATTACGATATTGGAGAAAAAACAGCGAAAAAAATGAATGAAATCTGATAAAAATGAGTAGCATGATAAAGTATGTTTTTCTCCATAGGACAGTAAAGCCAAAACATAGTATTAATGTTGGAGTATTTTTACATCTGAAAAAAAATATTCCAAACTCGGGTTCCATTTTTTAACATTACGAGAATGATTTCATTTTTCTTTTAAGGAGATATGGGATTTTCTTCAATTAACCATTATTCGAAAATTTATAAGCTTCATTACCAGAATGTCACCTTTGCTTTTCGCTAGAGGGACTTTGTTAGGAAGTACATTTTTAAAAGAAACAAATTCATTTAAATGTGTATTTATAAAAATTCGCCTCAACTAAAATTTATTTTATAGCTCGACTTTTTAAAAGAGTATATTTAATAAATTATCAAACAAACGTGAAATATTGTAGAAAAGTAATATTTATCTTTATAGAGACAACTTAGAGTGATACGTTAAAATCTTTGAGTACTTAAAATTTTGTCCAGCAGTCTTATTCTTCATATATGTCACGCTTGAAATTATGTTAGTATTAAAATACTTCGATTTTTATTTTATTAGGAATAATTTCAAATGATACAGGGTGATTCAAAATGAATGTAGTGATTATGAACAGCTATAACTATGTACCGTAAAATCCGGCGTATAACGCGCACTTTGAACACAAAAAATGAGATCGAAACTTAAGGGTGCGCGTTATACGCCGGGTATGAAAACGATAGCTTTAAAAATAACATAAGAGATGTGAGCATAAAAAAGAAATTTACTTCTACATGTATCGAAACACTGTTTATTTAAAAGAAACGACTTGCCTTATGAACTAAAAGCGTTTATGGTGTTAATTATAGCTCGATGATTAAAATGGATGAAATAAATCTACATCTATTTCAGTAGAAGAAAATATTAGCATCTTTATTCCGCTCAGTCCGTTTTTACATTATTATTTTCCTAGCTGGTTCTATAGTTCTAAGGCAACTCATTAAATCCATCATATGATATTTTTTTCATTGCCAGATACAACAAGATAAAAGACTACTAATCTGAAGTTAAAAATATAGGCAAATTATATTTCTCTGACAAACAGAACTAAATACACTATTCCAGACGAAGTTCTCGTCAAAAGAGTAATAACATATTCAAGCTCATCTGCCTTCCTTCATCCATCAACACCTGTTACTACAAATTGCAATTCTAGAAGTATACTATTTTTACATAAGTCTGGGTAATACCTCAAATAAATTACTAGAACATAAAAGCAATGTACACAAATATTTCAGGTTTCTTTCTAAAAAAGGGAGTGCGCGTTATACGGCGAATATATGGAAAAATTAAAAAATTCAGCTTGAAAGTATAGGTGCGAGTTATACACCGGTGCGCGTTATACGCCGGATTTTACGGTAACTGAAAAAGATTTATCGTTTAGAAGGGAAAATGAAGTATACAATTTTTCTTACATCAGTGCTTCTCAAACTTTCTATATCTCCGACCCAATATTCAATCATAATTTTCATCGTTCTCCCCTTTCACACAATAGCATTGTATTGAATTCAATAATACTAGACATTGATACTAAAGGTACAGTACGACTTTAACCTATTAAGTACCACCGGCGTTATAAACGTCTCGCTCAACCAAAACGTTGATTGCCCCAGACGTATACATACGTTATTGTGAAGTAAGTTTTTTATCTGTGTATTACTATCCATAAATTTATTCCGAAGGCTTTGACTTTCAATAAAAGGACCTTGACAATATTTGTGCAGGATTTACTTATTTCAGAGGATTTTTGCTTATTTATGCCTTTTCTCTTCCTCCCTTCCAATACATAAATACGCGTGCCTATGTGGAAAACTGTGGCGTTGGGGAACGAATCAAATAACTTTTTATCGACAATTAAGGGGTTTTTTATAAGCCATATAAATTATCAAGATAAATGTTGATTTTTGTATATAATTTTTATATATAACAAGCCCATGGGGTCACCGGTAATTATTAAACTTGTTTTAATAGTATTGTTAAATTAATTATAAAATATACATTTTGCAATATTGGTACATTTATAAGTTTATTATTTCAGTGCAAATGTGTATTTTACTTTTTGTTATGTCAGAATATATTTTGTTTGTTTTCTTTCAGTAAATTAATAATTGCTGAAAAATAATTTTTTGCTTACGACTTTTCAATATGCTTGCGCCCTCCTAGCAGAGTTATCACGGCCCCCTTGAGGGGCGTGCCCCACAATTTGAGAAACTCTGGCTTACATGCTTTATAAATGTTCTACTTCACTTCTCTGGTAACATGGGGCCGTGAAAGCGTAGTAGTGGCCCGGGTCAAGACCTGTTGACCCTCGTGTGATTAGTTCTAGTTCTAGCGCCATTAAAAGTCTACCATATAAAGGGATCTATGCATGTTTTAGATGTTACGGATCAAAGTCTTCACGATGGCGTGATGTAGTTCTTTAGAAAGGGATTGCTAGAGTTCTGGTGTCGTCCTCGCCATTTGAGCATGGTTCAAAATTACGAGGATCTACGCAAATAGACCTCGTGTGTTACTTTATATTAGACAATCATTCACTTCTACTTGATAACACACATCTAAGTGGTAGTCCATTTAAAGTATTACATTCCGAAGCATACCTGAAGTCATCATTGCAAGCACATAAGAAATTCGTATTTTGAATTTTGGATTTGTTTTTAGTAAATAATATTACACAGGATTTTTTACATAATCCCAAGGAAAGAAATACCAGGATGTCACATCCAGGTAGCTCAAAATACGCATTTCTAAAACTTTTGCGTTAGTGATTCCAGGAGGATATATTTCAGAATACATAGGGGAAATGGTCTATATGTGTGTCACCGAGAAAGGCCATATATAATATTTCTTTTGTATGTAAGCAAAATTTTAAGCATCTTTTCCCGTGCTGTGAAATTCTTTTCGATAAATTATTTTTTATTCAACAGTTATACCTGCTTACAATTGATCTATTCATTTTAAATCCTCCTGTGAAATATCTATCTACGCATTACCTCCTCATTTTGAAAGCTTTTTTTTAAAGATTTGTTAGTATGTATGTATACAATTTCAATGTGCTAATTTATGTGACGTCGTAGTCCCACGATAACTGTATTTACGTGTTTCCGGCCGATCAGTTCATGCGCTTTGCTGTTGTCAAACTTTATTTCCTGAAGCCACTTTCTTTTAAAAAGTCCATATTTTTCAATAATTGTAACGCATATAAGTAAGGAAAATGTATTTAGTTTAACAGTACAATATTAAACATTTTTTTCCTTATTACTTGAACATCTTTACTCAATTATCATATTTGAAGTTATACCTAAATTTTACAAATATAAAAACAAATGCGTGACTAATGTCAATTTTAAGTTTATTGAAGAACACGTGATTGCATTTATCACGTGACCATCATGAATTTAATTCATTGATTTTATATAAAATTTTCCAGTTTTTTTAATTGAATTATTTTCCTTTAAATTCCCATTACGTGGTTTTAAAAAAGAAATTGATTTAACTAATACTTTAACTGATAAAGAAAAAAATATCTTCAGAAATTCAATCTCTAAATCCACTAATTTAGCGCAGACAATGTTATATTCCTCGTCACAGACCACACGAAAACTGTTACATTCTTGCATTCTACGGTCTACATTTAGCTAAAAAGAATTCGGAATTTCTTTCAATGTCTTGAACCAAAGGCTGACGAATTAGGTTAGGGCTCTTTTCAAGAGCGGAATCTAAGTTCCGAGCTTCCATTTTTTCGTCCTGCGAGGATAAAAAGACGGAGTGGCAGCTGTGGTTTCTGTATCCTTAAAACCTGACTAAAAACAGACATCTTTCTCTGCCCTTTCAATGTCTCCAATGCTTTTTTTTTGTTCTTGTTTGCATAAAATATTCCTCGTAATCGATTTTTTTTTCTCAGAGAGAAAAAATACGCAAGGCTTAGAAATTTATAACATATTTTGAACTTTTCAGAAAGATGAATTTGTAAGATTTTTATGTGTAGAAGGCCATGGACATGAATTGTACGTAGTAACTATTTCTTGTATGTTACCAACTTCATTGTTGTGCCATGCCAAACAACCATTAAACTCTAATTTTTATACATTTCTTTTAGTTGTAATTTTAATCTTTTCATGACTTAAGCAAACATTCTTCCCCATTTTAAAATTAGTGATTGTCGCATTTAATTATAAACTTATCTGCATTTTTTTGTACGGAATGTCAAAATATAGAACGTATGCCAAACGCAATTACTTAAACGGGGATGTTGAGGGGAAAAAAAGAACTGTCAAATCAATTGACGCCAGTGATAAAACATTTGCTGTCTGTACTGTCTTATAATTTCCGTTCAATGTATCGTTTATTACATACGATTATATCAACGTTCAGTACATTAGTTTATTGTGTCGTTTAATATGTATATTAATTTCTTTTCACATGTTTAATGTTATTCGGTTAGTATAGTTTTGTGCAATAATAAAATATATTTGAGCAAATGAAAACAAATGCTGCATAAAACTGCATATCGATCCGAATTCAATTGAAACATGGATCCAAAAGAACTACAAATTGTTATGTACTTTTCTAATGTCTTTTTTTTTATCTGTTTTATATCTAAATAATCTTAAATAAAAATATACTTACTATTATTTACTCTTGGCAATCTTATAATCTCTTGCCTGTGGATATATAAAACTATATTATATTAAAACAAATCACTCTTTTATTCCTTTCTAAAGCGTGGCCGCGGTAGCCGAGTGTTATAGGTATCGGATCGTGGATGGCTTTGTCACAAGTTCGAGCCCAGTACCACTGAAGACCCGCCGTGTAGGGCAACGATGCACGCTAAATCTGTCGAGAGCTGAAACGTCCTCCCGTTGGTGTGGAGTGGTAGTTAGGAGAGGGGGTGCCAGCTCAGGTGTCGTCCACGTCACTTGACCATGGTTCAAAATTACGTGGTCCGTCACCAAAAGTCCTCATGTAGCTGAATAGTGCGCGTTAATATTCACTCATTCACTCACTCCGTTCTAAAGCATGGAGAAATACCTAAGCACAAGCATATCAATGACTGTTTTATTTTTTTTTTTCAAAATTATTTGTGTTTAAGAATTATTTTGTGGACTTTATTTCAATTTTACACATATATATTTAAATAGAAAAAACAAATAAAGCACAATATAATTAAAAAAAGAAACGGTAGCAAACTTAGACGATTGAAACTTTGATCAGCTTAGACTGGATATTTAAAAAGAACAGAACAATATTTTACATATTTCATTGAGTTAAACCTCTGGCAGCAAGGGGAACATGGATATGCCAGTTTCACTCGACGGGTTTTGAAGAGGAACAGAAAAATAAGGCTATATAGGGGCTAGAGATGAAATTATGTGGGGTACAGTGCCGTGTACAGGGGACTGATATACTTAAAACTTGTCGAGGCTCAAAAACTTCTCTATGACGTATTTTGAAAAAATGGAGAACGGGTTGACAACTCAAGTGTCTTTGCCACTTGACCATGATTCAAAATTATGAGGTTAGTAGCCAGAAACAATCCTTTTGCTTCAGATTACGACGTTAATATTCAATCAGTCAACATGCCCCAATTTTTTTTAAAAAATTCATAATCTGATTATATTTGCACACTTTTTATATAAAAATATTTTAAGAACATCTGACTTAAACATATTTTGGGATATACATTATTAAACTCATATTTAATAAACATTACGAGAACTACTTATAGAAATTCTGTGTGCCAAATCAAATCAAATTGAATTTCATGATATAGGTGTCTAAGTTTCTTTGCTTATTGAAGTTTCATTTTGGTGGTCGTGTTAGCCGAGTGGTTATGGTCGCAAAATTATGTCCGTCGTTGTCGACACTCGGGCTCGAAACAAAGTACCATTGGATACCCGTCGTTGTCGACACTCGGACTTGAAACAAAGTGTCACTGGATACCCGCCGTGTAGAAGGACTGATGCAAGTTAAATATACCAAGGCTCAAAATCCTTATTGGTGTGGTGTGAAAGTTAGGAGATTAGGGTACCAGCTCAGGTGTCATCCTCATCACATGTTCGAGGCTCTAAAATTAAGAGGCGCGTCGCAAATAGCGACGCTACTAGCGTGGACCTAATCAATAACAAAATCAGGAGTTTTATACGTGTGTACCTCTTTCTGTGTCTTTTTCTTGCATTGTAGTTTTGCTCATCCCGTTGCCATGATCATAAAATTTGTATCCAGCATTCTTTGCATCAATCAGTGAGCTTGCGTTAAAGTTCCATAAAAACATATTAATCGGAATAATATGGAACATAGCAAGTTAGGTGAAACTGCAAATTAATGCAAATAATGTTCTGTCACAGTTTTCTCATGGTGTGTTGTATTAATTTAATCGAGATCCAATGGGACTTAATCCATTTCCATGAAATTCAATCTTTCTGACAAATTAGGATGGAATTTGTACAGTAAGAGAGAGAGAGGTTTTTATTTGCACCTAAATTAAGTATTTAAAAAGAAGAAAAAAATTTAAAAAAGCTTAAGAAATTCAATAAACACTTCTCACTTTGAAACTATTTTTCTGGTTCCTCGAATGGGATCGACAATTAAACTGTGAAATAGCACTTGCAGGGATCTAAAATGGTGTTAATTTAAACTATAACAAATGTCTTCATATCATAAAAAGTGTATAAAATGCGCTTAAGGTAGTATTTTCTTATAATTCACATGTACTATAATTTGAGTGATATTCGTCTTTGACCAATTAATCAATTTTTTCTTTTAATATTTAAAACCATTCCAGAAGGGGGGGGGAGGATAAATGCTTTCCTTATAAGCATGCTATCTTTCTGGTGGAATCTTCTAAAGTGATAATAGAGAACGTTTAGGAGCATGTCACGATTATTCGCTGGAAAATCTTTTTTTCCAGAAAGACAGCGCAGTGGATGGAAACGAAATGTCTGTCAATCCCCAGCGAAACGCCAATGAACATTTTTAGGAAGAAAAATATCGGGTGTATGTCTGATCTGGATTTCAATTGCCAACGAAACTGAAAACGAAAATATTCGACTAAAGGAGAAGGAACGGGACAGCGCAAGGAGGGGAGGGGCAGCGAAGGGGTTAAAGTGTGCCGGAAATGGGAAATGACGATTGTAAAAATGACATCGGCGAATAGTAAACGCGAGAGAAAGGGAGCCCGAATTTTTCATCAGTCCTCCGCCCCGCTTAAATTGAAATATCACTTTCTCTCAGGGAAGCGAGGGTGTTTTCCAGGAATGACTCGCTACGGGAATCCGGAAAGGGGTTGTTCACATGGTTGCACTGGGGAGGGCTTCGATCCATGAAGTGAATGATCTTTAGAATCTCGTTCGAAAATAATTCTATTTTTGATGCATTGTTCTAAGAATTTGACTTTGGGGAAAAATTAATACTGCAAATAGTTTACATTCAATGAAAGGTTTTAGGATTTTAAAACGTTTCTTGTATATATTAGAATTATAGACGAAAATTTAAAGTTTGTTCTGAAATATAATATAGCTCTAGACTAGCCATACTCTACCTGCGAACCGGGGGCCACGTGTAGTCCACCGGGCTTTTTCTGAGTGGCCCACTCATAGCCATTGTACTAAAAAATCAATTATTGAAGAACAATGTATTAAAAATTTAGCAGGAATTTCTATAAATCAATCAATCAAATCTACTAATTTGGCTGTTGCTGTTGTACGGATAAGAATTGCAAGATTTTTTTTATCTACCGTAAAATCCGGCGTATAACGCGCACCCATACTTTCAAGCTGCAATTTTTTGATTTTTTAGTATATTCGCCGTATAATGAGCTCCCACTTTTTACAAAGGAACTTGAAATGTACGTGTGTAATGCTATTGTGTTTTGAAAACATTTTTAGCGGTATTATCTCAAGATTAGGAAAAAATAATATACTTATTGGGCTACAACTCTTTGAGTTCAATAGAAATGTCATTCGTTTTAAATAAACAGTATTCTGATCTATGTAGAATTTTTAATTTTTTTTTTTTATGTTCATCTGATTTTTTTATTTTTAAAGCTCTCATTCTTATACCCTACGTATAACGCGCATGCGTAAACTTCGATCTTAATTTTTGTGTTACAAGTGCGCACTAAACGCCGGATTTTACGGTATTTATAACTCCAACAGGTAGTAATAACAAATAACAGCGGGGGAGTGAACTGTTACGTAGGGAGTTGTTGTTAGGGAGTAGTGACTATTTTATGGTTGAAATTGCGTTTAAATTATAAAAAAAAATAATACAGATTTCGGTCTGGAGTTCACACACAGTCAACATTTCTGTTTGTTGTCATTCTGCGCTAGATAAATTAATATTTGAAATAAAAATAAGAGAGGCTTTATCAAAAGGAAAAAAAAAGTTAAATTTTCAAACGGGTTGGTGGTTTTACTTGAATGACAATGGGTCACGGGTGGAAGGAAACCGAAACTGTCCCACAACTCAGTAAAAATTCATAAAACTGAAAAAACACTCCCATTTATTTGTGTTTGATAGGGATTAATAAAGCATAAAAAGCCGAGAAATGAGTTTTAATATTTTGAGCAATTTTCCACATTTTAAGTGTCAAATATATTGCCTTGGTCTTATAAGGTTTTTCCATTAATTCTTAGTTTGTGGCCCACGTAAAATATCTACCATATGTATGCTCCCCAGAGGGAAAAAGGTTGAGTACCCCTGTTCTAGACAGTGCCAGTTTAACCATTGGACCCTTGGGGCGGGCACCCAGGGGTTAAGGGACCGGATAAGCTGAACGTAACCAGATTTTCTGGTTATAAATTTCGATCCCCCAGTGCCAAGGGGGTATGAAGATCTTCTGCGCCAAGGCCCGAAATGAGATTAAATCGACACTACACAAAGGATTTTGGTGATATTGGTATTTCTTAATGCAGAATCGCTATCAACGGGTAGGTTTGCATGTGAGCTGGTTCATGAGAGTTTCACACTTCTGAAAGTGTTAATTTCCATAAAACACGCTGCACAACCCTATTATTCTAAAGTATGGATCTTTAGAATTTTAGGACTTCAACTCATGGTACCCAAATTATAATCTACGCAGCCTCTGACAAAAGACTTATTTAAGAAAGATAAGAGTAGTTTTTTATAGATGTAAGTTTGCAGAGAGTGAGTAGAAATTTCATAGAGGATTAATAATAATATTTATGAATTCAGACAAGCGGCTGAAATAGTCCTTTGGTCATGTTCTCAAACTCGAATTGTGGTTAGAATTGTCGAATTGCAGGCTCGAGTCTTAGTACCTTTGAAGGCTCACTGTGTGTAGAGTGTCTAATGTATGCTAAATCTGTCAAAGTTTCAAGTCCTCCTAATGGCGTGGTGTGGAAGTTTAGCGAGGGAGGTGCTAGTTCATGTGTCCTCAAAACTTGACCGTGTATACAGGTACAAAGTTTCTAGGCAGTAGGAATTACTTGAGAGGGCAACGTAATCAAAAATCAATCCATTAATTTATTGACTTCACATCTAGCATGATCTACCGCACAGGCACTTCTTTTTCACGGACAAAGAATTGCTTCTTACTTGTTCTTTTGAATACAGAAAAACTGTTGTTACTAGTCTAAATATAAATATGTAACGATATCACACATGTGGCGTAATAAGGAAATGGAAATACATTTGCGTATATAGTCAGGACTTGAATGCATGCTCTTCGTGAAGAAAAAAAAAAGAGTTTGTGTAATAAATTTTGTTAGTTTTCGAAAGTCTAATTTTGTTCTAAACAAAGCCTAAGTGAAAATGGTTGATTGACGGTTGTCTTAATATAGTTGGGGAACTGTGCGTTTTAAATTTGCTTGTATTTGAAAGAATTTGTGGCATTATACATTGAAATATAAAAAGTTAAAAATCTATTGAATTGTGCAAAATAGAATTTTGTAGAGTGAACTTGTTATGATAAAATCATTTTTTACCGTAGGAAATTATTATGCTTGTCATTACCCTTACACAGTGACGCACTTAAGGAGGGGTCCTGGGGGTCCGGACCCCTCCCCAAAGCGCTTGATTTTTTTCCGATTGATTATAATTCTAAGTATAAAGTACGTAAAATTTAATTAAGTATTTGTTGTTAATGATTAATTTCATTAATTAACGCTAATTATTTATTCAATAATTAGTTTTTTACTGTGTTTTGTTTCCAAAAATCGACAAAATCAAAAGGAACATGATACAAGATTGGTGAACTTTCGATCCCGGACCCCCCCTCCCCCTTGAAAAATTCCTGTGCGCGCTACTGCCCTTATATATATATATGCATACATATAATATATTTAGTCGGTTATAAGATTAGGTAATAATAAATTACAACTTCAAAAATGGCATTTGATGGAAAGGATTTTGAAGGAATGGGCGTGTGTCTTAAATCGAATACGGTTTTTGTGATAACATCATGGAAAGTGAGATGTCTACTAGTGGTATATAAGTGTAATTTATCTTTTCTCTTAACAGAACATTTCATGATGACACAGCTAATGAATATTCTAAGGCTTTGTTAAAGCTTTTTCTTCTCTTTGTGCGTTTAGATGTATCCGAACATAGCTCTGCTTTAAACAAGTTAATAACACTACTGTTCTAGTCCTGTAAGACTGAGGAACCGGGCTAAATCATACCACCCACATTACACGGGCCGCTGAACGAAAGATCCGCTTTTGAAGGCGCCGCCCACTTCCGGTTCCGGCGAGCGTCGTGCCGGATATTGGGGATTTGAGAAGTCCGGCAGGAATTTTAGATCACGTGTCAAGATTGGATAATCCTCTCGGCGCCGATGTAGTTGATTTCTCGTCAAATACACTAGTCGCCACGTCTTCGTCTAATGATACAGCATTCAACTACTTTATATTTCCTCTATTAAATTTTAGGGTTTTAAATTAATGGATCGCGCTAACCCAAACTGAATGGTTGGACTGGAGAATTACACTTTATTTTGAACTCAAAATAAAAATTTTTGATTTTGTGTATACTCGAGAAAACAAAGAACATGCTGCTTGCCTTCATTGAGATTTCAAATATATAGTATATTTTTTTTATATATGTATTCAAATATTTATTTTTAAAATTTGAAAACAATTGGAATTGAAACGATTAGAGATTTTTTTTTTTCATCTCGCATCACAAGTTCAAAATTATGAGGTCCATTGCCAATATCTTTGGTGAATCTTCAAAAGGCGTCGTTAAGGCTGTATTTGGTAAAAGTCCAAGAGCTTGAACTAAACGCGAAGCACATTTTCAGACAGAAAAATTGCCCCAATTTCAATGGAAATTTGCAATATTTTAACTCATACCTCTGTTAACAATATAGTGTTTTTAAAAATGCCTCAATTTCCATGGAAATTTGCAACATTAAATTCATACCTCTGTTAACAATATAGTGTTTTTAAAAATGCCAAAATATTCCATGAATATTTTCTTTTTTGTTATAATACGTGAAGGCATATCCCATTTAAAATTACGGTATACGCGAAACACGCGAAACACATTTTATACCAGACGAAAAAACGCGAAACACATTTTATACCAGAAAAAATGAATAAATTCGGTTAAAAATGGAAAGTGTGATAAAAAGTGCTGCTCTCTAAAGCAGTGTTTCTCAAACTTCCAGTATTGGCGACCCAATTTTCAATCATAACTTTTGCCGCGCCCCCCTCTCCATACAATAATAATGCATTGAATGCAATAATAAAATGTACTTTAAAGCTACAATACGATCTAAATCAAAAACAGTATAAATTATCAACATAAATATTAAATTTTGCATGCAATTTTGTGCAATTTTGTGCAATTTTAATGTGAAAGAATCACAATTAATTATTAAACTTGTACTCAACTTAGTATTGATACTTAGTATCAAATATATTGTGCCATACTGTAATATATTCATAAATATAGTATATAATATAGTATATCAGAGTAAATGTGTATTTCATTTTTTATCATGTCCGAATATATTTTGTTCTGTTTCCTTTTATTAAATTCGTAATTTTTAAATAATCTCTCTTTTATTTTTGACATGCTCGCGCCCCCCTTGTAGGGTTATCATGCTCCCTGGGGGGCGAGCCCCGCAGTTTGAAAAACACTGCTCTAAAGGATAGTGAAGCCAGAATATTATATTAATGATTCAATTATTTTATATCTAAAAAAAATGTTCCAAATTCTGGTCCCATTCTTTATTATTAACCGAAGATAGCCTCTTAATGCAAAATCAATCCGTCTCTTTTTAATTTCATGAGCAGCATAGAGGGGATATTGAAGCATTATTGCTTATATAATAGCATAATCGAATTTAAAATTTAGAATAAAATTTAAGCAATAAAAAATCAGTGGACTAATAACAAGAAATTTCTATTTAATTTTACTAAGACAGCTATAGAAAGAGAAATAAGTAACGACATACCAATATTACGTTATGTTGAATAACAATTGGATTGATTTCGAACATAGTTTAAAATAATTCCTCAATTTCTTTAGCACCTCACTATTTTCTTTTCTATTTAAAAATGGCGGTGGTAGCCTAGTGGTCAAGGTCAGGGACTCGTGGCTGGCGTGTCATGAGTTCGAACCTAGCCTCACTGAAGACCCGCCTTGTAAAGGAGACGGATGCACGTTAAATACGTCGAGGCTCAAACGTCAACCCTTGGTTTCGTTCACGTCTTTTGACCATAGTTCAAAATTACGATGTTCGTTGACAATAGCCCTTGTGCAACCAGCCTTATAGTGTGACGTAAATATACTTCTCTCTCCCTCTCATTTCATTTACAAGGCATGCACATTTCTTTTATTTATTTATATGATTATGGCACCACTTTATTTCCAGATCTTAAAGACCGTATATGACACATACACGTTTCAAGCGATTTTTCGTCCAATTCGTGCAATTTTTACTCAGTTACTGAAGCAAAGGCTTTCGAATAACTTTTTGCTAGTGAGCTCAAAAAATTGTTCCAAATAAATTTGCTTGAAATTCTAGCCAATGGGGTTCTTCAGCGCCCCATGTCATAAACAAGACGGCGGCTTCGGTTTCGTCTAACACATCAGATATGATGTATAATATTTTAACGATGTATAATATTTTAACGACGTATATCTTAAACAGGATTGAGCTCCATTTCTGTTTACGCCCATCAACAAAAGCCCAAGTGAAATAAAAGAAAGGATTTTGAATGTTCGTTTTCCGAAGCAGAATAATCGGCGAGTAATTTTTCAATGTGGAGATAGAGCGCGGCTGACATCAGAACATGCCGTTTTGCTTACGGCAACCCTTCCTTCTCAGATTAGGTCAAAAATTGGACGTAAAAGTTGAATGGAAAATGTACGTGTGATACGGCTTTAAGTGGTTGCCGCGTAGCCTAGCGATTATGGTCACGAACTTGAGGCCGCCATGTGAGTGAGTGAATATTAACGTCACACTGTTTAGCTACCCGAGGGCTTTTGGCGACGGACCACGTAATTCTGAACCATGGTCAAATGACGTGGATGACACCTGAGCTGGCACTCCCGTCTCCTAACTCCGCCATGTCATGAGTTCGAGCCTTATTGCCGTTGAGAAACCTCCGTACAGAGATGCTGATGTACGTTAAATATGTTAAGGTGCGAAGTTCTCCCGTTGACGTGGTGTGGCATTTTAGAGAAGTGAATACCAGGTTAGGTATAGTCCTTCTCATTAGACCGAGAAATTTACTTTGTTCGTCGTCAATAGCCCTTGAGTAGTTTTAGAGTGTGACGTCAATATAATGTCTCTCTCTCTCTCCAGAATTAAGTAACAGTATATAACATTTTAATTTAAGTGCCAAAGATAAATTATATTGATACATCTGAATTTTTCAATTCTGTTTCTTATTTAAAAACTTAAAATGTATACAATCCAATATTTTTTTTAATAAAATACATTTTTGTGGATAAATAAAAAATATATCCTCATCAAAAATCTAAGAGGGAGACATTTTTTCTACATATAAAATTAATATTTGAGTATGTCATTCCTTATTTCATTCGCTTCATGGTCTTGATTTAAAATTAGAATTTTAAAACTTTTATACTATGGATGTGTGGCAATTAAATGGAAAGAGCAATCAGAAATGTCAAAGTCAACATTAATTAAGTTTTACTAACATTTTGTTCGTTTCTATGTGTCAGACTTTACACAACGTTAAACTTTATCTTAGATAGAATTTTACTTCAAACTCTTAAATAAAAATTTATTTTTCTGCTTTGATATATATTATCAGTAATGTGTATATATCATCTTTAAGAAAATTCTTTTTAGTGTAAAATATATAGTTAGTAAAAAATAATACAATTTACGTTTTATTCGGACATGGGAATAATTAATGATAATGTAAAAGAAAAAAAATAACTATGTTGTTATAAAAGAGAGAAATTATTGCTTAAGTAATAAGTTTCGATGCATCTAAATGGATTCAAGAGAATAACGTATAAGTCTAGATCAGGGGTTGGCAATCTACGGCACGCGTGCCACATGTGGCACGCGGTACAATTCTAAGTGCAACTCTGCGCTACTCTACAATTTTGTTAATTTTTGAGTGAATGGAAG
>BMAV01023025.1:203151-233734 GCA_019973955.1 Trichonephila inaurata madagascariensis | reverse complement strand
AAATTATGAACATTTACGGAATAACGAAAAAATCTGAAAGATAACTTTAAAAACAAATTCAGTTATTTTGTATATATAAATTATTGAATTAAAAAAAAAAATTGCTCGAGAGATTTAATTGTTTGAAGAAAGAAAAGTGCGTGTACCGCTTTTGTTTCTACACATATCTAAGTAAAAAAATCTTTCCTCATATAAGAACTATGTAGAGTCCGCAAAGACATTATCTCAGCTGAATGTTTAGAATCGTGTCAAACTGATAGTTACACATTTTTCCGCGTGAAAGTAAAGCGGTGCAAGTACTAGGTTCACATTAAAATTTTTATTTAGTATATATGTAGATACTTTTATTTTATGTTGTCTATTTCCTATTTTAATAAATGTTTTTTAAAATACATAATATATGTACGATTATATATTTTTTTTAAAATTTTTGTTGAAGTAATATTTATATTTTATATTTTATGTTTTCTTTTTTCTTTTCTTTTTTCTTTTCTTTTTTTCTTTCATTTTAAGAAATATTATTAAATGAGGCAATATAAATACATAATAAAATTGTAAACCTATATTATTGATCTCTGTTGTCTAAATCTACGTACATTACCATGGGAATCGAATTGTTTCAAAAATGTCCCACCGTGTAGCACACTGAATCATATTGGTAGATTGGTTTGTCACGTCACAGCTAAAAGGTTGCCGACCCTTGGTCTAGATCTTTTACACGGTTTTCAGTCTTGGTACCACAAAACTTCCGCTCTGTAAATGAACATGATACACTTTAAATCTGTGGGGATCAAGGTACTAGAGTTGACGTGGCGAGTAAGGTTGCTAAGAGGGAGTTTGTCGCCCTCGTCAACTGAGATCCAATATTTATGAGGTCCGTTTTCAGTAAACCTTGTTTTGATTCCCATAGTGCAATATTAATAAAGAATCAAGCAAAACTTTCTACTTTTTATTTTAATATAATTTAATCACCGTATTTCCATAGATCAAAATATATAAATATATTATTAATTTTAAACCAGGAATGGTCAACTAGCGGCCCACAAAGAGTTATTTTGTGGCCCGCCAAGACAGTCTGAAAAACAAATAGACAGAAATTGTTCTCTATATTTGAGTCAAAATATAGTATTTGTGAACAAAGCTTTTTTTTTTTGCGTGGAGATCAAGTTGATTGACATAATTTGCAGGCTATGATGAAAATTTCAACAAGAAATCTTATTTCTGATTTCAAAAAAATTAAAGAAAAAACTCATAGGATACATTTGTCCAAGGGATTCTAAAATTAAATGTGCTTGCAGCTATAGACGATAATAAATTAGCACAGTAAAATAAATACTAAAACTAAATTATTTAACTTATATTTCTTGAATTATAATCAATAAAATTATATTATTTTTATAATGCAATGTATATATTTTCTGAGATGCAAAGTCAAATAAAGAATGTAATCATTTAAAAAGATGCGGTCATCCGGTATCTTCCACTTTCAAAATGTAGCCCACGAACCAAATATGTGCCCCCCCTCCTTTTTTTTTAAGTGAAATATTTCGTACAATTGTTAACTATTTTGGCATTAATTTTAATGTCATATTATCTTCTATTCAAGTTCTCCTATTATGATATTCCAATAGGTATTGTTTTACGATTTGATCATTATCGCTGGAAACACAGAAATGAATAATTTACTTTTATCAGAGATTTTCTTATGGAAGTATACCTTCCACTTCTGCATAAGACCAAGGATAGTAAACTTTCGCTTCACATGACCACTTCCCTGCCATTTCCTTCCGATGATTGTCATCCCTCTCAAAATCTTTTATCCCCCTGTTTATTTTGCACATTCCCATCCGAATGGATGGCGGAGAGTGGGCGAAATAATATGCCAAACCAATCATAATGCAGCAAAGACGCTGCCGTAACGCATGACCCTCATTAAGGATGGACCTTGGGCAATTTATAAAGCTGGATTCCAGCTAGCCATAAACACATTGGGGCAGTGGCGGTTTTAGAAACTGACCCTCCAGCAAGGGGTGATGGATAACTTGGGATAGATTCTCATTTGAGTTAAGGGGATTACGGAGTTACTCTTTTTTTATTGTATGGCTAGTAGAGGGAATTCTGCTGATTAGCAGACAGTGGAATTAGATTGATTGATAAATAGAATGTTGTTAGGCTTAGGTTAATAGAATATACGTTTATTGGTGTCTACGCGGGGACTGGTGATTGTGTGAAATGAAAATTTCTGTACTTGGGCTATTATATTAGTGAAACTTTATACGTGGAAAAGATTGTATTTGATATTAAGATGAGACAATAATGTATGTTCGAAGAATTGAAAGAAATCTCATTCATACATTTTTATTTACATAAATCACCATGAAAAATCTTTGTTGCTTACGATCTGAATTTTAAACAGAATATCATAATGAAAGACAAACGCAAATAAAGGTTATGCTATTAAGTGAGGTAAAGTTTTGTTTTGTAAGTTGTTGTAGCATTACGTGGTTTAAAGCAGTGTTTCTCAAACTGTAGGGTGCCCTAAGGAGTAAAAGAAACTATAATAGTAAACGTGTGGGGATATAGTTCCTTAATATTCCGTATAGTTCCTTAATATTCAATTTGATAGCTAAATAAAAGCGGAAATGAAAAACCTACTTATTTAATACACAGGATTTTTAAGCAATTTTGCAAAATATATATTTGATGTATTAATTTATACGGAAAAGAAACTGGGATGCTTTGAAATAAAAATCTAGAATTAATGCAAGATTTTGAATTTAGCTCCAAATTCTTGAAATGATGTTAAACCAGCGTTTCTCAAACTGTGAGATGCACGAACTAGGGGGGGGGGCGCCCCCCCCCCCGCCCCCCCCGCGCAAGTATATCAAAAAGTCGAAAAAAAAAGATATTTAAAAAAAAATATTACTTTACTGAAAGGAAACAAACAAAATGCACATTTTGACATAACAAAAAATAAAATACATATTTACACTGATATAATACACTTATAAATGTATCGGTAGTGCAAATGTATTTCATAATTAATTTAACAATACTAACTTAAGAACGAATTTAATAATCCCCAATGACCCTATGGGCATGTCATAAAATTATATACAATATTTCAATATTTATCTTGATAGTTTATACGGCTTATAATTAAAGTACATTGCAGCTTGACGTCAAAGTATATTATTATTGAATTCAATACATTGTTATTGTATGGAAGGGGGGGGGGCGATGAAAATTACGATTAGAAATTGGGTCGCAAGTATAGAAAGTTTTAGAAACACTGGTTTAAAATAAATATAACAGATTATTTATAAATATTTGCTATAAGTTCCAGTAACTTTTAAATGGAAAAAAAATGTACTTCAAATGTAATAGATACTATACTTTGGATATTTGGATATGGAAAGTAGGATATATATATATATAGTATAATAAGTAGTATAATATATATAGTATATTATTTTAATTTAATGTTTTGTACTGGAAACTTAGTTTTTGTATTTTTAGTACTATTTTTCTAGTATTATAGTTATTATCATTAGTATAAATGAATCTTATTCCTACACGGTATTTTCTCTTTCTTGAATCCCAGTGGTATAGATAAACATAGGGAAAGGCTGGCTTTAAAACTATGTTTAACCTTACAATCTTAGCTCCTAAGGGTAAGAGTTTGCTATTATATCACTGATACTATTGTATTTTTTTTACGTTTACTCTCTTGTTATTTTCCAATGTATTGCTTTGCTTTATTTTATTTATAACACAGTTTAGTATATGATTAACAATTACATACATATACATATTTATATATATAATGTGAGAATGCAATTTAATCTATTCTAAAGGGAACTCCATTGAAACCTTTCTTTGAAAATGTCACCATGGGATGGCCTTTCGTTACACTTATTAGTGGAAATGGGGAGAAAAGTAATTTGACATATAGAGAAAAATGAATACACTTCACTTCCTGCTGTGTATCTAGTATCTTCAGCACACACAATTCACTTCTGAATAGTTCACTAACACACTGCCCAATGTACGCTATTTTACTTCATAAGACATATTAAGTATTTACCTGAAAACTCTAAAAAAAGATGTCATATATGTAGGATTTAAAGTATTAGGGAATATAAATATATTCCGATCAGGGAGGTTACAATCTCACCAATAGATGGCACTACCAGCAAATATATGCATTCCCCCTCCCGGAACTGTGGGTTTTGGGGGGAAAAGAAAAAGCGACAGGAAGCGAGAGAGATGTCTGAGGGACAGGCTCCGCTTTTACGAACGAGAGGTCACGTTTTTCGGTCAACGTGGGTGTCGCGAGGCTTAGCGACGATTGAGAGTATGCTCCGGGAAATAACTCATAAAGTTTGTAATTAGTATTTAACTGGAAATAATCTAATGTTTCATTAAACAGTAATCTTATTCCAATCTGCTTATTTCTTTGAATATCAAGATCCGGAACATAGTGACTTACCCCTAGACAACAAAAGAAAAGCCACTTGTATAGATAAAATACACCCCTACATATATTGCTGTGAAATATTTTTGTACTCAGAAACTAAAAACAGAATAAGAAAGAAGATATACGTATTTATTGCTGCTTCATGATAGGCGAAAAGTATACATTATTATGATGTAGAAGTAATTCTGGAAGTTTACTTATCTGTTAATAATTTTATTCCACACTATAATGAAATATTGAATTTATATTAAACATGAACAAGCTGTTTTCGTCACATTAGATTTTAGTTTATTATTAGAAATTTTAACTCCGAATTAGTGAAGGTTTAGCTTATAAATTTTAAATATTTTGCATTGAATAAATTATTCAAATATATTTGGCTGAAAAATATTTTTTTATCGATCGAATTTGGTTCGATATGCATTGCTGAATAAAACTGAACTGTGGTCGGCCTTATGAGAACACATTCGCTGAATAATGCCGCCAAATCTCCAATTCTCTCACGAAATAACAACTCCCTCATCATAAATAATAATATCAACCCTTATTCTGGAACAAGAAGCGCAAAAACATCCTTCTTTTTGAATCAGTGAATTTCAAACAAATTCAAAAGTTAAAAACAAACCAAAAGAACGAAAGATGTATAAGCGAGTGGAAAAAGCAGAAATACTTTTCTCAGCGTTTGCGCCAGAAATGTAAATTTTCCGATCGCACGGCGAAAAAGAACACAACAAGAAAAAAAATTCCTCTATTTTTGTGCCAAAGGAACAGTTTTTCCGTGTCTCGTTATAGAAAATTCCCGTTTTCCTTCTGTATAAAAGAACAAACGTGACTTTGTGCATGTTATTGGCCGACAAAAGCTTGAAACGGGTGAAAGAGGTTTCTTTTTCCTTTTTGTACATATTTCTTCTCTAGAGTTCATTCAAATGTATACTTACACTAAGTCTTTGCTTTATATCAACTAGTTTCTTCTTTTTTTTCTCCTGTGATACGTGACTTTGCTTAGAGGAAAGCTAGAGACATGTCTTGCTAAATATACTGTAAGGCGTGGAAGGATTTTGGAGATTGGGAAGAACATGGCTTGAAGTTTGATTCAAAAACTACCAACAGCGATGTTTGATCAAGTTTGCTGGGTGCTATATAAAGATCTACTGAAGTTATGGTTTCTTAATCACATTCCTCGGATTTAACGTCATGCAAGACACAGTATTATGCATTTAATGTTAATTCTTCTATCTGCGGACTAAGGATAAAAAACTGACAAATTTCCCCCCTTTTACTATGTTATTCCGTGCATAGTTGTTGTTTTCCTTGTCATAAGGAATTATGTGTGTCTGTACGATTACTTATTGTACTGTTTATTGCAGCGTTTCTCAAACTGTGGGGCGCGCCCCCTAGGGTACATGATAAATTTACAAGGGGGAGGGCGACCATATCGAAAAGTAGAAAATAAAACATTTAAAAAATTACAAGTTTACTGAAAGGAAAGAAAACAAAATACATTATGACGTAATAAAAGTAAAATACACATTTACACTGATATAATATACTTATAAATATATCAGTACTGCACGATGCCTTTAATAATTAATTTATCAATACTAAGTTAAGAACAAGTATAATAATTACTAGTGACTCCCATGGACTTGTCATATACAAAATTATATACACAATTTAATACTTATCTTGATAATTTGAACGGTTTATAATTAAAATCATATTATAGCTTTATGTCCAATACATTTTTATTGAATTCAATACATTGTTATTGTATAGAGGGGAGCGGAGGAAAATTATGTTTGAAAATTGGGTCGTATGTATTGAAGTTTGAGAAGCACTGGTTTATTGTATGACACGATGTTGAAATTTATAACATGATAACCCGTGATGAAGCTACAAATAACTATGTATATATATATGATACTTTTAATATTTAATTTAATTTAAGATTATTCTGTTATTTCTATTTAATACGGAGTTGTGCTAAGGCTCTCTTCACACCAAACGAATTCCAATCTGTCGTGATCAATCCAAATCACAGCGATCCTGAATGAACCAAGATTCGTCTTCACATCACCAAGAAGTCTATACGAATCCGCATTTCTTCCATCTGTTGCTGTCGAACATGGGTGTTGTTTTTAATGTTTTAATACGATTAAGATATCAAGTTATTAGTTTCACAACTGTATTCTTATTCAGATTTTTTCAAATTGAAATACATGTAACAAAAAATATAAGAATGATTTTATGAATTTTTTTCCCTGTTAGTATCAAGTGTAATTAGAGTCTGAAAAGAAGTAAAAAATTATAAATAAGTATTGAAATTATATTAAAACGCAATTACTTTTACAAACAACATATGTTAAGTTTTTAAGAGACATTTCAAATGAATTCTGTAGCATATAACAACTATCTTTTTAATTATAAACTTAAAAATGGTTTTACTCGGTTTTTTAACACATTAATCAATGAAAATTTTTACTATGCCGTTTAGATTTTGTTTGTTTTATCTGAAATTTGGAATCTACGTAGTAATAAAATAGAATCTTTTTAAAAAAATTAAATTATCGACAGTATTGGCGTTTTATTTTATTTTAGCATTCTTATAAATATTTAATTTTTTCTGTCCCAATATTAAATAAATTCTTATCAAATTGATTTCTGAAGCTATTTTAAACTTCCTTCAGAACATTACTCCCCCTACCCCGAAAAAACAACACATTTTGCTTTAAAGTATTATTAAGTAAGGAATAAGGTTTTCAAATTTCTCTAAAATTGAATAAAGTTTTACATGCAAAATTAAATTTATTATTTACGCAACATTAGCAGAGATAAAATACAGCCTTGCACACTGGGTGCTAAGATCTAGAGTTAGTTTACATAAAGAAAAAGAATATACTATATGAATAAGTTCATTTACCAAAGTTTTTTTTTTTTTTTTTTTATGAAAATGAAAGAACAGAAGAGAATTGCAACATTTCCTCACAAGCAGTCTAGAGTAGAACTTAGGAAAAAAAAATTCAATTGTATTGATAACATGAGGAAAAGTGATATTGACAGTACACTATCCTTTTTGTAGCAAGCGTTAAATTGAGACATATGGGAATATGATTTAGATATAAATTAAATATTAATAGCAATTCATATTTGATTTCCTCCCTTTTCTATATTTAGTCACCTTCTGTTTTCTTCAAGTAGACGCTTGATTTTGCTCTATCTCTAAACCAGGCAGATTGTACTGTAATTGACATAAGAAAAATTAATAATAAAAATTCTGCTTGTTAAAATTTGCCTCTTTGAACAATGAATTTCTGGAAATTATATGGTAAAACCTGCTTGAAATCACATTGGTATACATATAGACAGGGAAAACATTATATCATTCTATAAATGGTCAACTTAAAACTTTGAAGAATATTAATAAATCACATGGTGTAGAAGAAAGATATATTTGTTAGAAATCAAAATTACATGAGAAAAATGTTGAATTCAAATATTAAAAAATAAGTATCATTTCATAAATTTCTATTGCTAAAATATTTGGATAATAATTAAGAAATGTCTTGCTTCTATTAAGTGTTACGTTAAAATCTATTTTATCACAAATATTTCACGATTTCATTTTGACGTATGTCTATTATGAAAACTTATAAACATCTAAAAACTATATTTTACAGTCAAAACATTTTACCACAAAAATAAGTATTATTGTGTAATTAAGTACACTTTTTCATTGGCTGAAATGTGTGTGTGAATACTTTTATTTACATTTATTATAGAATAATGCAGTGTGCTGGAAATGTGCTGGAAAACTAGATATATTTGAACAAATATTCCATCGATGCATGTTTTATAAATGATGAGATGCTTATACTGAAGTCCATTTTTCTAATTTTTTGTGTGACTTCTGCGTCGATTTGATTCTTAAATTTTGTTAGGGTGAATTTAAATATCCAAATACACGCTTTAAGATTAAATGTTTTTTTTATAATGCAATTATTTGATTGCAATTATAATGATTGCAATTATTTTTATATGTTTAACTTTTATTTCCTGTAACTAAATATGTGGTTTACTTTAACGAACTCTTTTCTAACTCAATGGATAAAAAGAAATTTACTGACGTTGCGATTTTTAATTACATTTCAAATCCTTTAGATATATTTAAGGAGTTTTAATTATTCTCGATTTGATTTTTTTTTATCTCAATTGTGATTATATAGAACTATAATCATCGCTTAATATTTCACTTATTGTTTCTTGAATAACTGGAATCCTTTTCTTTTTGTTTCCAATAAATAAAATGTTCCCTTTTGTGTTCAAACAAACTCGAATTTTTCAGCAGTGCTAAAGACATTTTCATATGCATAATGTAAATAAACCAACGATTTATGTTATCTCATGCACTTAGTTTCTAAATCCCTTAATGAATTTTCATTCTTATTTATAGATTGTTGAGAAAAAAATATTTCAAAAATTTCTTCAAAGAAAAGTATATGAAAGAAAAAAGAAAATAATAATAATATATAAAAAAAATATTAATAAAACACACAAAATGTACAAAAAATATTTTAGAACACTAAGAAAATATTGAAAAACTCAAAACCATATTAAAACAAATAACCTGATGTCATTTGAAAGTATGAACTAAAACATAAAACTTAACTTCGTTCATTCTGCATAATACATAATAATTAAACGGATATAATTTTTTAGACATAACCCTAGTTAATAAACCATATAGGATTAATATTATTTGAAATCTCGCTAAATATTATTCAAGATATTGGATAGACAGGAGCTTTTAGAAAATTTTTGCGTATAAAAATATACATTGAAAGCCTCCTCAACTGATGTTTTAAATACTCCCTCAGACGATTTTTAATCTCTTTCATCATTTCTGAAGAATTCCAACTCTCTCATCCTGATAAAATCTTAATGCATCCATTCGTTTTTATCGTTTGCCGATATGTAAGCAAATCACATTTTAAGACCTTCACACTTACTTTACTCCTCCCCCCCGGGGGGGGGGGGGGGGGGGGGGGAGGCCCTGGGGTGCGGGTGGGGGGCTTAATCCTTTCTCCCCAACCCCTTCCCTTCTAATAACGGAATAACTTAAGAATTCTGGAGTGCTGTAATCTTCGACGCACCCCAATAAGATGCTTAGAATTACGATGACTACTCCCCCCCCCTACACTTCGTAAAGATTACGTAACGTAATGCCTGACCTTATCTATCGTCTGTAAATCATAAATCATATTACGGAGGGTCATACGTATGATTGAGAGAAAGGATGGAGTTTACGAGATGGAGACCAAAGCCTATTGGGTAGATAGAATGATTTTAAGGCATGGCATTTGTAAGTTATTTTAAGAAGAACGTTTATTTGCATACGTGCTTCGTCGGGAGTTAGTTTCATTATGATGAAATTTCAAAAAGTGATGTATAGGATAAAATTAAATATTACTAGTAAGCTATTTATTTATTATAATTGATTGTCATTTTAATTCACATATAACTTTTATGCAACTTTAATTAATATTTTTAAGGATACCAGGACATGATCGTAAGAGTATGATGCCAAAAATAAGATTCTTTGTTTATGGGACATATATCTCTAAAAATTTCAAATAGAGTTAAAAATTTTTTGTGATCTTAATAAATATATTTTACTCATTCTGTAGAAATACAAAAATAATTTCTTAAGTACTTTTTTTTTGTTTAATTTATAAGTTGGACATAATTCTTGAAATCTCATAATCCATGTTTATTTTTAGGTATTATTTTCTTAAAAAAGTATCTCATAAATAAATAAAACATTTTTGTACATACATAAAACAATACACAAAATATAGTAAACCTGTTTTTTTTAGTAAAATATTTTTTTTAAGACAGTTGCTTTAAAAAAATTATAAAACTTAGTAATTTTGAAAGTTTCTATATCCCCCCCGCTTTTTCATCTATAAAACTATTTTTTTTAAAGAAAACTATGTTCCACTTCTACTAAAAAAATAGATTCACTATATGCACAGATACCTTGTATAGAAGTATAAAAAATTTGGTACCGTATAGTGCAATAGTTTTTTTTTAAAGTGTACCTAAAAGCAAAAAATTATGCCTTGGAGAAAAAGTGAAAAAAACTAAACATTTGTCAGCGTTTGTTCATATTTTTGTCAATTACTTTTTTTCATGTTAGCATAAGAGCATACAACTGTTTTACAATTTTAGGTCCATAAAAATATGCACTATTTTTTAATATTAAAATTGAAAAATCGAATTTTTGAATGTGTATGACGTCCTGGTTGCATTAAGAAGCAATAATAATAGTCTATTTGACGATAAAATATCTGCTTTAAAAACATAAAATATTTTATATGCGTGTGTGTTGAAAAAGGAAAACGCGTGTTCCACTTTTCAATTTTTTGAAATCGGAAAATTGAAATACGCGTAGCACTTTATAAAGTTTTAAAATCGAGTACATTTCTTTTTTTAATCAAACAGTATTTTCTCTGTTTACTTATCGATTTTTAGGTAAGGTAAATACTATATTACATTTCATATATGCATATACACGGATCGCACCTCATTTATGCTGGAATTTTAAAGCCTCGGTAGCCTAGTGGTAAGGGAACGAACTCGTGGCCAGTCAGCCAGGAGTTCATGAGTTCAAGTCCTCTTGTCGCTGAAGACATGCCGTCCAAAGGGGATGATGCACGTTAAATTTCTCGTTCCTAAAAGCCCTCACGTGGGCGTGAAGAGTGGGGGGCCAGCTTAGGTGTCACCTTTGTCCTTTCAAAATTACGAGGCCCGTCACCAATAGCCCTCAGTCGTCTTTCTTATCAAACCGTTCTCTTTTGCCCACTGTTCCCTTTTGGTCAGTGACCTCTCACTTCATGTGAAGGGATTGGGATTGGTCACTGTAAACATCCGTTTTGAAAAGTACTTCAGAAGAAAATTGTACACATTTATTTGTTATGACTTAACAGCTTTTTCTGCATTGGGTTGTTTATTTGAGTTTTTTGGACAATTTTTTTTTTCTTTTAACTGCATTTGTTCGAATATTATTCTCTTGTTTTTCTTTTTGCCCTATTTTTCTCTTTTTTTTTTTTCTTTTTTTTTAATCTTAAATAAATTTCTGTATGTCTTATTACAGTTTACTTTGTTTTGGAATTGTGTTGTTCTGGTTACATTATACGTTAATTCTTGCATGCTATTTTGAGCTGTATGCTTAATCTTTTGAAAATACCTTTAAGCTATTGGACTACGATCATCACATAATAATAATCTTACCACTATTGCACTTAAACTTTTTACATGTAGTTTGAAATTCCCTGTTTTTCGGAATATATGTACGGGAATAATATTTGACCATTAAAATTTTCGGATCATGAACTTATTAAGCCAGATTCAAGAAAGAAATGTAGGCCCCACCGAGGGTGAGGCCCTGGACCCGGGCCCAGTTGGCCTTGCCTTATAATGCCCCTGATGGTATCATATATAATAGATAATCCTACAGTTTGACTATTGTTCCTTGAATGGAGATCTAGGCATAAATTCGTAAAATCTTTTTATAAATAAAGAACCTATATGAGCAAAATTGATAACAAATTATTTTAGGAAACTGTAATATTGAAAACATGACAACATTGTGTGTGTGTTGAAACATGAAATAGTAATCATATTAATTATTAGTATCCCTATTAAAATGGATAAGAAAGTGACATTTAAAACGAATTTTTTCTTGAAAATTTAGTTTTATTAAATAGCGCTCATATTTAGAAATAAATTATTGGCTACCAGAAATCAGTATTTTTCAGAATGAAATGTATCCAATAAGAATATACAAAGTACTTAAAATAAGTTATGAGAGAAAATAATGCCCAAGCGAGAACTAGAAGAGGGGGGGGGAATTGTGTTCCCAGGGTTGAAGAGGATTCAAATTAAACTCAAAAATGATTGGATAAGTGGAGAGGATACTTATTCTAGAAAGTGGGGAATGTATTGATGAGATTTACGCTACGATTTTCGTTACGGTAACTTATTTTACCAAAAAGGCGTAGTTTTGATATGTTAAAATATGTATAATATTCATATGTAAATGGGAAATATTCCCATTTCTGTTTGGCTTGGAAATTTGTAAGATGTTCGGAAGAATAAATAAAATTCTTTTTCTTTCAAATGTATTTCTACTCACATTTGCATTTCGTTCGTAACAATATTAATAAAGCATATATCTATTATATATCTTTCTTATTTATTTTGAAGGTTCATAAATCTAATTAGAACTGATAAATTAGTCCTTTTTTATAGAATTTCTGTTACATTTTATCCCTTTTTATTTATATAAAATTTTAATTTTAAAACTATTACTTGAGATGTTAAATGTATGATATTTGAAGAATCATATTTTAAAATTTTAATTAAAACTAAATTTCATCCAATAATTAACTATTTATTTCTAATGATTAAGAAAAGAGATAGTGTGTGTACTGCAGTTTTCTTAGACAGGAACGGTATATTTGAAATATAAATACGCAACACATATATTTATCATTTATATTAATATTATCGCATATAATTATTTAATATTCAGGATAAAATTGCATAATTTTAAATTGTATATCTACTTTCTTACAGGATCGTCACTAAAATGTTTATGTTGGATTAGATATTGAAGTGTTTCATAGTAGCTTGCCTGTGCGAAAACACCTATTTGGTACAGAATTGATACTGAAATTCAGGTAATTTTTAGCTGTAATTGTTTTCCACTGTGAATACTTGTATTAAAATTATTAAGAGTGATAAAATCATCATAAATAATGCAAATGCAATGAAAAATATAAGTAACAAATATGTATTTGTATTAAAAAAATAATGTTTAGTTGTATAATACGAAGACTTGTATTATCATTGCTATTCATTCCCATTTAAAAAGTTATTCACTATAGCATAGTAGAGATGTGACAAAAGTGTAATTGCTAAGGATGTAATGAACGATAATTATGCCATTTTTTCAACACTTCGTTTATCTGTAATTAGAGATCTGTCGCCAACAGTATTGTGTTTCTGCACACTGCGATGTAAATGATAATCAAATGAAATGAAATACATAATTCTATTAATTTATGTAAATACCTGATCAGGCCTTGATAATCTATACCAGCGATACTCAACCTGCGGCCCGCGGGCTGCATGTGGCCCACCGAGCCTTTTTAAGTGGCCCGGTCATGCCCATTGCTCTGAAAAATTGACTTATTTAAGAACAATATATTAAAAATTTGGTGTCAAGAAGTTCAATACATCAATTTTTCTTTTTGTTGTTGATATCATACGAGTGCGAGTTCATATTCTTTTCCTATTTGTAACGGTTACGGTTAGTGATAACAGACAACAGTCGAATAGTGATGGTTTCATGGGTGGAACTAATTTTTAACTATCTTTCATATCTTGCAAGCTAAAAATATCCGATGAAAATATATCGTTTCAAAACGATTGGGAGATTAACTATTTTGTAGTTAAAAACAAACATGGATCAATAATTGTTTTATTTGTCACGAAAGTGCTGTATTTAAAAAAATACCAATAAAATTGAATCATTCATTGTGACACTTTCCCTGGAAGATCTCTATCAAGAAGAGGTAATAAATAGGCTTTCTTGAATAATCTTTGCAACAGCAACACAATATTTTGTCAGTGGTAACAAAGACATCTTATGAAGTTTGTTATAATATTGTTAATCATTTGAAACAGTTAACTGATGTAGAGGTTGTGAAGAAGTGTTTCTTAAATTCTTCTAATTCAGTGTTAGTGACACAAATAAAAACTAATTATGGAAAAGAGCAAAACAGGATTTAAACTATTTTGATCAATTTTTCACATTTTAAGCCCCCCCCCCTTATCTCCTCATGATGCGGCCCGCGTGAAATTTCTAACATATCGCTGTCCTTGAAATAGCTGACATATGTATGCGGTCCAGAAGAAAAAAAAGTTGAGTACTCCTGATCTATACAGACGGTAGCCGTTTGAAAACGGGTAGAGCAGGGAGTGATATGTTTAGTAACACTCCTGGGAGTGATGTTAAACACAGCATCAGAGGAATGCTGACCAACGTTCCGTCTTTAGATTGGAACACATTGCTATCAGCGATGTCTCGATTAGGCTCTAAACTCTAATTAAAACAGTATCTGGACCCTTGACAGACAGCAGGAGCTCCACCAATATTTGAAGAATTGGTCAAAGATTATAGACAGTACTGGTCTGAATAATATTATTTCCAAATTGTGGCTAGGCTGGTACAAGTGTGTCTCCAGTGGATACAATCGCATGTAGGTGCGCCTGGGTACGAGACCGCTGATGAGCTATCTTGTAGTGGTTGTGATCTCCCTGAACCAGATCCTCTGTCTTGAGCTACTCTGAAATTCATTCCCACCACAGAATTGGATATTGGAAAGGCTTCTTATGAAGCAAAATCCTATGCTTGAATATTACAAACTTACATTCTATTACATTTATTACATATATTTAATACCTCAACTGCGATTAAAAGTTGTGTGATGCTCTCCTTGAGTGCCACCATTTTTTACACAGGTGCGCGTATGTGTTGTATTGGAGGAAAAAGAAAAGTCATAAATACGAAAATTGTTTTCTGAAATAAATAAATCCATCTCAAATCCTGTCAAGGACATTTTATTGCATTCCAAAGCCTTTGGAATAATTTTACTGATAACAGCGCAAAAAGGATCATATTTCGGAAAGACGTATATATACGTCAAGGGAGTTTTTAATGCACTGTTTGAGCAAGACGTATATATACGCCAATGACAGTTAAGGGTTCATATTTTTACTGTATGGGATCATATATCAGCCCAATGTAATTCTGAAACTACCTTGTTAACATGTAAATAATGCTCTTGCTATGCACTTTTTAAATTATAAAATTTAAAACATTTAAGTATACTTTAATAAGTTAGGAATTATAAAATTAATAAAATTATCTTGCTTATAAACATAACAAAAAATTTATATCAGTGTAACTTATATCTATATAGATATGTTAGTATTTGCTAGGTTTTCCCAAAACACAGAATTTTAGTATGCGAAATCATAATCAGGAAAATTGCATACACAATTAGGATCCACCATTAATGCATTGTGTTTGCTATTTATAGGATGTATTTCGTATCCGTAGTTTTTATCTATGAATCTTTCATTGAAATAATGATGACGTTACCGCATCAGGAATTTTCAATCCTAATTTCTTTACGACCACTTTAGCCTTCCTAAAAAATATGGCATTCGAAACATTTTTCTCACACTCACCTATTACATATTTCCTCCAATCCTTACTTTTAATTTCGTTAGCAGTTCCTAAAAGAGAACGTGAAAGCTTTCTCTTGCGTATTCGGTCCAAGAAATTTCATTAATTCTAATGACTCCCAGATTAGCTGATTCCTCCTAACTTTTTCCTTTTCCCTTCTTATTTTTTCCTTTTTTTCCCTTTATTTTTTTTTATTTATTTATTCACTTAGTTCCCATCTGGTTTTCGTCTTAAAAGAAAATGAAAACACCTCCACCGAACAAACATTTAATGGCTTAATGAAAATTCATAAGTTTCTAGTCTTTGTGAAAGATGGCAGTAATAGCTGGTAGAATGCGCATGCGTAGGGATATCAACTTGAAAGAGAAAATGTGTTTTGTAAAAGTAAAAATTTGTCTTCCATGAGTCCCAAAAGTAATTGAATATCAGTTTTCTTTTCGTATTGTAAAACGTTTCATAAAATCTTGATATCAAAATAAATAAAATGTGTAGCATACAATTCTTTTTAAAATTGTACGGTTCGAATAAAGCATCAATTAAACCGACATTAATACATAAATCCGAGGAATAGCAGTTGTTTTATTAATTTTTATACAATTTTTAATTTTCATCTAATAATAGATTTGTATCTGGCTACTTTTTGGATTATTCTAAGCAATTAAACCAAAAGAAATGTTTTTTCCTGCTTTCTGATCGCAAAAATAAATAAATCATAAGCTGAGGTTGAATTTAATCCATTTTTTTCATGCATTTTAAAGTGAGTTATATTTTTTACCTAATTTAATTAGATTTCATTATATAGTAACAACACTTTTAAGCTGCTCTAGAGCTATTCGCGACGAACCTTGTAACTTTGAGTTTTGACGAAATGGTAAATAAACATTTGAACTAACCCTCCCCTCCTCATATACATTAAACTTCCACACCACGCTAATGTGTAGAGTCGTGACAGTTTAACATACATCCAACCTCTCTACACAAAGAGTCTTTAGTGGCACAAGGACTCAAACCAGGAGTCCACGACCACGGTCTCCCGGCAACTGTGGGCACTTGAATAAAAGTAATAAATACAGAAAAAGGTTGGGATTTTTTTTAATGATAATTTTTCTTTATGTTCGTGTCTTTATTTTTCTCTCTTTTTCTTAACTTAAGGTATCCGACTACGTTCGGAACCGTGATTTTAAAAAAGCGCACAAATGGATAATTTTCGTGATATTTAGTGTCACTTAGATTAGAATATAAGTATAAAATTCTTTTAAGGACATTGTGACAAAAAAAAGTTATTTAAATACAATATTTCGGCAAAAAATTAACTTAGAATAATTTTTTTTCCAAATGTACTCCTTTTCTGAAAAATGCGTCTATTATAATAATATTTTGCCTGTGTATAGCTCAGACCACTGTACAGAGGCTCAACTAGAATTTTTGAAATATATAACTTAGAAGTGGGTTTATCCATGTTTTACGACAACAGAGGGGAGCAATTTTAAGAAAAAAACGCCGATAATTATATATTTCAATGGGTGGTAACTCTGAAAATAATGTGAATTTTTCAAAAATTCTAGTTGAGCTTCTGTAGAGAGGTCTGAGCTATATACAGGCAATGTATTATTATAAGAGAAGCATTTTTCCCAATAGGAGAACATTTGGAAAAAAGATTATTCTAAGTTAATTTTTTGCCAAGATATTATATTTAAATAAATTTTTTTTGTCAAAATGTCCTTAAAACAATTTTATATATGTATTCTAGTCTAAGTGACACTAAATATCATGACAATTATCCATTTGTGCGCTTTTTTAAAATCACGGTTCCGAACGTAGTCGGATACCTTAAAATTAAAATCAGTGAGAATAATAATAAATCTTATATCTATTGTTATCTCTAAATAATCTTCATTACAACTGGTATATGAACACAGTATTTAACACTTCTAAGACTCGAAATCATTTTAATGAAAACGAGGAATATTTATACATCAGAAACTTTTTATAAAATTTTTCCCTCGTTAATGAAAAAAATAAATAAATAAAACATTTTAATGGAAACATATATATAAATGCTATACAATAAAAAATTAAATCATGAGAAAATTTAGTATATTTTTGATGAGTTTGGCAACCATTTATGTTATGGAAAATGTAGATATTATTTGTTTATAAACATTTCTAGATTTATAAATAAATAATGGTAATACTTAGAGCAGCAAGAGCAAAACGAAATATTTTATCTCTTAACTAATTATTAGATTTATCTTCAATTTCTTACTACGGTGATTCATTCGTATGAGGAACTGTTCTCATAATATATATTTCTTAGCGCATTTTGCTTATTTGTGTATTTTTCTTCACATTTATTGAGACATTAATAAAATATTTAAATATTTCTAAAAGATTTAAATGTTAAATCGACGCAAGTATAATAAAAATTAAATGTTTAAAATGAAATAAGAAAACTATAAAACATTAAAAAAGGATTTTTAAATGGGAAATCATATTATTCATTGATGTATGTAAATGAAATTATCTCATCAAACATGTTTCCTTAAAATGATTTAACTTTTACTTTAGTAATTAGTTTTAAACTTAAACATACGTTTTCTAATATTAAGCTTTCCCTTTTATTCTGTGTTTAAACATTTTTTTTAATATAATTAATAGATATTTATTTTAAACAAACCCATTCGAAGAATTTGAACGAGAAAATATGCGCAAATAAGTACGTCAATTCAGGTCACGTAAAGCTTCTTTTGGCATTTTAAAAGTAAATTGAAATGAAGGTTTTTAAAATATTGTTCTAGGTGAAGGTTTTCATTTTGTTTGTTGAAAATGTAAATGTATTACTTTTTAAATTTATATTCATAATTTTTTTTATTTATATTCATTATTTGCGAGAAATGGCTTAGATAGGCATTTAATCGATTAAATAATTACTCTGTATACAATGTGTGTGTATTGTTGCATATGATGTGTAAACCCAGCTTCAAAGTAGTTCTTATTGTTTTCCTTAAATTTTGTTGTAAGTTTTCTTCATGTTGCATCGTATGTGTCTAAACTGTACGGTTTAAGTCCCGTTATTAGTCACAGTAGCAAATAAGTCTAAAATTAACCTGTTTTTAAATAAGTCTAATTTTATCCTTTAGAGATTCGAGCTTTCTAAGTATACAATATTTTTGGTATTGAAACTGGATGATTTATTTAAACTAACTAGCCTATAGTCAAATAAGATGCCATGAAATCACTGTTGGGTCGCGGTTAATATATCTTAAATAATTCGTTTTTCTTTTTAACATGTAAAGGGATAGCTCATTTAGCATTACGGTATAGGAGAAAAAACGCGAAACATATTTTATAAAAGAAAAAATGTTTCAAAACTCGGATAAAACTGAGTAGTATGATAAAATATGTGATTCTCTACCAGATAGTGAGGCCAGAATATAAGGTTAATATTTGAGTACTTTTATATCTGAAAAAATATTCCGAATTTGGGTCACATTCTTTAACATATGCCGAAAACAGCCTTAAACTCGCACAACCCCTGTTGAATATGGATTATTAGCCAAATTAGGACTCGAACGCTTGGTTCAATTAAAACAGCACCAGCCACAAACTCTATGCCATGAACACGTAACTTCATCCGCAGCCTCATAAATGACCTCGTAACGATTGAGGTAATTGTGTAACCTATGTATATATACAGGGGGATTTGTTACCAGACAGAAAATCTGGTGGGGCGTGTAGGAGTTACAGAGACGACTCGGAATTATTTAGGAATGCAAGGTCGCAAATGCCGCAGTTACGATCTATGGTGCAAAGAAGCATCAATACGTTAATGAGACAGAAAACATTTTATAGAGAGGTTGTACTACAAAAGGTGCTCGGAAGTGCATGGACTTCTTCTAGGCTCACATAAAGATTTTGGTTTGCAAGACGCATGTTCCTTCAATTGAAGGAAACACTCGAATATCTGTAGCTGCCGAGAGGATACGTGATATGCAGGGAATCTTCCAAAAAGTAAGGAATTCCATGCTGCGTCACTGTCAGACCTGCCAGACGACTTCTGGTCGTGATTTGAAGTAACTCTTGCAATACAACCTTTCACTGAAATGTTTTCTGTCCTATTAATGTGTTGCTGTTTCTGTTATTTTTTTCTGCTTCTTTGCACAATTGTTCGTAACTGGTCAGATAGGGAATTACCCTGTATATATATATATATATATATATATGAAATATATTGAAGTAATGTTGGCCGGTGTATGTGGTTATCAATTTTTGATGAAAACGAAGTCTTCAGAATAGATTTACCTCCTTTATTATGAGCACACATCAGCAGCCTTAAACTCGCACAACCCCTGTTGAATATGGATTATTAGCCAAATTAGGACTCGAACGCTTGGTTCAATTAAAACAGCACCAGCCACAAACTCTATGCCATGAACACGTAACTTCATCCGCAGCCTCATAAATGACTTCGTAACGATTGAGGTAATTGTGTAACCTATGTATATATACAGGGGGATTTGTTACCAGACAGAAAATCTGGTGGGGCGTGTAGGAGTTACAGAGACGACTCGGAATTATTTAGGAATGCAAGGTCGCAAATGCCGCAGTTACGATCTATGGTGCAAAGAAGCATCAATACGTTAATGAGACAGAAAACATTTTATAGAGAGGTTGTACTACAAAAGGCTCACATAAAGATTTTGGTTTGCAAGACGCATGTTCCTTCAATTGAAGGAAACACTCGAATATCTGTAGCTGCCGAGAGGATACGTGATATGCAGGGAATCTTCCAAAAAGTAAGGAATTCCATGCTGCGTCACTGTCAGACCTACCAGACGACTTCTGGTCGTGATTTGAAGTAACTGTTGCAATACAACCTTTCACTGAAATGTTTTCTGTCCTATTAATGTGTTGCTGTTTCTGTTATTTTTTTCTGCTTCTTTGCACAATTGTTCGTAACTGGTCAGATAGGGAATTACCCTGTATATATATATATATATATATATATGAAATATATTGAAGTAATGTTGGCCGGTGTATGTGGTTATCAATTTTTGATGAAAACGACGTCTTCAGAATAGATTTACCTCCTTTATTATGAGCACACATCAGAAGATTAAAGCACAATTACGTTACATTTTAACATTGAATAGACAGTGGCATTTTGGAGGACACAACACAAAGACAAAAAAGGCAGCAAGTATTTACAATCTTATTTGATGGCGGCAAGCAGAGAAAGAGCGCGATTACATCAGATTTTATGTTTATATACCAACAGTGCACAAGCACGTGACTATTACGTAATAGTAGTTCTGATTGGCTAGAATGCGCTTGATACGGATTTTGGTTTAGTCGATTACGATTACGATTACAATGTTTATTTTTAAACCTAAGAATTAAAGATTATTTATAGATCATTAAAAAGAGTTAATTAAAAGTATGTTAGAGGGAATTATATATATATATATATATGTGTGTGTGTGTGTGTGCGTGTGTGTGCACATGTTGGCTATGTATTTTTTTTCTCCTAATATTATTCCTTCCTTTCCCTATAGCTCAGAGTATAGGCAAAGTACAGGTGCAGGTTCACTAGCCTACAATCTTGGTTTCTAAGGCCAGAAGTTTGCTATTGTACTACTGTGGCTAACATTCCCTACTATCTTGTCTAGTTATAGTTAGGTTTTATAGCTATTTGTATATATTTATGGATTATACATATTTTCACGAAGATTCTTGGTGTAGAATAGGTAGCAATACAAGGGTTGAATATAGCAATGAGAATTTATTGAATGCAAGAAGGCAGGCGTGATCTACTTGATCATACACTAGATGAACTGACCCCCAGTTCGAGGGAAGCATCTTATATAAGATACAGTGGTGACATCTAGAATATTCTAAAAATACTTGAAATAACATAAATTTGCATACGCTGCAACTCTCTGGAAAGTTCCAAAAAGTCAATTTAAATTAAATTAAAAAAACTGGCGAGTAGCAATCGGTAGTTTTTGAACCTGAGACCTACAGTTCTACAAGCGGCGCCTCTACCACTGGAGTACTCGTTCGTTGAAATGTTTATGAAACATGGCAATATATATATTATATATAACTTTAGTTCGGTTGATTGATTGATTACACAACGGCAGTTCATTGTAATTTCCAGGGAAATTTACAACATAATTACCTAAACTACTGTTGGTAGTGATCTGATGGATTAACCGGTAATTAACTTTATATTTTGAAGCTAAACGAGGTGCATTATTGGTAAACCGGTTATTTTGAGTCTTGGTCAAGTGACGAGGAAGACAATTTAGCTGTCAACCCCCTCTCTCATAACTATCACACCATATCAGTGTGAGAACTTTGAATCTTGACAGATTTAAAGTGCATTAGCATTTTTAAATGGCGAGTATTTAGTAATTCTGGAAATCTAATCCACGATTCAACAGAAAAAATTCTAGCCAAGAAGTCTCGATCATGAACTCTTGGTAAAAGCAAGCACGACTGAATTCGCTATATATTTTTTAATAGAATAAATGTCTCGATATTAAAATAAGTCCGTTCCGGTATAACACATTTATCCATTTATCATACTGCGTCCATAAAATTTTGAAATATTTTACAAATACACAATTTTTCACTTCGGCACGGAAAGTTAAATATCAGTTTAGCATTACAGTGTCGGAGACGAAGCATGGAACATATTTTATACTGGAAAAGTTTATTGATTCGAATAGAAAATGGATACACGCAGCTCTTTTTTATACGGTTTTGAAATAACACAGTTCTCGAAAGATTCATTTTTTTTTCATGGCTCATTTATTTTCACACAATTTAAGTTTCTAACATGTCAACGATATCTGAGGATTTGTTTAGTCTTATCTAGAATTTCGTGAGATATTTCGAAAAAAGAGTTCATTTTCTTAAAACGTCATTACGTGCTTATACTTTTTTGAGGTTTATCCGTTCTTTTATAATGTTAATTTAGTTATTGTTTGAAACATACTTTATTTAAAGTTAATGTTGAATATATATAGAGAGCGTAAATGGATATATAAATTCGAACAACAGGAGGTAAATATTTATAAAGTTATATATATGTAGTAATGGCGAGTGAACTATCTTATTATTTCCATTATCAGGGATGTGGTTGTTGCAGTAATGAGGAATTATTTAGAATAAGGAAATATCTTCTTAAATAGTCTTCTACATTTATTGAAAATTACACAAATACATGTAAAACTATTGGACAACATTTAGCGTTTCAACACAACAGGAAGCAGACAAGAGACAAAGAACGGGCTGAAGCTAGTTACACATCAGAACAACAAAGACAAAGAGAAATTTTTTTAGAGCCCTGCGTATTTATATGAAGTGACAACAGGACGTCTTGGAATTCGCGTGACTTCTGTGGGTGGAGACTATGATAGGTGGAAAGATATCGTTCGATAGATTCTGATGTAGTCTTACTTTTAAAGATGCAAGCTGTTAACTTTCAAGAGATACAGTTACAATTATCCCGTTATGAGGGTAAGTTAATTAGTTATTTACGAAGGAGTCCAGAAGGTCAGGACCATTAACAATTAAAAAGTTATTTAGAGTAATTAAAGGGAATTATTACCTATATATGTATGCACAAATCACTTTTTAATGACTTTCAGAATTAAATAACATGTCTTATGTGTACTTAGACAGCGTAGAGTGTATACATTTTTTATTGCATAAATCTACTACGTTTACCTTTTTTGCGTGGTGTTTTACATTGTTTTTTGCGTACGTATGTATAGGGAAAAAAGGGAAAAAAAAAGATAGTGGTTCAGTAAAATGTTGTATTTCCTTAGAATAGGTCAATATAACATCTGGGATGATTTTCAATGTGAATGAAAAAAACCCAAATTCTTTTTCTATCCCGTAATTTTAGACGTTAATGTTTTCTCAAAAGTTCTTTACTTCGCTATGGTGGTTACTGAAGTATCCTAAGAGCATAAAAATACTGTGTATACTTCCAATGCTTAGTCATAGCTTGTTTAAGTGGCCGGGGTAGCCTGATAGTCATGGTCACGAATTCGTAACTGGAGTGTCATGAGTTCGAACTCTTGTTCCACACAAAACTCGCCATGTGGCTCAAAGAATGTTTGTTATCGTTGTGACACACTTCTGTGTATTTCTTTCATCTTCGTCGCTTCACCATTACACATTACGAGGTCCGTCAGCAATAACCCTTGTGTTGTTTTCCAGTGTGATGTTAATAACAACTGACTAACTCACAACCTGTTTAAATTATTTTTACGTATGATTCGTTTATAAATGTATATTTATATTATATATATATATATATATAAATACATTTTTCTGCTAATGTTTAAAGAATTCTTGCACTAGCCCCTGTTGAATAAAGTATAGTTTTTTTAAAGACTTTTTTTCTGTAAAAATTATGGAAAATGTTAAGATTATTTTAAAATGAAGATGTCTTGAATTTCTATAAAGTTTTATTTGACTTAGTAGTTACATCAATAATGTCTTTTAATAAATGTATGAATTTCTTTTACTTTTAATTTCTTTGAAAGCATCTTTTTATCTTACCAGAGAAAAGAGAGAGATTTTCAGTTTCACAAAGAAAAAAAATCGAGCTAATTGCAATATTATAAAATTGATATAGGCAGTTAAAAACAACATATCGCGCGTGAGCATTAATGAGATTTTAAAGTGATAAAATGCTCACATTTTTTTTATTTTTTTATTTTACACTAATGGAAGTGCAAGCGCTATATATATATATATATATATATATTTCAATGTGATATATTTTGTTATTCTTAAATTCTACTGAAATTCAAACTTATTGCTCAATTATAGTGAAGGCAATTTTTTTTATGTGCATTTATTTTCGATATTTTAATTTGATTCTTTTCATATTATTTCATGTGTGTCTTTTTTGGAAAGGCAAGTTCAAAATGTAAATCCTGCCCCCCCCGCGGAAAGTGCAAGGGCCATCGTCTGATATCTTCCGTTTCGCGTGGAAATTGTTTATGTCCACGATCATGCGCAGTCTTGCAACCATTACTCCACCGTTTCAATCTCCTTTTATGAACGGGGTGAAGTGAGAAATAGGAGATTCTCATTATGGGAAATATATGCGAAAGAGAGAACAGAATTTCCTTGCCAATTCCCCATAACCGTAATCGTATTCCCTCCAAAATAGGTATGCCCCCCTGCATCTCCCCCTCTAAATCCTTTTAGGAAGGAGATACGTGCCGATAAAATATTCACTGCGTTTTTCTGCGAAGCACTTCAGAATTGTTTTCATGTCTTTGAAAAGTGTTAGAATGGATTTTTTCCCCTTTCACCTCTTATTTTTGTCATTCGGAGTGAAGTTGAGTAGTAGTGTTCCCGGTTCTGACTGATAGTGAGTGATAATTAGTTCTTTTAATTCCTATGTAATTAGGATAATGTTCTAGGAAGATGGGATAAATTATATATATATTTGGGTAGCGGTTTCCATTAATGGTAATTTTTTTCTTAATGGATGATTATCAGTCGATAATTTGATTAATATTTAGAACACTTTTAAAATAGTGATGGGTTATCGATGGAAGAATAATGTAATTAAGTACGGATGATATTTGGATCGTATTGGGGAAATTAATTGCTATCAGTCAGTCTAGTTACCTAAATTGAAGTTTTCATATCAGAAGAGATTAACATTATATGCTTTTTTTAACGTGATTGGTTGCTTTTTTTATAATGAGATGGCAATATAAATTTTGTTTACAGTAAGATTATTCACATATATATGAATTTTGTTGTTGCTTATGTCACCCAACTGGCAGTAACATCAGATCGAGGCCCATGAAATTCATCGTGGCAAGAGGCTAGGTATACGCCTGTCGTTAGCCGTAGTCTTGAGTATCATGCAGGTCACAGCACGATTTGGCTCGATTTCACCCCAATTTTGAGGAAGAACACCCTGGGAAAGTCAGGGGCCTCCCACCTCTCTTCTTCTACCAACCTCTTGAGAGGACTTGCGGCTTGACGGCTATTTAGAATATCCCCATGCCGTAAAGGCGCTATACATTTCAAAACATCCATGCTTTCTCCGGGATTTGAACTTAGTCTCTGCGGCGTAGCTGTCAGCTAACCACTATAACAGATGGGCGGTATATGTAAATTTTAATGTTTTTTAAAAGTGATGTATGGTGATTATAATTATTCAGATAAATTTATTAATTGTGACTAAGACTTTTCTTGCTGAAAATCTAAGGCTCATGTTAACGAGACTTATGTTCAGCAAGGCTCATGTATAGCTCATGCTGGTGCTGTGAGCAATAATAAGAGCTAAAACATGTTAAAATCTAATGAGCTTAATTCATGAAGACACATGATAAAAACAAACATTAAACTAGTAGTATTTGTTGTTCTATTTGTAAAATTCAGATAAAACTTCAAATTTCATATTTGGCTAAAGATGTTTAAATGCTAGGGGGAAAAAAATATCTTCAAAAAGATTTTTTAAATTTAAAAAAAAAAAATCGTATTTTATGCTTATACTTTTAAATAAAATGCATTTTGAATACATATGTACTTTTTAAGAGAAAGTTTCTGGAAAGAGCAAAACTTGGCAACACCGGAGCGCGTGAACTGATTAGCTGGAAACACAAGATAGTTTTTATGTGTGACTATATGACGTCACATGAGTTTTTAAATTGATTGGCTAAAATCTCGTGGCTTTGACTATCATGTGACTATGACGTCACATGAATTGAGCCCATTGGAGCTCGAAAGTTTCCAGAAAGTTTGTAGGAAATGACGGAGACTGTTCGGAGTTGTATTAAAGAACTCAAATGAGCGATGTGGACTGTATTAAATTTTAAAGTATATTTATTGAATTGCGTTCAGGAGCGCATTGTTTGTATCCTTTTCCTGCGTTAGCGTTGGGTTTTCCACCACTTGACCTTGAGTGGGGTTACAATAGTAAGTGATTACAGAGCCAAATATGGGTACAAGCGGGGGCTTTCCATCACCAAAACACTTGAATACGGAACAGAGACCTAACCCAATAGTTAGCTTGGGATTCAAGTAATTAAATTTTAAGGAGTATTTATAAATACAACTGTATATAAATCGTTAATGTTTTGCTTTTCTTTATTTTTAAATAATAAAGATAATAATTTCACTGAATTTTTAATAACACAAAATTTCCTAATGGATGGTATTTTTGTGACTAAAATTATTTATTTAAAAATATTTTGATTCGACGATTTTTTTTAAAAAAATAATTTAATTCATTCTTTAATATGTTTAGAAATTCTCATAATTTTCTATTAAGAAATAATTACATAAAGCATTTTATTGAAAATTTTAGAACTGATTGTTTATTGAAGTCACACACACACAAACATCGTAGTATCACCAGGGTTATGGACAACATACCTCATAATTCTGAGCCATAACAAAATGAAGAGAAAGAGAAGTTTTTAAAATTTGGGTGGCTTACTTTTCTAATAGTTAATAATAATAAGCTATTGACGTCATGTTATAACAGTGATACAGGTTATTGGCAAAAAGCTTAATGATTTTGAATCAATCTATTAAGATACGATACTGAAACTCAACGAATAAACTGAAATTCATTTAAAGCAACGTTTCTCAAACTATGGGGCGCGCCTCCCTTGGGGGGCGTGACAACTCTACGAGAGGGAGGCGCGAGCATATTGAAAAGCCAAAAACAAAATAATTAAAAAAAAGTGTTAATTTACTGAAAGAATACAAACAAAATACATTCTGACATTATAAAAAAAATAAAATGCATTTTTACACTGATATGTTACACGTATAAATGTACCAGTGCTACACAGTGTATTTGATAATTAATTTAACAATATTACGATGAGAAAAAAAGTTTAATAGTTACCAGAGACCCCTTGGGATTGTCATATATAAAACTATATACAAAAATTTTAATACTTATCTTGATAATTTGTATGGCTCATAATTAATCCTTTAACTGACGATTAAAAGTTTTGTGATTCACTTCCCAATGCCAACCGTTTTCCACGTAGGCGCGTGTATGTGATGCATTGGGGGCGGAAGGAATAAAGAAGCAAATGATCTGAAATAAGAAAATCCTTCGCAAACATTGTTTATGTTTTTTTATTACATTCCAAAGCGTTCGGAATAATTTATCTGAATAGCACTGCACCGATAAGATCGTACTTCATAAAGACATGTATATACGTCCGGGGAAATTAACGTTTTGACTGGACGAGACGTTTATATACGCTGGTGGCACTTAAGAGGTTAAAGTAGTATCGTAGTTCTAGCATCAAAGTATAGTATTATTGAATTCAATGCATGGTTATTGTATGGGGGGGGGGAATGAAAATTATGATTAAATATCGGGTCGCGAATTGTGAAACTTTGAGAAGCACTGGTTTAAAGCAATCATTATTACGAATACTAAGCTACAGTTTGAAGAAAAAAACATCAAGAAACGATTTCGTACACTTTTTGTTGCTAAAATTTCAACCATACCATGCGTTATTTTAACCATTTAATAAATCATTATTAATAGTAAGCATTAACAATAGTTTTCTTATTTATCTGAATACAAAGAAAAATTACATACGAATTAGAGCTCTCAAATAACATCCGATATTTTTTTCCCATGATGTAAATTAATAATTACAATTTTTTTTTTTGAATGAATCTTAAAAACACAACAAAATTAACTTGATAATATCATGGATTGCTTAAGAAAATTTCGAAATAATGGGATATCAATTTCAGCTAATCTAACAATTTTTGTACTGTTCTTTTTTCATTTCTTGTAAATTTCTGAATAATTGGATATGATAACGCAATTACATACTATTGCTATGTTTTCTGATATTCAGAAATCTTCTATAATTTATTGCAGTTACAGACGACATTCCATTAATCAATTATTGCTATTTTTTTATTTTTCAAGTTCCATGTTAAAGTATAGTTAGGAGGAAATAAATTACTCATTAAGATATTCAATTCCAAAAGTTTAAAACATCATTTATAATATTGCAGAAATTGAATCGATTGGGTAATAAAATGCGGTAAAATGCTTTTATAATTTTAATTTAAAATACTTTTTTTTGTCATATATATCTGTGTTTCTCAAACTGTGGGGTGCCTCTCTCTAAGGGGAGATGTGATAATCCTACGAGGAGGGCGGGAGCATTTTGAAAAGTCGAAAACAAAAGATTATTTAAAAAAAAAATTGTTAATTTACTGAAAGTAAGCAAACAAAATACATTTTGACATAATAAAAAATAAAGTGCGCATTTACACTGATATAATACACTTATAAACATATCAGTATTGTGCAATATATTTTATTATTAATTTAAGGCTACTGAGTTTAGAAGTTTAATACTTACCAGGCGACCCCATAGGCTTGTCATATTTAAAATTATATGCAAAAATTAATACTTATCTTGATAATTACTACGGATTATAATTAATCCCTTAAATATTGATTAAAAGTTACGCGATTCACTCCCCAATACCACATTTTAACAAGTAAGCGAGTGTAGTGTATTGGAGAGGGAGAGTTAGAAAACAAATAAATAAGCGAATCCTCTAAAATATGTAAATCCTTCGAAAATACTGTCCAGGTCATTTTATTGTATTCCAAAGCCTTCTAAATAATTTTATGGAAGCAGTTCATAGAAAAGATCATATTTCGGAAAGACGTACATACACGTACGGGGCAATTTACGCGTTGGGTGAGCGAGATGTTTATATACGCCGGTGGCACTTCAGAGGTTAAAGTCGTATTGTAGCCTTAGCGTTAAAGTTTTGTATTATTGAATTAAATACATTGTTAATGTATGGAGAGGGGAGGGGAAGTACGATGAAAATTATATATATATATATAATATATATATGATTGAATAATATTGGGTCGCAAATATTTAAAGTTTGAGATATCCTGATGTATACCATAATTTTCTCCCTTTTTGATTAAAATATTGAAATATACTGAGCAGAGCAAAATATGTTTGTCCTTCTATAGTTTTCTGCAGCATAAAAATGAAAATATTCTTTAAAATAACGAATCCATATATCTCTTTCTAAACTATTTCTGAATTTACCTGGATATGAAATTCCCCCTATATGCGTTCTAGTAATCCTAGTTTATAAGCAAAATATTAGAACAAAATCCATCAAATTTGATAAATTGGAAAGTGAAAAAAAAAGCTGTCAAAAGTACGCTTACGCTTGTTTTCTAAATATATTTATGATCAGAATTCCTAGATTTATTGCTTTTTGTTTCTATAATCATCATTTGGAGAACGGAAATAGTATGTCTTTTCTCATGAATCCCTGCAATCAGAATTTAATATCATTCATTGTGTAGAGCGTTGACTCGATAGGAATTTCATTTTATGCGCAAATTGCTTGCGTATACTATTTACAATGAAATGAAAAAGGAAAATGCATATCAGCATCTGTATTTCGAGTGAAATGGTAATTCTTGAATCAACATTACATTTCTAAGTACTTTACAGTATTTATTATTAAGAGTTATTGTTTGTATAAGATAAAATAGAGATAGAGTTGAGTCATGAGTGTAAAAGATTCTGCTCAGTTATCTTATTTAATGAAAATAATGAGGAAAATTAAAGCCATCTTGATAAATATTTACATTTTAAAATATTTCAAATCATTTGTCCCAGTTTACCATTATAATAGAACATATCATTAACTTAAGTAAATTGTTTGTATAAACGAACTCATTTGGAATTACTGAGTTC
>BMAV01023025.1:187151-198917 GCA_019973955.1 Trichonephila inaurata madagascariensis | reverse complement strand
GTAATGCAATATTTTATCAAAAATAATTATTCTTGTTCAATTTGGGGAAGAGCGGAGACAATGGACTTATGATAACTAAAATATGACACATATACTTGTGATTTCAAAGTATTTAAAAACCGTTGAAAAACAGCGTCAATAACAGTACCACTGTTAGCAGTCGAAACATTCTAATTTGTGTTCATTTCGAGCTTGAGTTCATCATTCATAAAAGCTATGAGCGACTCAGCTTTTGGCAAACTGATGTTAAAGTTAAAGTCACCACTCCACTCAAAATCAGGGGAAGCGAGTGATAATTCTTTAAAAAAGCAGAACCACCTTCGTTATATGGTAAAAGAACAAAATGCTGGAAATCTTTAATTTTTTTTTTAACCGTTTGATTCGAAGAAATGTATACGACCACCGAAATCATTGTTTGTCCATTTTCAAATAAGCATTCTGCCGCACTTATGTCCCCCAATATCGTGACATATCATGACATAAAAGAACATGTATCAATATCATGAAAACATGTTGCTTTTATGTATATATTCATCTTATTCGTATTATCTATTCTAAGAATTGGTGTGATACCTGTAAGGACTTATAAATCTTTAAATCTTTTTTTAGTAAAAAGCTAATTTTTACTAAATTCTCTAGAGAAATTCTTATAGAATAAAAATAAAGTGTTATTTAAAAATCTAACGCATTGTAATTGGCCCTTTTGTATTTCTGTAACAATTCCTTTAATTCGTTATAATATTAGTTGCTAGATTTCCTAAGCGATCTTTTCAAAATTCAACTTTTTGTTGACTATTTGTAGTCAGTTTTATTCCGTATTGTCTATAGCGCCACTTCATGCTCCGTAACGCCACTTGGGGGTCGATTTTAGTAAAATCCATTTTGTAGCGGATGTCTATTCCATGAATGGAATATGCTAATCAAATTTATAGACTGAACGTCTAATAGTATAAAAATGGTAGTAATTATCTACAACACCCCTTCAGACTCCGTAACGCCACTTGGGAGTCGATTTTCGTAAAAATTACATCGTAGCGGATCACTACATTATAAAAAGAATCTGCTGACTAAATTGCAAGAATGTACGTCTAATAGTTTAAAAATGGAAATAATTATCTATAACGCTCCTTAAGCCCCCGTAACGACACTTGGCGATTGATTTACACTAAACCTATTTTGATGTAGATATCTACTCGTTCAAAGGAATCCGCTAAGAAAATTTCAAAAATGTACGTCTAATAGTTTAAAAATGGAAGTAATTATCTATAATAGCCACTTAATCCCCCGCTACGCCCCTTGGGGTTCGATTTTCACAAAACCCATTTTGTAACAAATCTCTACTCCATGAAAGGAATCTGAGTACAAAATTTCAAGACTCTACGTCGAGTAGTTTAAAAATGGAAATAATTATTGATAACGTGCCTTAATCCACCGTAACGTCCCTCTTGGTGTTTGATTTTTGCCAAATTCGTTCTTCGTGGATAAAAGGATAAAGGAACTCAATAAAAGGAATATGCCTATCGAATTTCAAGTCAGTAGGTTTAATAGTTCCTGAAGATATCGTGATGAGTAATTGAGTGAATGAGTGAGTCGCTATTCTCCTTTATATATATATGTATATTAAATAATCAAATATTTTTTTTTTAAATTTATTGATAATATTCAAAAAAGAAAGTACAGAATTATTAAATGAATCATAAACTACACAAAATAACTGTTGAAAAACTGCAGAAAACAAAATATTCATAAAACAGTATTAATTTAGGAAACAAATTACATAAATGGAATACAAAGTAAAACAATATAAATAAAAGGCTCAGTAAATTGCAAAAATACTGAATTTGGAATAAAACTATCATGCTGAGAAAAACAACACTAACTATAAGTAAACACTAAAACGATAAGGTGAAATTAAGTTATGAACTAATCAATATAAATCCACACACACCCGCATATATATAAAGATCTAATTTTCAAAAAAAATTATATATATATTTTATTATATATTTAATAGCCCCAAAATATAATTACTTTTCGGTTTAGGAAAAAAATAACAGTATTTAATTTTTTCGCAAGGAATTGCAACAAGAAATATTCAAAACTGTTAAGCAAGGGAAAAAACATTAATTGACTGAAGTTAATTAGATGAAAACTTTGAAAAAAATTCTTTAAAGTAATTTTGAAAGCAAATTTTCTAAAAATATTGTGTAAAAACCTAAGAAAGGAATTAATTGTTTAAATTAAATTTTTATAAAAAGGAATAACACTAAAGTAAATACGTTTTTGTAAAACTTATATAAGAAAGTTAATTGATTTCTCCTAGTTTTATTAAAATTGTTTTTAAGGTAAGAATAAAAAATACAATTTTCGTTTTCATTATTAACGCTCAGGAAGTACATAGTTACTTTTCCGTTATTTTGATAAATATATAGATATTACTTTTTCATTCTTATTATAGTAACATTTTTGTTAATAGAATTTTCTTTTGTGTAATATTAAAATTCTAGCTCCGATGAGCCGAATGCTATTATTTGTTTTTGACTAAGTTAGAATTAACTTACTCAAGTCCCCAAAGATTTTCTTTGGTAATCTGTGAGAAAGTATTTGTTAACATTAAAGTTTGAAACTGAACGAGGATTATTGGCGGTGAACCTTGCAATTTTGAACCTCGGTCAAGTGACAAGGACGGAATATGAGCTGGCACTGCATTCACCAAACTTTCACACCACACCAATGGCAGAACCTTGAGCCTCGAAATATTTAATGTGCATGAGCAGAACTGTATTTCAGGTCTCCAATGGTTCCAGAATTTGACCATATCTGTAGTGAGTTGACTATCCTGACAACTCTGCTGCTGCAGATACCAAAATGTAATATATATACATATATATTATTGAAGGAAGAAAAACGTAAGGTGCAAAGGTATTCATCCATATTCCGCCTCTTTTTAAATTTGTTCCAAATATGAATTTGAAACGAGTTTTCACGACAAAAAATTAATGGAAATATTTAATACATTTACGCTAAAAAGCCTATAATCATTGACATTTGGCATGGTTTGGAAGTTTAGGGAGGGGTACTAGTTCTGGTGTCATCTTTGTCACTTAACTGTTGTTCAAAATTACGAGGTACGAATGGTCTTTGTAGTGCTTTAGAGTACGACCTAAATTAAAATCAAATCCTTTTTTTCCACACGACTCAACTCAAACAAATAATTAAGAATAATAATTTTTTAGAAGCATTATGAAGCAATTTGTTATTTTTAGTTGTAATATTGTCTTTACCAAACACAGTAGGCAATATAACTATTTAAAAAATACCTAATGTGTAACTTATTTTAAAATTTGTTTATTAGAGTATTTTCGCATATGAAAGTGCAAAATGCCTTCCAAATTGTCCAAATTTGAAGGTTCCACTTGAATTACTTCATTAAACAAAATTCTGTATTTAAAATTTTAAAAATGTAAGCAAATGGGAAGTATATATGTTACTTAAAACGCAATTACAATAACTTAGCATTATTAGTTCTACGACTTATCTCATAAAACTGTAGTCTCAGATTAGCATCTACATTTTGCACTCCTCCCTCAGGGGACGAGGGACATTTATTCCGTAGTCGTTCCTTTCAAACGAAATCTCTTCTACAAAATTCCCCAAAGAGTTGAATTTTAAACGCTATTTTGAAATGGAACAGAGAGCGACGCCGCTTCTTCCTGTTTGTCGTCAGCGAGTGCAACGGAAGGGATTTAGGAAGTAATACATTTTAAAAGACCTTGCCCTTTTTTTATGCGCGCCCCATAAGGTCTAGACGACAGTCAAATTTCTCAACTTAACACAGTTTGTGATCCTGCTTAAATTCGATTCACTGGATTGATGCGCAACTTTTTTTTTAAACTTTAGTTGAAATTTTAAGGATTTATTTATGTTGGCGGATTACATGTGCAAAGGAAAATTTTTATCAACTCTTAGTTCCTGATGAATGGAGTGTCTGGTTCGTTCTAAAATATAGGGTCGATGTGTATCAAATAGACTTTTGTGGTATATGTCTTGTGTGTACCAAGCTGATGTTGCAACAGTTCATCATTCATCAAGTAGTCTGGGGAGTTATATAAATGTTGTGTTTTAAAACTAATATTTTAAAGCGAATTCTTAAATTTATACAGGACATTTAATATTCATTTTTTATTTGAAGATTTCATAAATGACACGTTTTACACAAGGAAAAATATGTTAACACCGTGAAGTTATAGTACTTTAAGAAGCGTAATGAGTAAGTGTATATTAAACGTCACTCTCAAAAGCAACATGAAGGCTACAGGTGATGAATCTTATTATTTTGAGCATCAGTCAAGTAACAGGAACCTCATCCAAGCTCCAACTCTTTTCCTAAATTCAACACGACATAAATGGGAGGACTTTGAGCCACCAAAGATTTAACGTGAATAAGCTCCGCTACACGGTAGATCTTAAGAGACCCCAGTACTCGAACTTAAGGCCTTATCACACACGCATGTGTAGAAACAACTGGATCTTTTGAACAACCGTTTTGAGAAGCTGTAAAAGTGAAGGATTGCCGTAAGCAAAACGATACGCTCTGACGTCAGCCGTACCGTATCTTCACATTGAAAGATTACTCACCTGTTTTTCTGCTTCAGAAAACGAACATCCAATATTATTTTTCTTATTCCACTCGCGCTTTTGTTGACGGTCTTAAACAGAAATGGAGTCCCATTCTGTTTAAAATATTATATACGCCATTAAAATAATATAAATGATTAAAATATTATACGCCATTTATGATGCAGCCGAAGCTGCCATCTTTATCATCATCTTGTTTATGACTTTGTGAGCCGAAGATCCCCATTGGCTGTGGAATTTCGAGCAATTTTAATTTCAAGTAATTCTTTCAACTCACTGGGAAAAAGTTGTTCGAAGACGTTGCTATAATGGCAGCTGGACAAAGTTCACTCCAAAGTGTTTCTTGAAAGAAAAAAATGCTCTAAATACGTATACGGGTGGTAAGGCCTTTATAACACACTGGCCACAATTTCGTGACAATGACAACTAGGCAACCATGGCCATTTAACAAATGTAGAATAATATCATTCTAAGCGCTTATAATTTTTTGTTACTTTACACATCATTCGTTAAATTCTTCAAGTGTTCTTCAAAAGGTATTTACTAACTTTTGAATCTTCACATAAAAAGTTCGCATCGAATGCCTACGTTTCTGTTTCATCAAATAATATGAAATCTTAGTTTTTTTTTTTTCTTTCTATATTTAGGAAATACGTTTTACATTCAAAACGTGTTATTTTTGTAACCAAGCAATTAATATGATCATAAACTGTCATGGAGTACATATCTTCTCTCATTTGCTTCTCCAATGGACTTTTGTGCTTTCGGTTTATTAAAACGGGCATTAGGAAAATGGCTTCCAAGAACACCGAACAGACTTTTGAAATCGGATCAAGGGGAATGAAATAAAATTAGCATGACAGTACTAAGATAGAGTTTATTTTCATGAAAAATTCGAGTTGGAGCAGTTGTCAAGAATCATGGCTATCATATAGAAGCAAATCACCTAAGAAATACGGTCTTTATAGATAAAAATTAGCTATCAAAATCATTTCCATAAAGTGTGAATGACCTTCTGTATAACGCGCATTTGAAAACAAAAAACGAGATTGAAATGTATAGATGCAAGTTGTACACCATAAAAATAATAAAAAAATAAAAAAATAAAAACAATAAAGAAAAAATAAAGAAAAGATAAGTATATGAAAATATATCTATCTATCTATATATATATCCAAATACTATTTAATTAAAAGAAATGCTAAATCCTTTGAACTGTCATTGTCATATATCGTGAAAAGTGCGTCATACTCGTATTTTTTTATATCTCCAGGCATATATCATAAGATTCTATTTAATATTAACCATTCATTAATAAATAACCTTTTCCATCTAGGTTAGTGATACCAACCTGTGGCCCATGGGCCGCATGTGGACCGTCGTCCTTTTCTGAGTGGCCCGGTCATAGCCCATTGCACTAAGAAATTCAATTATTTAATAACAATGTACTAAAAATTTTCTGGAAAATTCTATCAATCAAGCAATCAAATATTTAAATTTTGCTATTAATTAGTTTTTTTTTTGTTTAAAGTAGAATGTAAACAAGAAACTTGGTCATAGATGAAGGGAAATTGAAACTACCAAATATACTGCATTAAAAGATGCATAAAATTAACTGCTTTTTTTCTTCTTTGTGTATGTGTATGTTTTATATATAGAATGGTTAATATATTATTAAAGTAAAAGCCAAGAAAATGAGTTTTAATATTTTGATTAGTTTTGCTTCGTTCAATGTTGCGTTGGTCTTATTGGGCCCCCCCCCCCATTATCCTCATGGTGCGGCCCACGAAAAATACATGTCATAAATATGTGGCCTGGCCGGAAAAAATTTGAATATCCCTGATTAGATTAGATATGCTATATATCTACAAGAAACTTTATTAGTTATGTCAGGTTTAATTTCATTTCAAGCTTTTATTATCCACTTACACACTACATCTAGACGTCAAAATGTGAGAGCATTGCACTTGTACTTTTCAAGTTTCTTCGTAAAAAAAAAAAGGTGCACGTTATACGGCGAATGTATCTAAAATTTAAAATAAGTGGATGTAGAAAATACAAGTGCGCACAAAAAGCGTAATATATACGGTCTCTCATAAGTATATTTAATTCAACATACCAATTAAAGCTTAGGAGTTTAAGACCTTCACTCTTTAACTACGTATTCTCCTATTCTAATTGTTAATATTTTATTATTTTCAATTCAGTCTATCACATTTCAAACCTGTTTAATATATAGTAAACATAAATTTAAACGCACAATAAATTTTATCACTTTTAATAGTAAATATTTTGCGCGTGTATTCAAAAATGATGGATTGGAATTGTCTTAATATGTTTTTTTTTTTTTTTTTTTTTTTTTTTTTTTTTTTTGATGATTTTTTAAAATTTTTTTTTATTTTATATTTTTTTTTTATTGTATTTAATCAATTTTATATTTTTAGGAGGGAAAAAACTACGTTCTTGCTCAAGAATTTTCTTTCAATTTTGATTTGCCATGTGATTTTTTCCCCTAAAATTCTTAATCATATTGAAAGAATTTTTTTTATTTCAAATATTAATAAATTCCTTTTGCCATTTACTCCATGCCAAAAAATTTAATAAACTAACCAAAAATATATCTTGATTAGCGCCAAAACAATTAAACAGAAAGAAATCCCTAAAATATAGACGAAAAAAATAAAATACCAGTGAATTAAAAAACAACCAAAAGAATTGAGAAGAATGCAAAATATGACGAACAGGGCTTTTTCAAATAGAAATTCACTCTCAAACTAAAAAAAATGGAGCAATTCTTTTTTTTTTTTTTTGTGATTCTTCTGATTGAACAAATTCAAAATACCAAACATTTCTTCGATATATTTTTCTCTTCGAATGATCCGAAAACAAACTGTAAAAAAAATAAATAAAAAAATAAATAAAAAAATAAAAATCAGAGTCACAAGGAACTATACATTTTCACGAACGTACAAAAAGAAGAAAATAAAGGAAGACATCTATGAGAAAAAAAAAAAAAAAAGTCGTTCATATAATAAAAGGAATTGTCAATCTTGAGGACTTGAGCGTATAAAGAGAGTCGATAGATATCTGTGTTCGGCCAATGATATCTACGTTCCAGCAAGGATCCGTGCTCTCAATAGATGTTGATTCCGTTTTTGCGCATATTTGCGCAAGGAAATAGTTGCCATCCATTGTAATGGAATACCGGATGTATTTGTACTGCCAAGACAAACCTTTCCAGGGGACATAACGGACCGCACTATGGCAACAGTGCAGAACCTTTTTAGAACAAGATTTAAACTATTTCTTTTTCGGTGCCTTAACTGGGGCGAAGATCCCGATGAGGGAAATAAATGGAAAAGAAGGGATTTCTTTTGTGTTCGAGTTTTGTGTCCAAATGTGGGAAATACAGAAAGAAAAATGTATCGTACGTTCCATTGTAAATTTAATACATCGATCTTTAGAATGCGAAAGAAGGTCACGGAGAATCTTTTATACAAGCAGAGAATAAAGTTATTTTAAGGAAATACTTTTTTTTCAGCAAAGCGTGCTTTAGAATGGCAACTCTAAAAAATAAGTTGTTATGTCGTTTTTTTTTCAGGTCTTTGAAAGATCTGTTATTTTAAAATAACGCATTCTATAAGTTTTCTGAGTGTGATATAAGATACCCACTGCCACTCAAATAATGTAAATTAGAGCCCGGTCTTTATTTGGAATTTTGAAATATTTTTGCACTTTTTTGAACGATATTCGTTTTTAATTAGAAACATACAAATATTTCAGACAATATTCCATATTTTATGAGCAATTCATAGATATGTTTCAATATAATGAAAAGGATAATTTTATTAATGAATAACCCCAATGTATAATTATATGAATAGCTGTGAACTTCTCAGACCAAAACAGGCTAGTAGTTTCTTTTTCTCTAATACATACATATAACATCATTTATTTAAACATCTAATATATGTAAGTTAATGAACGGCAAAGTAAGTTCTGATTTAACTAACAAAATATATCTTAAAAACATTTAATGGTACAAAAAAGGACGTAATGGGACATAAAATTTTAACATAAAAGTTAGCATAAAAGAAGTGAGAAAATTTCTGATCTTTTTATATCAGATCAGATTGCAACGTCAAAGTTTGGTGGCAGGAAATCAACTGGATCAAAAAGGATCCAGTCCAGCACCAAGCTTCAGTGTCTATTGACAGTCAGACTCCTCTCCTCATGATGTTATGGGTTATGCTATAACTGGGTTTGATAATACAATAGATTAGGTTAAAAGAGCTACTTTACACATATATTTTAAAACATTTTTAGCTGATTAATAAGACATTGGAAACACATATTTTTTTTTCTACTGGTCAAACTCTTATTGTTTCATTTCAATCTTCCTAGCATGCATCGCTGTAAGCACAGAATTACCAGAAATAAAAAAAAAAATAATTGGACGGACGGATGCAATTTCTAAGATTAAACATACGACTAAAAATGAACTTTATAACGACATGTTTTCTTCCATTGCCATTGCATGATTCAAAATGGAAGAGCTATACAATTAAATATGTTTTTATTACTTAGGAAGTACCAATTATTGACAGAAATAGGATTCCAAATAATGTAGAAAATACATTAGTATGTTATTTTATACATTAGTATGTTATTTTATACATTAGTATGTTATACATTAGTATGAATTTTATATCGATATTATATTGTGTTAATTATTGACTAAGAATATATATATTTATATGGAAAATTCAAACAATTTTAACTTAGAACAATCTGGTACTTTTAAATCATAAAACAAAGTATCTAAGCTTATTTAAAAAAATTAAGCTCTAAAATTTGTTTAAATAAATTTTCTGTTGCAATTTTAATTTAGTAGATTTTTAAGCATTCGAAAACTATGAGCTTGTGGTGACCAGAGCAATAACCTCTATCCAGATAACGACATCCGTCTCACCATTTCATAGCTCATCAATATAAAAACTTTATTGCGACATATTTACCGATGAGTTACAAACTAAGTGTTCACAGAATAGCCACTATTTTTTTAAAATTTTTTTTTCAATTTGCGAAGTCAACAGAAAAAACTAGGTATTCGGCGAATATTTAGCTTGTAGATTTACTGATAAAAAGTCGCAGTAAAATTTTAACTTAAAAACTCTACAAGATTTAACACTGTTAAACTGATCCATGATAGACTTTTTAATAAGGGAATTGTATATGGTTTTTATTTTACTGTTTGAATATTTAGACGAGAAATGTTACTAAATGTCAAAATTGACCTTTAAGCGGATATGTTTTTTGGAACACAAAGTGCTGCATAATTCGTCTATAATTAGAATATCGTAGGCGTCTTCTTGGATATGTGGTTTATTTTAACCGGAAGGAATAAAAAATTCTTACGGCAGTTTGTAAGAATAATTCTTTGAAATTTATGAAGCGTAAGTTTATACTAGATTAACATTGTTTGAATAATATATTGGGAGGCAGATGCTCAAATAAATACATTAAAAAGTTAAATTTCCAAGAGCTGAAACTCTTTAATACATTATTCAGTTTCTTTTTAAGTAAGAATATTGTTAAGAACTCGTTAATTAAAAGAATGTGTTTTTCAATATTGTTACAAAGTAAAATTTAGTAACGTATATAATAGTAGAATAGCTCATTATTTTATATTTCTCTCTCTTGCAATGTATATATATATATATATATATATTCTGATACACAATATTTCGATATAAATAGCATTATCTACTTTTATAAGAGTTCCAGTTTCATTATTCTAGAAAAGTAGTAATAATGAATAAAAAGTAATTTTATTTGTGTTCTATAACTTTACTCATCCTTTAAATAAGACGAAGATTTTGATGAAAAAAAAAAGGAAATTTATTATGTTACATAGATATAATATATTGATTCAAATTTTTTCTCCCTCTCTTTTTAAATAAGCATTTAATTAAAAGTCCTATCCTGCATATATTGTTAACAATAAAGTGAAATTAGATAAATTATTTAGTTTTAAAATGTAATACTTAGTAGAGTAATCTCTTTCAATAAATTTTAGAAAAACATTTCTGCATGATGCATGCATCAAATATCAGAGGACTCAATTTTTTTTTTTAAAAAGAAAAAATAATACTGATTTAAATTACAAAATCAGAATGAGAACTCTTAAGAATATAATATTTAATTTCTTTTAATATATTTCGAATAATATAACATATATGTTAAAATTTGTATCAACTTGCATGTTTTTCAGAGGCAGAGGTTCCATGGTGAAACCATGTATTTACACATTTCTTTAAAGCATAAAAGAGTATCGAGATAAGAAAAAATAATTTAGGTGATATTTTACTTTAAAACGAGATTAAATAACGTTTAGAAATAAAAACACGAAAATAAGACTAATTTTCATTTAACACTTCTTGGTTCTTTGGTGCATTAAAGAGCTGTATAAATAGGTGGTTTCACTATTAAACCACCTCTAATAAAAGAGATGACTATGTGTGTTTATTTTTAAGGTATCCGACTCCATTCGGAACCGTGATTTTAAAAAATCGCATAAATGGATAGTTTTTATGATATTTAGTGTCACTTAGATTAGAATACATGTATAAAATTGTTTTAAGGACATTTTGACAAAAAAAATTATTTAAATACAATATTTTGGCAAAAAATTAACTTAGAATAACTTTTTTTCAAAATGTTCTCCTTTTGTAAAAATTACTTCTATTATAATAATATTTTGCCTGTATAAAGCTCAAACCTCTGTACAGAGGCTCAACTGTGATTTTTTGAAAAATTCACATTATTTTTAGAGTTACAACCCTTTGAAATAATTATTGGCGTTTTTTTCTTAAAATTTCTCCCCTCTGTTGTCGTAAGACATGGATAAACCGACTTCTAAGTTAAACCCACAGAATACCCATAAAAATAAATCTTAGCCAAATAATCCTTCAAGGACATAACTAATCATGCCAATAAGTTCCTAAGTCAAACGATGATAACTGACGCAAATCTGCTTGCTGGGTGAATCTTGCCTTGTCACGAGTTCGAGCCCAGTACTCCTTAAGACCCGTCGTGTAGGGCAACGATGCACGTTAAATCTGTCGA
>BMAV01023025.1:172738-187051 GCA_019973955.1 Trichonephila inaurata madagascariensis | reverse complement strand
ACGTGGTCCGTCGCCAAAAGCCCTCGAGTAGCTGAACAGTGCGACGTTAATATTCAATCAATCAAGCTTGCTGGGTGAAAAGTGGACAAGTCTTCCTTTTCTTTCTACAGATATTGTACTGCATATCAATAATATTAATAACAGTGATTAATTTTTTATCTTCCTAGAATTTTTCTGTGGGTCTGAATTTTTTTTTTTTCTTTCTTTTCTGAAAGAGTTTTATTTTAGGTTTAAAAAGAAAACATAATAAAAAAATCTCTCATCGTGTCATTACAGTAAATCAAGCAAAATGTTGTTTTTTTAAAATTTATTTATAGGATCAGATCGTTGATAAACGTATGGAAGTGGAAACTTTTATTTTTGATTAAGTATTCGCCAGCTGATATGTATAAATTATTTCAGTGTAAATGTGTCTTTTTTTTATATGTCAGAAAGTATTTTGTTTACTTCGTTCCAGTAAATTAATTTTTTTACACCTTTTATTTCCGATGTGCTCACGCCCCCCTAGGGGGCGCCTCATAGCTTGAGAAACACTGTGTTAATTACTTGTGTAGTACCATCAAAATCAAGTATTCTGTTTTGATAATTTAAAATGAAAAGGGGAAACAATTGCTCAATAATATAGAATAACAAAATTATTGAGAAACCTTATTTTATTAGTATTTAGTAAATTATGTCATTCAAGTAGATTTAAAGTAAATGAAAATATCAAGTACATTTTAGAAGATTTAATGACGCCATCTTAGTATTGAAACCCGTCATAGAATTGTGAAATATCTAATCATTTTAGAAAAAAAAGGCTTTGAAATTAAACACAAAAGAAAGTATACACAATGCATCTCAAATACGAGTTCCGTATCAATGTTTATTTTCACGGATCAGTTATTCCATTTACAAATATAGCGATAAATTTTCGAGAATTAATATCGCAAATAAAAATTCACCAAGTTTATGAATTGTTTCCAATATCCGTTAATTGATTTTTATACCAAGGATCATTTGCCATTTCCAGTTCTCACTGAAATCATTTAAGAGATGTTTAAGAGATTTATTTACATGAACTCCATTAATTTAAATCGTTTATTCTGCTCGATATCGGCTGCGAAAAAGGAACATTTACTTCTGAAAAATTTCGATACTTGCGGTCATAATCGATTATTCACGTACTGAACATAAATCGTCTGCACTGACGAAAATAACGTTTTTTAAGTCAATTTGCAATTCAAAAGTGAAAAGGAATCCCATCTAAAAATATTCTGATATTTTTAAGGATGACTTTGCAGGTTTACTAAAAAACTCGTTTCTGTCTTTTTCTTTTGGAATATTGAAAGCATTGTGAGTATTTCATTATTCTTTTACAATTGTCGCGAATTTTATATTTAATTTCTTTTTGTTCAACTTTGAATGTATAATTTTTACTTTTACTTGATGTGCTGAAATCGGATATGCATATATAAAACTAATACGCAATTTGAAGTATTTACACTGTTGTAAATTTAATTCAATTTTTTTTAACACGTATGTTGCTGATATGTGACAAATATGTTTTGATTGTCAAAAAAAATCACGTACAAAAAAAATTCACACTGCATTCCCAGTGGGAAGTTTCCCGAGTTCTTTATAGAATTTATATTTAAAATATTAATAAATTTCAAATCATTTTAAATTTTATTTTTCGTTAGGGTACATGTAAATTTAACAACTAACATTAATGTTGTTTGTTTTTATCAACTTTTTTTTTTTTTTTTAAACGGGTTTTTTGGGGCACAAGCGTTTCTAATGAAAACAGCTGAGTGGAAACATAATTACCTCTCAAAATGTGTACAGATTTTGATTTTTTAATATTTTTCTTTTAAATTCATTTTCGCATGAATTAATTTTGTTATTTATTCTAAATATAATAACAAAGTTTTTATATTGTCATACGTAACTTTTTTTTCAAAAAAAAAAAATTGGTAATAATGTGGAGGGGTTAGAGATTGAGTTAGAGAAACTAAATATTTTATACTACAAACCAGCTCAAAACATAAATAATTATACATTTGTTCCTTATAAATTAGCAAAAATTCAAAATAAAAAGTATACATTTTTCTAAGTAAATTAGCATCAAGCTTATATATACGTAGTTACAATCACGTAAACATTGATTTTATGTTAGAAAATATACTCTAGTTAAACTACATAAGGTACGTATATGAACGTAAAGAATTAGATGATATTAAGATCAGAAAGAAATGCATTACAAAGAAAATTATACGTAGCATAAAAATTAAGTAATTAGTGGAACATGGAAGGCAAATGTTTGGAGCATTATGCTCAAGGACAAAACACTTAGCACATAGGGAAAACCAATTAAGGAAAATCAATTGTCAATTATAATTAAACAAGCTACATAAGGAAACATATTGTTAAGAACAAAATGTATAATTTATCTAAGAACTTATTAATGCTTATACATGAAAACAAAGCAAAACACTAAAAAGTTAATTGTTTCTCTTCAATAGAAGATGTTCTAGTGTAAAAAGTAAATAAAAAATAGTACAAGAAATCATACAATCAATAATAGCGTGATATATCAGTATAAGCATCCCATCGGCAAGTATATAATGCACAAACGACATAAAATTATGCAAATCTGCAATATGATCAGCAATTAATGATATAAACATATGACCCTACATTAGTCTTGAGGGCGCTTAAAATAGAATTATTACCAAATTAAAAAAAATCAATTACTTCGAATCAATTGTATCTATTTCTAATAAACGTCTTATACATCTGCTTTCATCATGATTTATTTATTAAAATGTATTACTTGTTGAGTGTGTTTCTTTTGATTAATTTTCTCGGAATTCGTAACATCAAGGAAATATGAATGTAAATGAGTAATTCATACTTTATGGTTGGAGCAAAAACTGAAAATTAGTAGCTTTTCATTTTCTTCTCTGAAATGCTAGTCATTAATTTATGCAGTAAAATTAATTTTTATTATTCACCAAGGTGTCTATTCTGCTTTCATCAGTAACAAACTTAATTTTAAAAATGTATTAAGCACCAATAAACATTTTTAATTTTTCATTCCATTCTTTTGAGTCTCAAACCATTCTTTTCAAAACTTAGCAATAAGCAATTAGCCTTTAGGATAGGGTTACTCCTAAGATGAAACAGCTCTTTATTACGGAATCACCTTTTTTTACGAATATATAATATGGTTATGTTGCTTTAGACAAGCAACTAGATAATACGTTGTTTCTTTACTGAGTGGAGAAGTTTTTTCTGTTCAAAAAATAAGGTAGGAAAAATTTTTTATGATCCTTCTTCCCGTCTGAAAATAAGGGAGTTCGTTCGATAGACTTTTATAGATTTTAATAGATTGCATGGTGTTTAGAAAAAAGTTGAAAAGGAAAGAAATCCTTGGTAGATTTTTCAACCAAGCTCATAATTAAACATACTATTCCTATAAGTTAAAATATTGACTGCTCATCCTACAAAGCAGCAGTTCTTAAACTTTTGAAAACTAAATCCCCCCCGCTAACATCGCGCTGACCCCAAGATTTTAAATACCATTCCCTGACACCCAAAACATGTTTTATGGACTTAAAGGTTCATTGAGGACAATTTAGTGACTTAGTATGGAATGGCACATCTTTCAATTTTTCCACGAAGCCTTTCAAAATCTGTAAAAGAGGGAAATCTTAACATTAAATGATAGACCTTTGCGGACCTCTCTCCCCCCGCCCCCCAAATACACTGGGGGGCCCCGTGTCAAGGGGATAACTAGTTCAATTTCAAGAAAATTTATAGCTGTAATTCATATTATCGATATTATTAATTGACAATTTAGGTATTTGAAGTAAATTCAATCAATTTTATTTCACTTAATTCCTGAAAAGTTTTTTTCAAAATAAATTTGCAAATGCTAATAAATAATTAATAAAATTTTGCAATCAGTTTGAAATAGGTTATCCTTTTAGTAAATATCTACTTTTGTTAATTAAGTAGTTTAATTAAAATATTGCTTAAATAAAAAAAAATTCAGAATATTATGAACACATTTTTGTTTTAATATTAATTAAATCACATTGATGAAGAAATTAATATTAGGTACAATCTGATTTACGGTATTCTAAGAATTAGAGAATACACGATATGTAAAATTCCTTAATAATACATCATTCTTTCAAAAGTTCGGTGAATGATCTTCACACCTTGGAAAAACTGATACGCGCTGTAAGGTTCACATAAAACGCATGCAACAGCACGGGAGTAATCGCTCCCAGAAAAGTAGTGTTTCGATTGGACATTTTGTTTCGTTATTCTAAACTGGAAACTCAACATAGTACAGGGGTTAGGTTAAAAACATGGATCAACGTGTCCGTTATGCGATTTTTGCTTAAGTTTGGAAGGTCGGCAAAATATTCTTATCAAATGCTTTTAGGGGAGTATGGTTAAAATATATATTGTGTATTTAAAGTGCGTGCACACAAGTCGTGTCGATGGTTTAGTGAAGGACAAAGGTTTTCGACGGTCAAGAACAACAAAACGTGGTCGTAGAATTGAAAGACTTTAAAAAATCACCTTGTGCACGCTTTGTAAAAGGCGCGTAACATCGGACGGTGATATGTGGGAATACCTTTTGCACAATATATGTTCAAATGAATCTTCCGAATAATTATAATAAAAATTGCGTTTTTTTTTTTTTTTTGTCAAACTTTTGAATTTATGCACATTTAAAACTTTTACTGCGTTTTATAAGGCTTTAAGCTGTCCTCAATTTTTTGTATCTTTGATATATCCTCTTTTTTCCGTATTCTTTATTGATGTTTAAGAATATAATTCGAATATTTTATTGAAAGATTATAATTTCAATTTCTTTATCTTAGAGCTGGCGTGAAATATATTTACTTCAATCTCAATTCTATATCTTTCTTTTAAAACTATAAATGCATAAGTATATCACAAAACATGTTTTATGATATCAATTCAAACTTTAAACGTAAGCAAATATATAATATATGACTAAAATTTCAATTTATTAGTATTCAATTTATGTTTTCGTTCTGATATTTTCAAGATTTTTACTACATGACATTTTCTTCAGGATTTGCAAAAATTGAATAACAAAACTCTTTTCGTCTGATGCCAATTATATGAATTTTTTGTTTGGATTTTATGTTATAAATTTTAATAAAATTTTGATTTATTAAATTTTAGAAAACATTTACTGTTGAGCCTATGTTATTAGTTTCAAATTTCAACGTAATTGAATTTTGATTAATTTATTGAATATCAGAAGACGGCCAGTGTGAATTCTTGCATTTAATTAGTTAAAAATTATTTTATTTATCACACTCATGTGTTTCACATCTCACTATATAATTAAAACAAACGTTCACTTCAAATAGTTTGGATTGTGTTTTGCTTTAAAAATGAAAGTCTTGAAATTTTTAGAGGGTTTGGCTTATTTTAATTACATACCTTTATTTCAGTAAAATAATTTTATAATTCAGTTACTTTTACAACGAAGACATTTTCTTTTTGCATACTATTTTTTATTCCTTAAAATTCTTTTATGTGGAAACATGTAATTCTCTTTATTCGCAATATATGCTAGGGTATACCTAGTTAAAAATATACAAATCGTCGATATTCTCTAAGAATATGACATAAAATATAAATTTAATGATTCCAAGCTTTTTTATTTGTAATAACAATTGCGTAAGAGTACATATCCTTGTGGATTGTACATTTTAAAGAAAATGCTTAATCAGCGCTTGTACGATTATCTATACAACTTGAGTCCGAACACATTGGCGACTTCATGGAGCTTTTTTTTTAATGCTTAGGGAAGAAGAAATTTAAAAGCAGATTGCTAAAATATGTAACCATCAAGATTTGGAGAGTGGTCAATCATTGGGAGGTTTGAGACGGAACAGTCATCAGTGGAAGTTGCTCGATATTTTATGTAATGCTTCTAGTGGTGCTGTTTGAAGTTTATAGAAACTTTTAAATGAGACCACTACATAGAAAGAATACATGATCAAATTGGTGTTTGATAGTTTGGAAAATATCGTACTATCTCTACTAAAGATGTAGAGGCACACAACCTCCATTTCTTTGACGATGCTTCGTGATTATACTGAGATACTGGGATGAAATCTCAGAGCCTTATGTTTGCCTTTTCAGGGATGCATTTGACCCTTATTTATTTTTAAAATATATTATCATTCATCCTAATAAAGCTAATCTGATCAACAGCTTTTTAAATAGTGAAATATTCACCTGATGGAATAACCATCCAGAACTTAACCCTATAGAGCATACTTGGGTACATTTGAAGTAGAAATTTCAACTCTTCAACTCTTCACCTTCCAGAAACCTTCAGCAAGCATTGCTGAATGAGTGGTACCAATATCACCATGGATTCATAAACCGATTCTTTCCCAGATGTTGGGAAAAATTTAGTTAAAGGTTGACTGTTTCCCCATTTTGTTCTGTCTAACCCCTCTTTTAGATTTTTATGCACTGTTGCGTCATACACACGAGCATGTGTATGTCGAACTTCTGGAAATGACCAATCAAAAGTGAAAATTTTGAATACCAGTCTATTGTTTTATCTTAAACATTTTGCAACAGCATCCAAAATGTATTGTTTTTCTCATTTAAAAAAATAATAAAACCCCGATTGCTCAAGGGTCTCAATTAAGCTATGTTAAAAACTCATTTTGTCATTTGCTGAATGGAGGATTACAGATCGGTTCTCCTTAAACACGTTTTGTGAAATCATCTATGATATACATACGTTACTCATAACTAAAATTTTTTTTTCTCTTTTAAGTACGATGTGGAAATATGTAAGTTTACATATAATTCACTTGGGATTCAGATAATGTTTAATATAGCTTTACACAATTTCATAACATTACTTTTCCCTTTATTGAGTTAATTTGATGATTATCAACGAATATTTGTATTCTTGTATTTCTATATGTATTATTGTTATAAGTTTTCTCGCATTATATTCAGAGCTTTTTAAGGTATGAGCATAAAGTTGCTAGGTTATCGGTAAGTGTTAATAAAAGTTTTACGAATAATCAACATACTTTTTTTTAATCAAATACATTCAAAAACAGTAAAAGGATTAAAAATTCGATCGGAATAATTTTCCTTGAAAAAACCGAGAAATCTTCATTAACCTTCTAAAATATTAGGTTGGGGAAAAAGAAATCCATTATTTTTGCATGAAATTCAAAACTCTCCGATTTGGGTCAAATATGTACCGTCTTGTTGTATAATTTGTTGCCATTTTAAAGGTAGCTTCAAATTGCCTCTCTCATAGAAGTTTTGGCCTTTATTAGCGAAAAACTCTAGCAATCAATTTTAACAATCTTCTCTTGATTCCAATTTCTTATCACTCTGGAAGTTTTGCAATGCGAGAAAAAGGTGATAATCGTTTGGTGCCAGGTCCAGATTATATGGTGGATGCATTAAAACTTCCCAACCAAGCTCCCAGAGTTTCTGTTGAGTCACTACAGACGTGTATGGCTTGGCGTTGTCCTGATGGAACACAACACCTCTTCTGTTGACCAATTATGGCCGTTTCTGGTCAGTCACTAGCTTCAAAAGGTCCAGTTGTTGACAGTAGTTATCTGAATTTAGTGTTTGGCCCTACGAAAGCAACTCATAATAAATGATTCCTTTTCAGTCCCACCAAACACACAGTAGAACCTTCCTGGATGCTAGTTCTAGTTTGGCCACCATTTGAGCTGCTTCCCCACGCTTTGACCCCGATCGTTTTCGCAAAATATTGTTGTATGTGACCCATTTTTCATCCCCAGTCACCATCCGTTTAAGAAAAGGGTTGATTTCATTCCGTTTAGCCAGGGCTTTGCAGAAAAAAATTCGATCCATCATGTCTTTTAGTGTGGCACCCAAACATCGAGCTTCTTTTTGAATCCAACTTTGCTCAAATGGTCTAAAACTGTTTTATGGCCGATTTATAGCTCCTGGGCAATACTATGACTACTAACATGGGGGCCAACTTCGATTATTTCTGTGATTTTATAGACATTTTCGATGATGGTCGTGGGGCAACTGTAACATCAAAAATGACTGAACGGAATCGACGAAACCAAAATTGCACTCAATTGGCTGTTACATTATCAGCACCATAAACACCATTTACAATTTCAGCCACCTGGCTTGCATTTTCGTCTTTATGAAAGAAAAACTGTAAAATGTACCGAATTTTCTCTTTGTTGACTTCCATTTTTAACACCCTGTAACTCACAGCTGAATAGCCCAATGAAAAAACAGTAAAATAATTTTTTTATCGTGAAATGTCACCTTGACAATGAGCATAAATTTGAAATTCTCTGATTGAATTGTCTTCACGAGACATCGACACTACAGCCACCTACCAAAAACTAATGGATTTCTTTTTCCCCAACCTAATATTTTATAACGGAAGATATTTCCTGTTTATTTGCCTTTTCATCAATTACAATACCATTACAATATATGAATATTTCCATTCATTTTGTTTGTGTGGTTTTCTTGGAAATTAGTTTAGCCGTTACTAATCGCTAAATATCCAACTTTTCTGTAAGACCTACTATTACCTTATCCATTATTAAATTAGCTATATGCTAGGATGTTATATTTTGTAGTGAGATAGCCAATGGAAAATTGTATCAGAAAATGATGCGAAAATGTGCTGCGAATTAAATTTTCCCGTAATTTACTTTTTTTGTGTGTGTAAAACACAAAAATCTACATTTTTAAAATTTTAATTGCATTTTTATTTTAATAGAATGGACAATTTCTATACTTTTAATAGTTTTTAATAGTGAATATGAAGTCTTTCAAGAAATAACGATAAATACTTTCTGGAAACATTTTATATATTTTTTTAGATTTCAATTTAAGAAGACGATGTGTCAAAAACATACCATATCAGAGGAATACTCAGTTTCAGTTTTCACTGCCTTTTCCAGATTTAGTATATATTTAACCATAAATCTTTCTAAGCCCTTTTTTTTTAAAAAAATAATAAATCTTCTAATAACTTTCGACTTTCATAAGTATGTTTGATAGAATGTCTGCCCAATTTTTTACTTGTAACTTTGGTACTCTTTGCAGTTGTAGTGAACTGGCTGAAAATATGTGTACGGTGATTATTTTTATTTGGTATTAAATCTATTTTTGTAACTTTTTTCATTTCTGATCACTTTATAGGGAGAATCTTAGTTAAGTAAAGTAGTGTTTTTTATGTTTAAAATGAAGTTTAAATCATTTTACACTTTCTTACTTCAGTAGAAATTTTTAATATCAAGGGAGATTTTATCCTTCAACTGAAAAGATTATTGCTGAATTATTATGTTTCATCTAAATTACATTGGAATATAAGCTGTTTTATAACCAAAATAAAAAAATATTTCAAAAATAAAACTTATAATTTTGATGCAATAGATATATAATAGAATTTTCGTTTTGTACTTACAGGATATAAACCATATTATTAAGTGTTTTCCAAAGTAACTACGACTTCTAAGCTAAGAGTGGCTTGGAGCTTTCCAATCAAGATAACATCCCTTGAAAACTAAATTCATCGAATTAATCCCTTTTGACGAAAACAAGAGAGGACCTTTTTCCAAAGGTAAGGCGACTTTACATTATTTACTGTAGAATTGAATAGTTTAAAGTGTCTGTCTACAATCACAGAACGTTTATCGGCCTTATTTCATTACTATATCAATCTAGGAATATTGGTACAGAACTTAGACATTGAGATTTGGAATATTGAGTTCTAAATTAATGCACTAATTATAATTTCATTGCCATTTTGGTATCCTACTTAAAGAAGTTAACGTCAGTTATCATCGTTTGACTTAGGAACTTATTGGCATGATTAGTTATGTCCTTGAAGGATTATTTGGCTAAGATTTATTTTTATGGGTATTCTGGGGGTTTAACTTAGAAGATGGTTTATCCATGTCTTACGACAACAGAGGGGAGAAATTTTAAGAAAAAAACGCCGATCATTATTTCAATGGGTTGTAAATCTGAAAATAATGTGAATTTTTCAAAAATCATAGTTGAACCTCTGTACAGAGGTCTGAGCTATACACAAACAAAATATTATTATAATAGAAGCATTTTTCCCAAAAGGAGAACATTTTGAAAAAATGTTATTCTAAGTTAATTTTTTGCCGAAATATTGTATTTAAATATTTTTTTTTTGTCAAAATATCCTTAAAACAATTTTATTCATGTATTCTAATCTAAGTGACACTAAATATCATGAAAAGTATCCATTTATGCGCTTTTTTAAAATCACGGTTCCGAACGTAGTCGGATACCTTAAATTTCATGATTGTAAAGAATTCTCTCACTGTTTTCTCGAGTAGGTCCAAAGATTTTCTTTAAGGTTCTTGTTTCGAAAATAAGCCTTTTTTTTCCTCTGCGTTATTGAGGGTCCAACATTTACTTCCGTACTGAACGAAAAGCCTGACTAAAGTTTTATATATGCTCACAACTTGGTGTTTATAGAAATAAACTTAGATTTTGAATTAGTTTCTGAGGTCATGAAAACTCCTATTTGCCAAAAAATTATATTGTTTATTTCAATTTTCAGATCGTTGTCATATGATATAAGAGTTCCTAAGTAAGTAAACTGTTTTGCAGTTTCAAAAGTATAGTTACATATCTTCAAAAGAGGCAAATCCGGAGATTTATTAATGGAAATCAAAAACTTTGTTTCGGTTACTGCTAATTATTTGGGCATAATTTTGGCGCATTTGCATTGAAAGTCGTAATTTTTAAATCTTCAACAGCATAGACTTTTAAACAAGGAACTTCTCCATAGGAAGTAATTGAGGCTCTATATTTTGTTCAGGGATTTTTGATACTTTGTTTCTATCCATTTATCCCTGAACAAAAAGAAAATGTCTGTTGGTCTTTCTAACATTTTCTCCATAAATTGCAAATTTCTCTGTAACCCACCTTACGCGTATGATACGTAGAAAATGAATAAATATTTTTAATGTTTTAACTAGCACTTTAAAATAGTAATATCTATCCATATTTATAATATGAGAGTTATATGACAAAAATAACACTTCACCATAACATTTATAAAGATTAGTTGACTTTAAAATGATCCTTTGGTAAAGGCAGCACTTAACCGGAATGTTCTTTTCAGAAATTCGGCTTCAGGTTTGTTACGATTTTAGGGAAAGAAAGGCCAGAGAGGTATCATTACCAATGTAGCTGCAACAGGAACCCCTTTCCTATTTCGCGGACGATGTAACACAATGAGACTTTTCCCTTTCCTTTACTCGTTTTTCCCCTTCTTTTTATCAGATTGATTAAAAGAAATATAGACGAAGAGAATCTATCATTTCTCTTCTCTCGGCCACTGGTGAAGATTACAACCACATTTTTCTGGACGATTATTTTCTTTCTCATTCTCTTTTTTTGTGTAATTTGTCTTTGCTTCTTAATGCCGATCCTATTTCGAAGTTAATTTTTTTCCCATCCTGGCCAATTTACTCTGCTGTTATCTGCTAGAAGCAAGAGAGTACGAGAGACAGAAAGAAGAAAAAAATGTGGGTAAGAGGAGTAGTTGTACAATCGAGGTTTAGGTGTAACTTGAGTCGGAATAGAGAAGGGTGGTAAAACAGGGGAATCTTTGGAATGAAATAGAAGATTTAGCAAGGGTTAGAGAGAAATTGAACGCATGTCTCTGGTTTCTTTTAGATGATATAACCGATTTGATTTACATTGACGTAATGTTATCAAATATCACTTATCTATAAGCATCTGGATTTTTTTAAACAAAATGTAATCAAATATACAAACATATACGTACACATGTGCGTGCACACACACTCACACTCAACCAATATATATATGAAATATCCTACGCCGAGTAGATATTTTTATTTTTAAATATGTTCGTGTTGTTGTGGCATACTTGAAGAGAACTGGTACTTTTTACTTTTCTTTATTTGATGTAGCAGGACATTTCAAACAGTACACAGACATATGAAGTTTAACAACATTTATATTAATTAACTAATTTGGACGCCCACACACAGATAAAGCAAACAGCGGTGATTATATGGTGAATGCAAGCAGACAAAAACACAAAGAGGATGAGCACAAAGAGCTTTCACTTTATTTACTGGTAGTGAAGGTCGCGTGATTCTTTTCTTACAGAAGCCACGACTGGTCAGAACCGGGTGGGAGCGAGTTTATGATGCACAGTTACTATTTGAATACGATTCAAATTAACGCGTTAGTCCAGAACCCAAGAATTAAATGTTATTTGAAAAGGATACTAGGTGGAATTATTACACACAAATATATATATATATATATATTTATGGTGCCGGCCGCTATTTCCAAGCCACACCACTAACTCTTATGGGGCATGCTCACGAATGCTCTTAGTGTTTTGGGAGCCTGCCAGTTGTTAGACGGACTACGATGTTGAACGAGAGACGATGCCATATTGTAAAAAGACTAGAAGCAAGACGATAACGCCTCGTGTTTGTAATAAGATTATTTACGCACTTAATGACGAACTGAACTGTATGTAAATAGTTACGAGCAATTAAATCTATAATTAATAATAGACGAATGTTTTTCCATCATTGGCAGCCCACCTCTCTCCCTCTCTCTCTCTCTCTCTATATATATATATATATAATAAAATACGTTATACGATACAATATATAAATACTAACTTTAGGTGGTCAATTACTGACTAGATGGATCTTCAGCTTATTGCAATAGAGCTTTTCAAAAGTGTAAAATAGGGTCTTCTGACTGTAATGCATACATACCATGCGAATGTGATTATGTAGACGTACGAAATAGATTGTACTGACTCCTCGCAGGTGGATTAAAAAAACACAGTAGCAGAGAGAGAATGGGCATAGAAGATAATGAAATCACCTAACATAACAGCTCGACATTCAAGTCAAATTGATGCTTCTATTCAATGCTGTTGGCAAGAATAGTTGAATCATGACCGCACATAATATTGAATAAATATTGTTTGACCGTCGTAAAGACAGATTGATTATTCAATCGGAGTTTACAGCCCGTAATGTATTCTTATCAATGATCTAGCTTATAACTAGGAAACTAATAGACCACAGGAGATTGGCTATGGCCATATCGGTAGGCGACTCAATGAACGTAAGTTGTCACGGAAGTTTTGCAGACTGCTTCTTACATTGTCAAGGGTGTTTGCTTTTGTGTCAGATTCATTCAGCTTGAAATCTCATGGATTCGAAAATTATTGTTTTCAGCTATATGATCCACTTCTGTTTGAGGCCGGTTGGCCAATGAAGTCTTGTCTAAACACGTTCAGATCATCGTTCTAGCACTCATCTGAATGCCAGCCGCCACACGGCTTGAAAACTAAAACTTAACATACAGTGTCATTTCATTCATGTGTGTCATTTCATTCTGAAAACAGAACTTTTTTGATTATCCTATTACGCGATACAGCAGTACTTTGACAAGATTCTACGAATCTTCGAAGTGTTGCTTTTATTTGAACGGACATTTAGGCTTAAATTTCTGCAGGATAATGCCTGGTTGTACATGTAGCAGGCCTTTCTACTGATTATCATAGTAGTCTCTAATACGTGTTGTTAACATATGTTCTTGTATATAAAGATATAGTATACGCGTATAGATATATTCATAATTTAAATGCATTGACTTTTTTGAATTTATAATTAGACTTAATATTGATTTCGTGATTACAAGATCATTTATGTCTTACTTACGAAGTTGATTTAATACATATACTATTCATATTAAATAAGTTTAAAAAAATTATTTCCAGGTTTCTCTTTCCTCTTTTTTCTGTACTTACTTTCATTTCTCAAGAAAAGGAAAAAAAAAATTGTGCTAAAATTGACTTATGCTAAAAGAAAATATTAGTACTTTAAATCCAATCTCTCTTGTTTATATGTTTTAACTCTTAATTCTGGAATGAACTTGAATTAAAATATTTACTTCAAAACGATGAAATGAAAAAAAAAAAAAACATTTGCGGTATCCACAATCTCATTTCAAGATAATTCCAAAACCTCATTACTCAGCCTGCTGTAATGAAAATAAATATATTTTTTTCTAATTTCATCTTAGCCTCTTTCAATTGATTTTCTTAGCTGCATAAAGATAGATAGAAAGGTTTGCTCTGATTCATTTCCTTTGAAATATGAAAACACTTTTACAAGATTTGCTTTACATTTAAATGCAGATGCCAAATTGCATTTTCTAAATATT
>BMAV01023025.1:137843-157738 GCA_019973955.1 Trichonephila inaurata madagascariensis | reverse complement strand
TGCATCGCTCCCCTACATAGCGGGTCTGTAATGGTACTGGGCTCGAATTCGTGACAAGGCCAGCCATGATCCGATACCTTGACTACTCGGCTACCGCGGCCAATATGTAAAGACAGAGGAATCAGATGTGAATTTCAGTGCATTTTGAGATTTTTATTTATTTACTTATTTTAATATTACAATAAGCATTTTTAAGTTAAGACTAAATTGTTCATTAAGGAAAAGGATTAAATTATTATAAATTAGCAAACAAAACCTTTTTACATTTTCTAAGTGAAAAGATAATTACTTTCATCATAATTAGTTTAATACATTTAAGTACAATATAACTACTCTGTGTCACATAGATAAATTATTATTAGTTTGTTAAAGTATTCAATATTTATAGTTTTTGAAGACATAAAAAACAGTACGCTGCTATATATATGTGTGTGTGTTTGCGTGTACATGCATTAGAGTTTGTGTGTGGAGAAAGGAAACAAATATAGATTTAAAATAAATCATTTCCCTTGTGTAATATAAAAACAAAGAGAGAGTATTTCTTAATTTCTAAAAATTTTAATAATTTTCTCAAGTTTAAAGTTATTAAATATTATAACTTTACTAAAATTTTCATAAGAAAAATTCTATAAATATACTTTCAAGACAAATCAATTTATTTTTAAAATTATAATTCTTCCCTTGCATGTGCAGCATTCGATGACATAAAAAGTGCAAACGAATCATAATATTGTTTTTTTTTTTTTTTTTTTTTTTCTTTTTTTGGCTTTTCAATTTAAATTTTTCTTTTTCATAAAACACCCGATTGTTTAAAGAGTCTATATTAAAAAAAAAAAAAAAAAAAAAAAAAAAAGCATAAACAATCAAAACCAAAAGAAAAAAAAAGCATCTCCCAAAAAGCTTTAAACTGATCCTTTGAGTCATCGTAAAAAATAAATAAAAAAAAACCCTAACTCCTTGGTTGGTGCGATAGGGGCTTCCTAATGAAGTTGGCTGGAGCACAGTCACGGACGCAGTTACACTGCCCATAAAACACCCCTTCTTGTGACATTTATAGTCTTATATTCATAAGAACCCCCATGCCATAGAGGGGGCTAATAATGAGTTATTGAACTTTTACCTCCGGGGATAAGGGCCGCTTCATGTACTTGCCAATTATTGTGACTGGTAGCCAGCAATCGACGACATTTGTTGCACTACAAGGCCCCTATTTAGCCGGCAGGTGGCGCTTCTCCAATGACCTTGAGTAGAGTGCTAGTGGTTCTTAATATTCATATGGAGCGATGGATCGTAAGCTTTTAGGAGGCAAAGGAGGAATTTTAAGCAGCGCGATTTTCAAAACATGGATTAGAAATTAAGGAATATTTCCTGCTTAAAGCTGAAAATATTGATAAAGAATATAAAATTTGTAAGAATATAGCCTAATTGCTTAAGTTATATATATAATGAGTAGTCTGATATTTAGTTATTTCATAGAATTTTTTTTTTCATGAAATAGATGACCAAGTTAGTTAGCAGATTCATAATTTTACACTTTGCCTAATTCTTCTATGAAATAACTAGATATTCTATTAATTACATTAAAGTGAAAAATAAATATTGAAACATGTCCGTTGCTTATGAATTAACTAACTATAAATAATGTCTTTCGAAAAATACATTTCATGTTACGGATAGATTGATAAATTAAAAAGCAAAATATACGATATAATGTTTGGCTATTTAGTTAAAAGGTATAAAAAAATAATAAAACATAGTGTAAAGACAGAGTGATATTTAAATTTTAGCAGGCAATAATTCTGCAAATTATGCTAGATTAAAAAGTCTTGTCAGCTAAAAATACGGTGTTTAAAAATATTACGGAGAGAAAAACATGGTGTTTAAGAAATAGGCAATCGTTATTGTATAAAATATAACTAAGTAAAACGTAGAATCGAATAATATTACATACTTTTTAAATAACGCGTGGTCACTGATGCTATAAGATATTTAGTTGCTTTATAAAATAATGATTTCACACTCTATAATGGGGACATATATCCTATATTCTTCAAGCCGAGTAGCTCTATAGATTTTTTAAAACAATTTTTTTTTCATATTTATATTATTTTATGAATTTTTTAAATATTAATTAATGCCAAACAACAGAAACATTAAGTAAATAATTATCATTTTAATAATTAAAGTATTATTTACCAATATATATATTTCTTTCCTTTACTTTTAATTTGTGCATATTAGAATAAACTTAACACAAATTATCTATTTCATGATTTCTTTCACATTTTCTTTTTCTTTTTTTCTTTCCCATCCCTTCTTTTTTCTTTTGCTGTAGTAATTCGATGAAAGTTGCTTTTATCAAAGTTTATATCATCATCAGAATAATTTATAAAACTATTCAAGGATGAAAATGTATTACTTCGAAATTTAAAGAAAAAACTTAAATAAACTAAAACAATCCTCCACTGAAAGCGAATTAATATTTTCCAGAACGTACTCTGTTGTACAACAAATATCCATTTTATTTTATAACATTCAATTTAATGTAATTTTCTATCACACCTAATCATAGTATTTGTATAGTATATGTGTATTGAGCTATTTTGTTGTTGTCTAGCATTGAAATTTCATCCACTGTACGAATGAGAATGTGAAGATCTTATATCAAAAAACAATTTCACAAAAATATTTTAATCAATATAAAAGTTTCTATAATTTGGTTAAAAAAAGTTCGACCTGACAAAGTCTTTAGCAAATATTTCATTATGGAGATAAAACGCATTTTCCCTATGTAGATAAAATAAATTAAATTATCATTCCGTCTCTTTTTTGTTGCCTTTTCTTATTAGGGAAAACTTAACTTGAATATTTAAGTGTAATTCAATTAGGCTTTGTTGAAAAATTAATTAAAGGCATCTTCATAAAAGTTCTCTTTCAAGCTGTCCTCAAAAGTTAATTTATTCATTACTCATAGCTTTTTGAAATTGAACGAAATAAAGTTTATGCAAAGTATTAAATATAATTAATCATTTGGTAAACAGAAATATTCATAATTTTATTTAATAATTAATTGTTTAAATAATGTGGAATAATTACTTCGTTCCCTCGATAAACAATTTTCAAAAACTTTGTTTTCTTTATAGTTCTTTGTATGGTAAAATGAGACAAAAACTGAGCATTTGAAAATCTACTTACATAAAATATGTTGGTAATAAGTGTAAAAGAATAGGTATTTGTTGTTTAATAATATGCAGATTGTTTCTTATTTTTAAATTGATAAAAATATTTTAAATTCTTTAATTAAATTTTATTTTCATGAAAAAATAGAAGTAAATATAATAGTCTGAAACAATTATTTCTTCTATATAATTGCAATAAAATGTTTCTAAAAATCAATTTATAAAATAAATATTTAAAAAATGAGTTCTTAAAAATAAATTTAATGGAATATTTAAATAAACTATAATATTACTCTGATGATATACATAATGTGTGTGTAAATCATGAGGATGTCATTAATATAAAAAAAAACGGAAGAAATATTTGTTGTAGTACGTTTAAACAAACGAAATAACTAACGCTATTATATCATTATAAATGATAAGACTGTTTGTAGCGTTTATGTTACGGTGTGGCAATGGCAACAGTAATTTAAAGATAACGTACTAAAATTAATGTTGTTAAAAATATATACGTATGCTTCATTTTTTCATGTGTAATTCATTATTTTTATTTCTTATTATTCACATATATACCTTTATATTGTTCATATTTCAAATAATACTTTATTTGTGTATAGGATATATGTATGTATTTATAGGAGCACATTTCTTGAATTAAAAAAAAATTCCGTTTCGTACGTAACTAACATTCTCTAAAGTAAATAAAAATATGAATTAGAAGAAGGCAAATCAACATTGTAAATGACTGTAAAAGAAAAATTTGAAATGAAGGTGCTACACATATGATTTTTAGAACGTCGGAAAAAACCATTTGAAAAATGAAAATTTGCATTTATTAACTATTCTGACTCTATTGCAGCTCTTATAGCCTCCTACTAACATTTTATTTCACTAAAACTGTATTTTTTCCTTGCTCAAAGAGTCCTTTATTTGTAGCATGTATTATGGTACATATATCCTTTTGTCTTGTTCCGTACCCTTGGTTTAATAAGCACCCCTTACGTTTACATCAATTTTGAAAAGTTTTTTTTAGTTTTATTTGTACAAATTCTCATTATCTTTAACCTTTGGTTGGCCGATATTTAATATAAATGAATATTCTCGTAAAGTACTTCAACCCGTGGCTCATTGAGGGCATTTTAGTGACCCTTTATTTGAATTTGAGGTACTTTAAAAAAAATTGCCATGTCTGCTTTTTGTCGTAAAAAAATTCCATTTTCTTGTTGTTCTTGATATTTAAAGTATTTCACTGATGTGTTTGATATCCATTTGAATAATTTTTTTTGAAAAAGACGAGTTTTTCAAAATTTTATCTGTATTTCAAAAAATTATATATATACTACATATATATATATATATATATATATATATATATGTAGTATATATCTTTATAGTATAACCATTGTAAATTTATTAATTTGTCCCTCGAGCCTATAAGACTGTTTCGACCGGATTTTAAAATACATAAAAAAGTTTTTTCAGCTGTTAACTGCTTTTTGAATAAAGTGGATGTATGAAGACATACAAATGTGAATCATGTGACGAAATATCCTTGTTTTCCGAAGGAGAGGAGAAGGTATAAAAAATTTTCACTCTCTGACTATAAAGATTCCAGCTATTCAGCAATAAACACTACGTTAACTCGTTCCCCTTATCCTACAAAACTTAGTCGTGTCTCTGATTGGCTCTCCACTTTCGCAAAACTACTTATACCCTATTAGCTAAACTCTTGGCTCAGTCAATAGGAACGCTCCCTCTCACTTTCCAGATCTGACTTTCGTTTTATGTTAATTTTCCGGCACTTTCTGATCTTCGGTTCCTTGCTGCACCCTGATTGGCCAGTTTTTCTCCGCCTACTCTTCTGACTTCTCGATAAAATTTTTTGAGCTCTTAAAAGAGCTTTTTTTTGTTTCTAACTCAATGTAATCTTTATAGTAATTTCTCTATTATTTTTAAAGTAACTTCTTAAATTATTATTATCCTTTTAAAATGGGAAATGGTAAAACTTTACAGTCATCTTCATTCCAGGATAGGTGGTTAAAGTCCGAAAGGACTATGTACTCCGAAAAGAATCACAACGATGTACGGTGTCTAACTAAAAGGGTGGAAAGGCAACAGAGTCGAAAGCCTCTTCCTGAGCTGCAATTTTTCTTCCCTAATAACTATATGTCTCCTAACTATCCATTTATAAACAAGAGTATAGTTGTCGTCACATAATAATGTTTAAAAGTACCAGTAAATTTAAAAAAAAAAAAAATGTTTTTTTTTTTATTCCTACTCCAAAAAAAAAAAGCAACGAGTGTCGCCCATTCGGTATAGTGGTTAGCGACGCTGATTGCTGTGCCGTTGGGCCTGGGTTCGAATCCTGGAGAAGACATGGATGTTTGTCAATGTATAGTGCCTTCGCGGCATGGGGGTACTTTAAATGGCCGTTGAGCCCCAAGTCCTCTCGTGGAAGGTGGAAGTGGAATAGAGGTAGGAAGCCCCTGACCACCCCCAGAGTGTTCTCCCTCAAAATTGAGGTGAAACCGAGCTAAATCGTTCTGTCACCTGTGTGGTGCTCAAAGCTACGGATAACGACAGACGTCACTTAGCCCTTTACCATGATGAATTTCGTTGGCCTTGATCTGGCCTTTGCCGATCAGGTGGCATTAGCAACAACAACATAACAAAATCAATGAGTAATGTTAAGATATTACATCGGGATTATATTAGCATCACAATTTATAGTTTTGTTTCTTGTATTTTAATGTTTTTTTTCTGGGAGAGGGGTAGATTATCTTTGAATTTAAATATTTCAACCTACCTTCTCGCTAAAACAACCAGAAATGTTGTGGACCCAAACGTACTATTTTACTTCTATAGATTGCTATTGAGCATATGTATTTCTGAATATACTTGTTATTTTACGTTAACATCATGCAATACTTACTACTCGCGGCTTAGTTGTTCTAGATATCTGTTCAATTTTTTTTAATAAGAGCAGCGAGATGCATCATTATTAGCCTCGTCTTTTTTCCTTATTCTTCAGTTTTTTTCTTTCGTTTTGTTTTTCGCCTTTTTTTTTATTCATTTATTTTTTCTTCAAGGAAAAAGCAAGAGCTTACAAGCGTATTCTTCCCCCTAGCATCGTTCCTCTCAATCATTTCTTCTGCTGAACAATTCTCTGGACGTTTCACCCCCGCAAAGTGGCACCCCGTAAGAACGAAAATAAAAGAACAAACAACAACAACAACAAAAATACGAAACGTCGTCGGAGCTCATTTTGTTGTAGCGCGTCTTGACACATTTATATCTTCTCTGCCGTTGTCCTAGCAACCGTTACCATGACGACCTACAGAAGAGACGAACCTTACCGCGAAGCAAATCCCTATTTATTCATTCATTCGCCTTATGGTCAATAAGACGCGAAGGGATAAGGAAACTTGTTGCGTTTTCGGGAGCAAACGATAGTGGACGGGAAACATGGAACATTTTCCTTCTTTTTTACCCCCTCAACAAAAAACTAAATAAAGATAAAAGAAAAAAAAAAAGGTAGAATCGCGGGGCGTAATACAAGAATGAGAATTCTAAGGAACGAATTGTTTGTTTTTGTAAATAACTTTTAAGAGTCAGTTCTTTTTCTTCATTCGCAGGTATTGTTTCGGAATAACGTAAATTAAATTCCTCTCTTTCCGATTTCTAAAATGCTCTATTGAGTTCTGAACAAATGCATTGAATCGTTCCAATTTCCTTTCGATGGATAGAATTTCTTAGGTAAAATACTTTTTCTCTTTTTCTAAAAAAAGTTATTTTCGTCTGCGTCGAATTAGTTTATTTTTAAAATTTATAGTCCTGACCTTTCAGTACCAAATATATTCATTTCTAAGAATCCAGTAAGTAAATATATAAAATTAAATTTTTTTAAAATAATAAATAAAATACAATTTTTAATTTTTAAACGTATATATGCTGAGTCGATATCAGTCTTTTCGTATTTCGTATTTCCAAGAATGTGAAATCCAATTTAAATTTCTCAGAACATGATTTTGGTTTTTTTTTTATAACTGGAACAATTTCCGACTTCTTCTATAGCATACAACCCTATCTGAAGGACTGGTTTTTAATAAGTTTTTATTTATTTTAATATTTTAATATTCCTGTCTGTTTTGAATGTTTTCTGATTTCTTTTTAATACCACTGACAGTAAAACCAATTTTTTTTATTAAGTAATTTTAAAATTATTAAACTGAATTTTATAGTTATATGTTTTCTTAAATAATTAATTGATTGTTTTCTAAATAAAAAAAAAGGCTTTTCTAATTCGGGATAGTATTAAAATCTTAAATTAAACAAAAATCAAGCTGTGTTTTCAAAGATGGATAATGTTATATTTCAATAGCAAATCGTACTATTTCCTAGTACTCTAATAACTCTAGTAGATAAAATTAACATCTGTCTTACATGTATTAGAAATTATTGAAAATTCAATGCTTAGTTATTTTAAAATTATATTCTGTCAAACATTTACTAAACTAGACTTCATTTATACATATAAGCAGGCTATAATTTAACTGAAATTTATATTTGTATTATTTTTCCATGAATTCCTTGTACAGAATCTTAGAAAAAATTTTCATACAAACGTTCGCAACATCTTACAGAAAAAATATTTTTTTATGAAATGCTCAGTTATAAGGGACAAATATTCTTCGATAAAATGAAGCAAATTAATTTCCTAATAAATATTTAAAGAGTTCTATATTTTTTAAACAGAATGTTTGGGAAAAAAATCATATTGCAAACGTAAGTAACAAACTTCCATTCAAATATTTTATATTGTTGCTTTCGGGTGAAATTTTTCTCGAACTGGTTTAAAGAGAGTTGGTTTTTAAATGTATTTTACATCATTTCTAACAGGCCACATTTTCATTTTTTATGAAATAATGGCAGAATCTATTTATAACGGTTGAGGAAAAAAGTACAAGTAAAATTAATATATTGCATTAGTTTTTTTTTTTTTTTTTTTAAGATTTTGAAAACCATAAAATCATATTAATATAAAACTCACTTTATAAATATGATAAATGAAATATATGAAGAATTATGGACACGATTTAGTAATTTACTAAATAATAAGTATTTTTCACAATGCACCTTTTGACGGAGTTAGAAATATTTTATTACAACTTTAATTCAAATACAGGTTTGATAAAAAAATGTTCAACTACTTTCGAAAAGCAAAACTCTAAAATTACAAATTATTTTTAATTATTCCATATATTTTTTTTTCCTTAAAAATGTTCTAAAATAGCAGCTGATGAATCATTTTAATGAAAAAAACCTATAAAAACAATTTATACAAACGTATATATATATCTTTATATAAGAAGATTAATATTTACGAAAATAGAGATCAATTTTAGTGTTTATATTTATAAAAGATGAATTAAAAATGTATAAAGACATTTTGTTGTTAATTTTTTAAATCTAATCTCTTAATCATACACGAAATCCATGTTTTTATATTATCGCTTTGATTACACATTTGTTACAATATTAGAGAATGACAGAAATAAAAGGGATTAAAATTCCCTTGTCAAATGAACTCGATGATTTTTTAAACATCTCTGAGGTGAATTTGATTTTGTGAAAGAAAAGTAAACTAATTAAATGAGTTTTATTTTTATTTTTATTTTTAAATTAATTAGGATACCTGGTTTTTTTCCTCTCCCATTATTTTACAGTTATTTCAATTGTAGTATTTGTTTCAACTGAACTTTTGAGATCTGTGATTTTTTTTTTTTTCATAATCTAAATTTAAATCAAACGATTCAGAACTTATTTTGAAAATAGAAAATCTAATAAATACTAGATAAAGCGTCATGCAATCCATCAAACTTGCTTTTTCAAGTTTGGTTTCCTTCTGATTAATACTCTTTTTTCAATTTCTCTAACTGGCATCATTGAAATTTTATCTCGGATACATAAATTAAATTAATATTGAAATCACAACAATGATAAGGGAAATTATAATTGTAATACTGCATCTTATACTACAGCATTGCCGTGTAGAGGGTCTGATACACATTAGTACTAGTAAATGCGATGAAGAAGATGTAGAAACCTGAATGGCATGCGATGCAAAAGACTGGATTTCAAATGCTGATGACGAAATTGTGACTTCCATGCAAGAAGAATCCGACCCTGTCGACGATGAAACGGATGAAGACGAGAACAACAACAACGAAAGTAGCAACGGTCCGTCAAATGCTGACGCGTTTTCTGCGTTAGAGACAGCTATGCAGTCGTGCGTGAAAAAATCAGAGTGTTGTCCTACTCAACTACTGCTGCTCAATAGAATCAGGGACCTTGCAGCGAAAAAAAGAATGGTGTACAATAATACAAAGAAAAATAAGCGATTATTTTCCATAATAAAAGTAAAATTTCGACATTTTACACCTATTTTGCTTTTTCTTCAAGCACGTATCCCGCATGTGATGATTTTCAATATTCGTATAGAGTCCGGTTTCATATACTGCATGGATTGCATTCGGTTTTTGGTTATCCGAATGGTGTCCAGTCCCAATTGATTCGGATAAACGACGTTCTACGGTATATGAATAATTATTTTCTTTTACTATTCCTTTCCCCAAAATTATTCTTAAGAATTATCTAAAGAATTTCTCATTGAAATATTTTTCTTATCACAACAATGATAAAAAAAGTCATTCATCATTCTATCTCCTCCAGAAAAAAAAAAGATATATTAAAAAAATGCTCACGATTTATCTTATACAAGTATTCATTCTTTGTTCAAACAATGTTGCTAGATCATTTTAAAACTTAAACAAAAATCTTTCAAGCTATTTTACGTGTGCGTTGTTATTTTTTTTTTTTTAATTTTTGAAAAAAATTACAATTATTGTAAGATAGATACTATTATTTAAAAATATATCAACTACTTTTGAAAAATTCGTAAAGAAAATGTGAAAAGAACAGAAACATCTATTAAATAATTATCGAAAGCATATATACAAGCCCTGGACATTACATTAAAATTGCTATTTTTATTATTTATTTTCAATATTACTGACGCAATTATGGAGAATTTAATTTTAAATTTTCTTAATGCTTTTAGAACAATGTTGTACACATTAAAGATATTTAAATGTAAATATATTTCAAATCAATGTTGAAATATTATGCAAATCTTGATGTATTGAATTTAAATTGTTATTTTTAATATTTATTTTCCATTTGAGTTTAAAGTTTGTGAATGCATAAAATGTAGGACTTTTGTGATGTCTAGTAATATAAATAGATTTGTTTACATTTTAACCGTGCAAAATTTTGCCAGAACAGATTTGGCTTTGTATGCTTGTATTGTCTAATCTTTAATGGTAAACATAAAGGAAAATTTCAATTTTATAAATTTTTTGTTGAATGTAAAGTGAATTCCATTTTTGTGTATATAAATTCCGATTTAGATAAAAATATTTCGAACATTCTTAATTTTTTTTATTGCTCATCATTGTCAAGCATAGTACTAATTTTAAAAATGTATTCAAATTTCATTTTAAAGTAGAGTAGACAAAAGGCAAAATTAAACGTTAAAGCAGTGATTGTTTATGCATTTGCATTAGAATAGAATCTTTATCAATCTCCAAAAATTCTAAGCAAAAATGTTTATCAACAAAAAAAAAAGTAAAATAAATAAATAAATAAAATAAGATAAATAAAAAAAATTTACTTAGTTTAAGGTCTTTAATTGATGTTCTCTTTAATACAAATTAATGTATTTTAAGTAATAGTATTGTAATGTGATAAGAAAAATGAAACATAATTCATCTACGAAAAATTATGAAAGGAGAAATAATGAAAAATAATCATAATAGTTTGTAAAACTTCACTAAAAGCATCTTATCTGGACAACATTTCTGGCGGAAATCGATGAACTGAAAAATCATATTTGGACAAAATATTATGTTTTTTGCAAAAAATACTTAGGTTTGTGTAAATTTAAAAAATAAAGCTTATTTCCCCAAATTTAAATTTTATTAATTATTCTAGTTTACTTAAATTTCTCATTATATAGGATTATTTTAAAACAATAAATGATTTTTAATAAAGTCCTATTTCATTTCAGTTCAGTTTATTTCTTTAATTGTAAATATTTAAATATGATTCTTAATTGGTCCTTAAAGAAAATAATACATTTTCGATGTAATTAAGCAATAGTTTGCTATTTTACAACTAGTACTGTAAATACTTCACTGTACTTTAATACAGTACAACTACTACTGTAAATACTTTACTTTGCTATTTTACAGCTACTACTGTAAATATTTTACTTTGCTATTTTACAACTACTACTGTAAATACTACAATTCTATTTCATTCAAGTTCAATTTATTTCTTTAATTGAAAATATTTAAATATAATTCGTAATTGTTTCTTAAAGAAAAGAATACGTTTTTAATTTAATTAAGCAATCGTTTGCTGTTTTACAACGACTACTGTCTCTTCATATTTAACAATGCTTCATGAATGAATCAGATTGATTGAAGTTAAAATGTAACATGGTTTGGAATGAATTTTATTGTTCCATCAAGTCCTCAAACTGGAAAAATCAGAAATTAGCTTTCCTATCAAATACATTTCGTAAAATGAACACGGTAACACTACACTCATATCTAATCTAGAGTTCTAATTTCATTTTCTCAAAGTTTCCACACGTGAAATCTGGCATCAGCCTTTTACCCGCCAAAGTAAACAAAGGATAAGCAGTGACAAATGTCGTCTGCTAAAATTTCATTTAGTTATTTTCGATGAAAAGAACATTTCATTACCCGAGCACTAAGAGAGAAAACTACGACTTATTCTCATGATTGGAAAACTTTATTAAGGACAGAGGCATTGTGGCAACAGACGAAAACATTATTTGTGGCTCAACGTATGTACGTTTAGTTATATATATTGAAAGGTTTCTTCTTTTTTTTTCCGCACTCAATTTTGCGGGAGAGTGGTTGGCTTCAAAAGAGTAAGATTTGATTTGTTGAAGCGAAGTAATCTTTTCGTAGTGCACGGATTTTTGATCTTGCTGTATCTGCTGCTCATAATAGAAAGAGGGTCTCTCTTCAAGCCTTGTCAAGTCTGGCTTTCTTTAACTCTCAGACCTTACAAAATTAACGTATAATTCCAAGAATCTTATTTTGTGAATATGTGTCAAAGAAAATATCTAGCGAGAATTAATACTGCAGATTCAACTTGCATTTTACATTTCACAGACCTGTCAAATCTTTAAAACAATATCTTCAACACTTTTATGTCAATATAAACTATACTGACATATAAATGTTTACTTTTAAGTTTCTTCTTGAATTTAATTAAAAATGTGCTTCAAATAAAATAAATGGGATTTTGAGTGAAATTGTTTTAAGAATTCAATATTACCGTCTTAAATGCATTGTATTTAGTTTTCAACTATTTTTTCAACAGCTGTTTCCTGCCTTTCGAAACATCTAATATATGAGAGAGAGAGAGATAGAGAGAGAAAAAAAAGTCATAGTCAGAGAGATAGTTTATATATTCACCTTATAAAACGACAATCCAAAATTATTCAAAGCAATCAAAAATAATTAATTAATTAAAAAAATTCTATGGATTGAAAAATTTAAAAGCGATTTTTCCTTTTGTTTCTCATTTAACATCTGAAGTGTATTCTATTCTGTGCTAAATATTTTCAAGCATTTTGAGTGTAATAAATACAGTATAGCTAAGATATTCTCTTTCGAGATTAGAGAAGCTTGAATTTGATAATTATTTACACATGATGTGGTTACAATAATTAATCTAGAAAAAATAATTGGTAAGAAGTCAAGAAAATGAATGAAGTCCAAATAATTACAAACCAACTCATTAGGGACATGGTTGTTAAGTGCTCATGGTAGAATAACGTGGCTGATGCTGGTGAATTCAGTTTTTGAGTTCGAATCCTGATACCATATATGACTATACTGGCGTTCATACTTGTAAAATCTGTCGAAGATCAAATTCGTCGCTTTGGTGTTGTTCGGAAATTTGGACAGTGAGGAGCGAGCCACGTGTCGTAGTTGTTATTTTAATTTGGTTCCAAATTCCGAACTGACGCCAACAGCCCTCCTGTTATTTCAAGTACGATGCGTATACATAATCAGTCGATCCATTTAAACAACATTAATTTTTTATTTTATAAAATTTACACAAATGTTCTCTAACATTCTTTTTAAGGTTCCTCTCCAAATATTCGGAAGAACATAACAGATTAGCCTTAAAAAAGAGTTGTTAATAAAACAATCAATCAACTGAGCGGTTCAATTAGTTAATGGTTGAAATACAATTGATATCGACATTCTATTTAATTTTTACGATCTACTTGTTGAACCTAAGACTTATATCAACTACAGGCTGTCTCCCTCCACACAGTGATATTTACGTATGATATTAAATGTATTGTTACGAATTTTGTACAAAACTAATGCTTAATTTCATCTTAAAATAGCGTAAATATTTTTGTATCTGGATGTTTAAAACTTTAACATTACTTCCTGTTGTATTTGTTTTATAATGAAAATTGTAATATTCTCAAGCAACGACGTCCCTTACATTATAATGGCGTTTCACTGAAACTTGGCAAAATATTGTTAATACAGTAAAGTTGGCATTGTTTTTTTCTACCAAATTTTTCGACTTGGTGACCACATGGATGTGCTTCTGGAAATCACTGCAGAAACTAATAACATCACGACATATGACGTAAGCAGGTTTTTCGAGAAAGCACTGGAAGGTATAAATAGCAGTTGCTCGCCTAAACTGAGTCAGTATTACTTCAACTGTTGAAGAGTCTACTCTCGAGTGGTTGCTTGCGGATAATCTTTAATATTATGCGCTTGCATTTTTAGACATGAATGGTAGTGTCTAAAGAATGGTAAAAGGTGTGAAAATCTTCTGGGACATAGTAAGAATTTATAGACTATATCCTGCATTTTTAAGGATTGTTACTCGAAAGCAAATTCCATCGCTCTTAAAGAACTGTTTTGTTTTTTGGACTTATAGCATAAAATCCAGGAGCCCTTATCTACATAACAATATATCAGCTAATAGATCTATTGTATTTACTATGAATCAATTTCCTGCTGTACGAATCATGATGCCATTGAAAGAATGTTGCACGTTAAATCAGTCAAGGCCCAATTTCTTCACGTTAGCGAGGATTAACAGATTATAGAATGGGGTGCTAGTTCTGGTGTTGTCTTTGTCCAAGAAGCATTTACTTTGAATTGAAAATACTTTGCATTCTTATTGAGTTTCTGTTTATAGTGATTCGAACTATTGTACACGATAGTCTATCCAACAGTTGAATGGAACTGCTTAAACGAGTGGCAGTTATTCTAAAATGCTTTAGTTAAAATATAAAGAGAAATATTAATTTATAATATTTATGATATTAATGCCTGGTGGAAAATTTTTATACTGTTTTTGTTCCATACTTCTGGAAATGAAGTAAAAGCTACGGATACTTTTTAATACGAATTTCTAATTTTAGGTATCTGTTTCTTTAAGCAAAATTTACATACGTATGTCAAAATACAATTTTGTCAGAAATCTATTACTTACATGAAAATGTAATTAAAAATAAGCAACGCATTTCTTCGTGGCATCGTTTCATGTAATCTAACTTATTTTTTTAAAAAAATTCAAGTAAAATTTTGTTTATTAGTGATTTGCCAGCTTGCATTTATGATTGTTTATTGTGAGTCTAAGCCTTTGACTATTTTTTGGTATATATATATTTGGTATATATATATGTAAAAGAAAGAGCAAGAACTAATATGAAATTGCAATTGAAAATATCAAAAGTTTATAGTTTTAATCTAAATTTCTGTACCGCCTGAGAACTTTGAGTAAAACTTCATGATGAAATGCATTGATTTAAATAAGATTTATTGGTACAAGTTTGTCAATGTTTGCTTAAAAATTTCTATTCGCAAATTAATGGATTACCGCTTCAAGGTCTGTTAAAATTTTATTCTGAAATTTAGAAACCTTTTTTTTTTATTTGTGCGTAAAGATATAATACAATGCCTTATATTGCGTTAAATATGACGTGATTTGAATACTTAACTCCGTAATTAGAAGAAATATAAAAAAAATCATGGTAAAAAATAAGTAAAGAACTAATACACTATGTATAATAAGATTAAAGGGATTTCTTATTGAAACTAAGAAAATAATTTTGTGAGTATTTCATGTTACAGAATTTTCGGACTTTGTTTGCTACTCTGCCGAAATGGTATTGTGGTTGGAAAGATCATTTTCAAGCAGATGATGATTACTATTTCAATATTTATAAATGAATAAGAGAGGTGTTTGCGGCAAATTTGATAGTTATTTAATATATCACCGTAAAAAGGGGGAGGGGAGGTGCGTTTTAAGGCAAATGTACCTAAAAATTAAAAATTGCATCTTGAAAATATGGGTGCGTGTTGTACGCCAGACGTTACGGTTAATATCGTATTTCAAATTTTTTAACTTAAATTGTATTTTTGCTAATTGTTTAACAATTCGGTTTTATCTAATTCGGGTTGGTAACTAAAAATTATCTTATTATGTGCAGGATACTTATACTGATTTAATTTTTTAACAATTCCAAAAAAGCTAATATGAGAATTCAACCTACAACAATTGCATTTACACCAACACTGAATTCACAAGCGTATTGGAGCTTGTTGTGAATGGCGATAGCAGAGTCAATAAATTAGATATATTTAGAAAAAAAACAAACATTTCACTAAATTTCTTTTAATTTAATATTCCTAACGGATAAAATTTGATATACCATTACTTATTGACACAAAAAAATTATATTATAATATTTAAAAGAACCAAAACAATTTACTAAAATGTTTGTTTTTATTACAATATCAATTGTGTAAATTAAATTACACTTTTCAAAACTTACCAAAAATTATCTGGAATGTGTTTTGATATTTAGTATATTATTAAATATTTATTTTTACGGCTCTTAGCTTAATTCTGCAAGCAGTCATATTTTTTTTATTTGATGAGTCCTGGTTTGCCTTGAAACGAATACAAATTTTTATCGCTTAGCAATATCAATTAAAATTATTTCAGAATAATTAATTCCGTTAGTAGTATGAATAATTACTTTCTTTCTTGAAACCTTTATTTAATGATCCAAAATGTTGCACACCTAATTTTAAGCTTCACTTACACCACCGATTTATTTAAAAGTGATTTTATTTTATTCGATAGAACACAGAGCCTTAAGAACAGAAATGAAAATAATACCTATTTTCATTCTTTGTTCGTACTATTTCGAAACGACTGCAATTTAAAAGTATTTTTGATTCAAAAATTTTATTCTTTCTGGCTAACATCATTTTTTTTGTTCTATTCTCGAGTGAAATTTAAGGATTAAGATGTCGAGAAAGAGGAAATAGAATTCGAATTGAAATTTAAAATCGTTCGAATTTGGGATTTTTCAATGGTAAAATGTTTCTTACCGCAAGTGTTTAAAGATAAAAAAAAAAGGAACTCTTCTCGGATTTTAAGCTTACTTTATTTTAATGTTTCAGCGTGAAAAGTAGAAAAAAAAAGATGAAGATGAGAAGAAAACAAGAAGAGTGACAAAATATAAGTTCTAAAAAGAATGGCTTTTCTACACGTAGTATTCAGTCTTAAATAAATAACAGCAGAAGAAAGTGTTAAAAAAAATAAGTATTTCTCTTCGGGTTAAATCCTCTTTATTTTTGCAGTTTTTCTCCGTTTCGCGTACTTATTTAATTCAGAAGTTCAAATGCAAGTTTTACTTTTCTTAAATGCTTAGTTTTAAATCCTTTAGAAAAGTTAAGAATTCGGTTGAATATTTTCCTTGCGAATTTTTAATATAGCATTTCTACTTAACCATGACAGTGTCTTTTCGTCAGACGAAAAAAAAAAAAAGTCGTTTTTTTTTTTTTTTTTTTCACGGCGACTTTTTTTAATTTTTTTTTTCCTACGCCGATTTTTTTTTTTTATCTATATCTTTTTAGAAAACATTTATTTTTTAACTCTTAACTCCGGATAGAATCCTAAATTAATTTGCTCTCACATAGTTTAATTCTCGTTCGAGTTTTTTTAAAACAAACAGGACTTTTTGCCCGCGTTCCTTTAATAAGCTAAAAATTTAAAAAAAGAACTATATATATATATATACAATCTACAAAATACGGTGTAATGAAAAAAGAGATTATGTGTGTTATCTAGTTGTAAATTATGGGTAAATGACACTTTCAAAGTATTGATAATGATGCAAATACATGAATATTGTTAAAAAAGGAAAAAAAATTGATTTTTTTACTTATTTTAAGCCAATAGCTATTTTTGATGCTAAAGATTATATTTTCTTAGAAGAAAAAATTGTTTTAATTTTGAGGTTATTTGCAAGCCCTTAAAAACGGTATAGGTTTTATTTAGTTACTTTCAAATTGATTTAGCCTTATTAATTAACTTTGAGTTCTAAAAATTTTATTTTTAATTTTTTTCCCTTTCCTTATTTGCTATTCGAACGTATTAGAAAGCTTATTTTTTTCTTTTTAATCATGGCATCCATGCTAATTCTTGATAAGTTAATGAAGAATTGCCAAAAAATCTGAAGTTTAAATTAGTGTTGAGTTTTAAAACATGAGTTTTTATTTTCTAATTTGATATATCATAGCTTAGACATTAGTGAATTATATGTGATAACCGTACTTAAATTTTAAGATTGATTAATGGATTTAGTTATAATAGTTAATCATAGTTTTTTTTTGATTGATTTATATTTTAAAAACAACGTCTTCTGCTTATGAAATCATATGATTTAAAGCAAAAGTTTTTTTTTTGTATTAGAACATGATACAAAATTTTTTTAAAATGGTGACAGTTTTTAAAATACACATAAACATCTCTGCACTGAGCTTTGTTAGTTGAGTACTTAACTGATAATTTCTTATTGTTTGGATCATTTTACTGTTATAGTTTTAAGACTGGATATCATACCAAATAGGTTATTATAAATGTTGACAATTAAATTACAAATTTATAATACTTATGTAATAAATGCGTTGCATTCTATTGAACAATGTTTACACACTTTTATTGCAGTAAATATCATTTGACGTGGTGTGGAAATTTGGTGATCGGGATGTCAGTTAAGTTTCTTTCTCATCACTTGACTGCTACACTATCCATCACTAAAAGTTCTCATGTAATTTCGGTTTGTGACTTTAATAAGACCACATTTATTCATAACAAACAACTAAACATTCAATTTTCATTTCTATTGCATCTTTTAATTTATTAATGTACGTATTTAAGCTAAATAAGTGACCAATAAATTAAAAGTAAAATTAATTTGGTTTAGATTATACCTGAAACAACTATTCACAGTAGTGGAATCTTTCTTAATCATCTTATAATGCATTCATGTTATGCTACAAATTTGGGTATTCTGGCTGATAAAATTGGGCATTTAATTGTATCTCAATTTTATCTCAGGGATTAACACATTGTTTTTAGACATCTATCTTTGATAAATGTGAAACGACTTAACCAAACCTATTAATCATTGAATAGATCAACATAGGTTCTGTCTTTCTTTGTCTGTATCTTCCTCTATGTATATATATTTGTGGGCGTGTACTGTATTAAGAATTTATTGTTAAGTGGATGGATTTCTTTCAAATTTAAAACAAATCCTCTTAATTGACAAGAACCCTCTTATTAGTACAATTGCTTTGTTTTCTATGGAATATGTCAATACGTATATATAAACCCAGTATAACAAAAATTCAAAGTTTACACATACATAGAGCATAACAATACAAGTCAATAGTCACACAATCGTCAAAAGAGTTAATAGAAGGGAATGCAATGCGCAGTTGCTACCAAGCTTTGACATTAAGCTTCACTCCACAACAATGGTCTTTATATAGATTGTAAAGTATATTTTATAGACTCCTAGAGGCATCTCTTTAAATACATTCTGGATTCCTTGACTCTTTTTGATTTGTCGTTATTACATAATGTCGCTAAATTTGGCAAGATTTGACAATCATATTTGTCACCAAATGATGAGTTTAACAAAAAATTCTCTCTTTGCCTGCAACTATTTGTCAAATTATCTTTTTATTATCCTTAATACCCTTTTAGCAGTGAAAAAATTTGGAAGTCCGTCTTAACTCTGAATACACATAAAAGATTGCCACAAATTTCTCTAAGGATTCGTTGAATTCTAATTGATTTTTTCTGTACAAATACATTTCTTCGATTTTATTACATTGAGATGAACGTGTTTGTTTAGTAAAATATGGTTATTTTTTTCTTTCTAATGGAGCTGTGTATTGTTATTTCTACCATTGCAGACCTAGTACATTCCCCAAGAGCTGGTATTTCTTTTTAGTGTGGCACAGTATAGGCGATACCAAATACCGCAAGTAATTTTGACGCCCAGTTTCTTCCCCAAAGGGAGGCACCTGAGCTCTACCGATGCGAAATTTGTACTTAGGAATTTAATTTTGCCGAGAGCATCCAAGCCAAACGGACACGCAAGGGATATTTTCATGTCGCATATCCATACGACTTGGCCGCTGTCGATTTTCTGCATCTTGAAAATCCACCGACTTGGGCCGGGGTCGAACCTGCAACCTT
>BMAV01023025.1:111551-132843 GCA_019973955.1 Trichonephila inaurata madagascariensis | reverse complement strand
ATTATTTTTTTCTCTGTATTCACACACAGATTTCTTTGTTCCTATTTATTAAATTATTCTATTTAAATTCATTGGTTTTAAAAAGTATATTTATTTAGTTAAGTGTTTCTCTCTCTTAAACTAAGGGTCACGACCCGAATTTGGTCACTTTACTTGCAGCTGGGGTATCTAAAAATTCTAGGATTTTTGATCTCTCTATCTTTTTGCAAAAAAAAAAAAAAAAAAAAAAAAAATGGTTTGTTAGACATTAACAATAGTTAAGCACATGGAATATAACCAAGACAAAAAAAAAATGCAAACAACGAGAAGCTTTTTGACAAATTATAATAAAACCAATTAATTAATTTACTTTGCACATATTTCTGTTAGTTCGACAAAGGTTAGAGTGTTTTAGTAACACATGCACACGTGTTTTAATTTAACCGTAACCATGGGTTTTTCAAGCCTCAACGGTTTCAGAATGTAAATTTTTCCATGCGAATTGCGTTCTTATGTTAACCTCCCGTAACTCAAAATTATATATGGAATACAGGAATATTGAAGTACTTTTCGTCCGCCGATATCGACTATCGTTACAAAATTTAATAACATAAGTAGAAATAATGAAGCACATCAATCCCATTGGTACTTAAATGTTCCATACGCCATTTTTAATGAAAGGCGATGATCTCAAAAGCTAACTCGCTTAATATCTAGATTATGCAGTTCATGTATGAATTATACCATGTAATTAATTACATTATATAATGTTGTTTTTTTTATTTTGTTACTTAATTAAAATTCTATGGAGTTATATTCAAAGTAAAAACTTATTGCGGATGTTTATTACTGCATTATTATAATACATTACAAATAGAACACATATAAAAGCGTGTGTGAACTTGCACAATGTTTATGAGATCGCACAAATTTTTGAATGAAAAATGGGGCAATCAATCCGAAAAGTTTAAGAATCCTTAATCTAGTCCAATTTTTTGAACTAATATAAAGTTCCAGTTAAATGAAATATATTTTAAATACATAATTTAATTACAACTTTAAAAAACACTGAATCGAAGAAATTTTTTTATATTAATGACCTTCCCACGATGTTTAAAAATGTCCCGCTAAATCTTATTTAAGTGGATCTAACAAAATCAATAATCGTTCTATAGCAGCGCTTCTCAAACTTTCAATACTTGCGACCCAATTTTCAATCATAATTTTCATCGCGCCCCCCTCCCTTCATACAATAACAATACAATAACAATGTACTGAATGCAGCAATAATGTACTTTGCATAAAGCTACAATGTGTATGACAAGCTCATGAGAGTCAGTAGTAATTATTAAACTTGTTCTTAACTTAGTATTAAAAGATTAGTTTTAAAATGTATTGTGCAGTACTCATACATTTATAACTATATTATATCAGTGTAAATGTGTATTTTATTTTTTTATTTTGTCAGAATGCACTTTTTTTTTTTGCTTCCTTTCAATAAATTTGTAATTTTTAAAATACTTTATTTTCGACATGCTCGCGCCCCCCTCGTTGGATTATCCCGTCCCCCAAGGGGGGGCACAATTTGAGAACCGCTGTTCTATAGTTAAAGTTGCTTTTGAATTATAAAAAAAATAAATATCCTATTACAATTCCCATCAAAGCGCCCATCTTCAAGAAGAGAAACGACAAGAATGAAATGCGGTGTTTACTCATAGGCGTAAATAAAGAGACCGGGTGAATATTTAAGCCTCTGGAATACGTGGAAGGGTTTAAATCATCGCGTGAACTTATAGAATTTGGGAAAGGTGATGGTAGGGCATATTACCTGGTTGAGTCGTTGTCACATCAAATTATGCTTGTGGGAGATGTTTGCATGTTAATTCAGAATACATTATCATGTCTTTTGTACGAAGAATGACGGTTGTTATTATGCCTTGAAGTATAATCTGATGCAACAGCCAGTCGCATTAATTTTAACGAGCGTAGGTGCTGTTTTCGATATTTTACTCTGTCAAAAGTATTTATTTATAAATATGTATATAATTTTTAAAATTTCTTAATATTATTGGAAACAAAATATGTTGAATATATTGTATAAATTTTCCTTTCAAAAGAAGCTGGGTACAGCAGTATTCGATGAGGTAGGTGACAATATAGAAGCTATGGTATTATATTTAGATCGTATTTTTTTATATATAATTTGATCTTAAGGAGTATTTCTCTGATAGTCGGTTGATATGTCTTTAAGGTAATAAAGAATCAAAATAGTAACTTTTCTAAAAATAGGATAAAATATTTCCATTTTATATAAAGACAATCAATAACATCGCTTATTGTTCTTTTACTTTATTTTATTTTATCTATTAATAAATATTTATATTTTTAATAGACATATATTAAAGACAATATTTATATTATTATATACATATTTATAAATTTCTGCAAAATAACTAATTTAAAAAGTTTGAAATATGCATATGAGTAATAAATAAATGTCAACTTTGATTTGAAATTTATGCGTGTGTGTGTGTGTTCAGTAAAATATAAAATAATTTATTAAACTACCATATCACACCAATGGGAGGACGTTTGAGCTCTCGACAGATTTAACGTGCATCATTCCTCTACACGGCGGGTCTTCAGCGGTACTGGGCTCGAACTCGAGACAAGGCCAGGTACGATCCGATAATTTGACCATTCTGCTACCGTAGCCACATTTAATCTTAGATATTGAACTCATACATAATACCAAATTTATTATTCTTAGAAGAACAAATGTTTGCAAATTTAACATCAGAAATCTATAGGTGCCATATAGTGTACTTAAAGTTTCAAAGATTTAAAAAAGAAATACGACCAACTGAAGTTTAAAATCTCTCTATAAGTGCGAAGGCATCTCAAAGAAAAAGATAACAAGTTGTCTGAAAGAAGGCTAACGTATTAAGACGATGGTACATATATTACTTCTGAAAAATTACCATTGTTGCTGAAGCATTAACCTCAATGTGTTTAAATCATAGTAGAAAACATCAACATCAAAATCATGGAGCAATGTAAAGAAACCATGACGAAATTATGCATCGATTCTGAAATGCCGACTTTCCAAGTGCTTATCTTGCTGTCGGAAAAGATATAAACCACTTTGTGCAAAATCTGGGGCGTAAGAAAGATTTTCCAATAACTCTTATTGAAAGCCCTGTTCCAAATCATGCGTAACTGAGGTCATATATTGTCGTGCTCATATGTCCTAATCCTTTACAGTGAATTGTGTTACACAAATCTAATGTGGCTCAGGTTAAATTGACATATTTCTGCTTTGTAGGAATAATTTTGGAGCCCCTCCTTAAAAACTTAATTAGATATAAGTATTTTACTTTTTACTTGCGAAATGATTAAGTACAAAAAAGTTATTTCAAATATTTGGTTTGCTATTTCTTTCTGACTGGGCTATCTTTACAGCTCGTCAAGGACCTAAATTCACCCTATAAGAAATCCAATCCTTAACGTGGTCAAATAACTGGTAATTTGAATGGTTGCTTCTCAAGCGTGAAAATCATTTGCTGGCATCAAATAAGTGAAGTAGTGACGAAAAGAGTTTTAAAATATTGCCGCTTGTTTTGTCTCAAGTTCGTGTGATGCAGCCGTTTCTTCTCTACCTCATCCGCATTGCTTTATGCTCGTCTTTAAATACTGACAGAAAACACGTCTTCCCAAAACCCAAATTTACAGGTCCAATGGACTCAATTCAAGACGTACTCGTGCTCTCCATTGAATTCAAAACATACATCAAACTAATTGCACTTTAGTATTCTACTAGTAAAACTTGGGTAAAATTTCAAATTTTGAAATTGGGTAAAAATGTTCAAATTTTATAAAATATAAATTTCTTCAAAATGTTTTAAAATTAAAAAAAAAATCTTATTTTACGCATTTTGTCTACCTATGTGCATTCTTGTTGTTGACAAATTTGTAATTTTTAAGAGAAAGTTTCTGAAAGGATCAATAGCCGACAACAACGAAGAACATGCATTAATTAGCTGGAAATACGTGATTGCTTTTATTGTGTGACTATGACGTCAAACGAGTTTTTGAACTGATTGGCTAAAGACATGTGATTATCATTACCATGTGATTATGACGTCACATTAATTGAACCCATATTGTGTACGCTGTTTATGGAGATTCTCAGTTCCTCAGATAAATACTATTGAAATCTTGAATGAAAGCTTTGGAATATCACATATTGCTCTCTGCCTTTGGTATGTTTGACACACTTGATCTTTGCTCGTTACTCACAATTGTTCTATTCTTTTCGCAATCCGGGAATAAAATTTGCATCCGTATTGGAAACATACACTTACTTCATACACCTTCACTAGTTACCTATGATTTTCATCAATGGAAGATTTTAGAAACAACAATCTTAAGCCACTTTTTACTCCAATCACCAACCATGTTTTCTCCAATGCCTTAACTTCTAACTGAGAATTTGTCTCGCTACCCGACAATTAGTTCCATTCTCCGCCACCGTTCGAATGCTGTGATCTACTCGTCTGTCTAGACCGGAAATCTGTGCACCCGTCAGAAATCTTGTTGCTTTACCTTTTGAAACATCCTCGTTAATAAGCATCTGCTTACATATTTACGATTTGTTACTTTTTACATCAAGGATGGTCAACTCAAATGTACTTTTAGGGCCACATCAGAAAAATATACATACTTATATTAGACTTGCTGGTATACACGTTCTTCACACGGGTGAATTGAAAAATAAAACAGTACAGATTGAAGGATAAAGAAGTTCTTAATGAGTTAATTTTGAGTAAATTGCAAAATAAACAAAAAAAAAAGCTTTCTGCATATCTCAGCTGAACAAAAAAAACCATATTTGTTAAATTTTAAGTCTGAAATTCTAATAGCTCATAAAAAGGATTTTTTTTATTACACCCCGTAACTCTCTTGTGGGTCGATTTTTGAAAACACCTTCCTAAGCTGATCTATGGTCAGCAAAAGTATTAAATTATTACACATTTTGTGTAATGAACGCTTAAAATAGTCTTAATAATTGATATCTGGACGTGTACTACGTTAATATTACTTTCTGTTGTATTAATTTTATGTTAAAATTATAATATTTGCAATCAATGCCTTTCCTAACATTATAATGGCGATTCAATGGAAACATAGCGAAATGTTGGCGATAGAGCCAAGTTGGCATCATTTTTGGCGACAATGTTAGCAACCTCGCGATTGATTGAAGGGGGCAGAAGTTGATTTGCTGTAGCGCCACTTGGTAAGGAGCTGCAACAAAGAGGACAGCACAAAAAAATACATATACATGCCAGTTTTCATAGTGATAGTTTGAACGGTGTTGGTGCGAAGCAAATTCATATATACAAACATCCATTTATATATATATATATATATATAGATAGATAGATAGATAGATTTAGACCCATTGCAAACATTTATTGGAGTGAAATTTGAAATAGAATGAATTATTATTTTTATTATCTTTCATATACATAAACATAGATATAATAATAATAATGCAATGATCAAATAATGTTTAATTTATTTAATTAGAGAAATATTTTATTCTCACCTCTTTCATTTCGTTTGTATAAAAACAAAAGCAAGTTTGAACAAAAGCAGATGCATCATGAAAAAATAGAAACAGGTATGGGATTTATTTACTGCAAAACGCTTCACTAAGATGAAAAATATTGTGCAAAATAAGCCTACTTTGTTAAGTTTTACAGAATCTCGCGAGCAACAAAATTATTCAATTTGGACCACGGTTTGGTCAGCCCTGGTTTGCATATTACAACGATACTCTGAAAAATAAAACGAAATCATTAACGTTACACTTTGAATTATGTCTGTGATTAATCTTGTAATTTCAAGGCACTTATTCAAAATTTTATAAGTAGCTAAAAGTATTGTTTCTTACCTAAAGGTTCTCATTCAGTAACAGTTTTTAGAACTCACTTATCCAAAAAGAAATCTTTTGACACAAAACGTTTTGTATATTTTTCGCCACTTCACTAAAAGGAAAATCTTTTTAGTCGAGCCTATAAACCATTAAATTTTTTCCCATTTTCTTTCAAAAAGAAGCACTTTATAAGTTCTTATATATGTACATTTTTCATTTATTTTACACATAACACTCCTTGAAAGAGCTTGTTCCCTTAAAAAAGACACATTTAGTAACCCTCGAAAAATCATCGATTCAAATCCACTTAATATGTTGTCTCTTTCAAAAATTTTCAATGTCTTTTTAAGTAAATGGTATCATCAGATGTTAGTACATATAGAGCCACCCCCCCCCCCTCTTTTTTTTCTAAAAAAACAACAACTTGAGAAATCTGCATTTTATTAAGTTTCTAGCACTATAAATATAGCCTGGAGGATGGAGAGAATAAAAATATTTTCATCTTATGAATACACTTTTGCTGAGCGTAGGAAATATATTTCTGTCTCATGCAGTTGATGCCATTCCTCTTTTTCTAAACTTCAATTAAATTTCTAAATTCTTAGGAATTGGAATCGGCTGTTTTATAAATATTCATTTTAATACAAAAATAACTAATATGTTATGCTTTCAAACTGTTTGTGAAATTAATGAAAATGAAACGAAAGATTTATACGTAGTAGAATTCAAAAGTTCGTGGACTGAGTCTATAACGTGAAAATTTTTGCAGTAGAGTGACTATGATAACGTTTCTATGTTATTGCATCTTCCCCTTTTTCTGAAAGTAGTTTGTCACAAATCACGTAGTCGGTGGCTCGCCACTGCATAGGATGCATTTAGACGGATTAGACCAGGGATGGCGAAACAATGGCACGCGTGCCATCAATGGAACATGAGACAATATTTTGGTCACGCCAGCAATCAAAATGGTTTGCACTTTATTTCAAAATAACAAGGTTCACTGTGAAGTCTTACGAACAAATGCGGTCGAGAGCACACTCGTTTGTTATTGTCCTGCCTTAGTTACGTCGTGGACTACAGTTGCTTATGATGTAAAATTTGTCTACACATAACATAGTCAATTTCATTGAAACTACTGTAGATTAAAGTTTATTTGTGTTATATTTACGATTTTTAACTGTTATTTAACATGGCTAGTTTCGCAAAAGTCCAAAAAGGGCAGGAGTGTTTAATGTTTTACAGACGATGCAGAACATCGTCTGTAAAACGGCATTTTGAAGCAAATCACAAATCGTCTTGTCAAAAAAATGAACCACAGGAAAAAAAACCATTTGTGGGGCAGATGACTCCAATTAAACATGCATTCTACTAAAAGCAACATCTTACAATCTTAATATAAGTTATTTATCATCCAATTCTGCAACAACAGAAGTCACTATAATGTTACTTTAATTTGAATTACACGTATAACTAAAATATTTACAACGGTACAGTACAAAATGTATTTTTTTGTGGTAAATAGAGTTTTGATCTCTTATCGAAAGATAAAATTATTTGACAGCACGTCTATACCTTATTAAGCACTCCTTTAGAAAAAAATGGCTCGTTGATATATAAAGGTTCACCACCACTGGATTAGACTATTTTGTAGACTGTGATGCGTTTAGTACCCGGCGATTGAAAGAAATGGCGTTTGTTGAGCACAGAATGAATATCAGTGTTTGTGTTCGCTGGGAAAAAGGGCTACGGAGATTTACGAAATGTTAAAGCACGTGCACGGAAATGATACATTATCGGGAACGCGAGCTTTTGAGTGGCATCAATGTTTCAGGGAAGGCTGGAAACGTGTCGAAGTCTATAAACGCTCTGGACGTCCGCAGACCTCCCGCACCGCTGAACACATAGAAAATGTTTCTGAGGCGGTATGTAAGAAAATGCTTCAAACAATAGTAAAATCATTTGGCATATCTTCAGCCACATGTCAATGGATACTAACTAAAGATCGTAACATGCATAGGGTGTGTCAACATGTCGTTACCAGTATGTTGAGGTATCCGATTACCCTAAAATCATGATTTCTTTTAAAAATGGACAATTTTTTATGATTTTATTTTATACGCCATCTTATCAGCTGCATAAAAATACCAAGCGTTTTATTTTCCATTCACTACAACAAAAACTACAGTTGTTTTAGTAAAAGCAGATGCCATAACTTTACATAAGATATCAAACTTTAAAATGCGTTTTACTCGAAATGTGTTTTTTTCGAAAAACTCAAATGGGGACAGCAATTGCTCAAAAAGTTTTTCAAATAATTTGGTGGAATTTTTTGTGTATGTTCTGCATAATAGTAGAAGTGTTTTAAACTTCAGATTTATCAATCACTGTTTTATTAAAAAAATTTTACAGCTCTTTATGTGAATTTAATCACTGTTTTTTTAAGCAATTTCATGTATTAACTAAGATAAAGTGCTCTACTTTTTGTAAAAATTATAATATCTCTTATTCTGAAGGTCACTTCAAAAAGGAATAGCTAAGTAATACAACAAAATTGAAAAATTGAGAATTTGTTCATTTACTATTTGTACAGAGCGGGCCCCGTTTATGCAATATTTTGTCAATTTTTACCCATTTTTTCCCATTTTAGTAGTAATAATTTATTTTTCAATTCTTAATTTTAGTCTTTTTTCTTAAAATGTACTAAGTAAATCTAAAAAAACCACAAAAAATCACCATATATCCATTTTTTTTAAAAAAAAAACGTTATCGTAAGTATAGTCGGATACCTTAAAAGAAAACCAATCGACAGATGAAGTTTTAAGTGCATCGCTCATGCTGAATTAATGGACATGGCTAAAAGTGGATTCCAGAACTGTTTGGATGATTTTTTTAAGCCATGGCTTAATTGTGTTTCTACTCAAGGGTCTTATTTCGTGGGAGGATGTATTTCTTCAGTGTAATTGGTAATATTTTTTTTTTAAGTTATAGACTCAGTCCGAAAGCTTTTGAATCCTACTACGTATTTCCTGCAAAAAATAAAAATGAGCTTTGTGTGCCTGAAAGCATAACTTCAGCTATTGGTCTCTAGGTACCCTGGGTGGAAATAGAAATTACACGTTTTATCACCCGAGATGCGATATAGATCCATTTGTGATCTCTAGAGAGCTAGCTTCCATTATGACAAGCCCCTATCTTACTCCGAAATTTTAAGTGTAGAGCATGTGCTGGTCCTCCTATAGACCAGCTTAAAGATAGTCGTCTATTTCTTTCCTAATGTGAAAAGCATCATATAAGAGACATGTTTCTTATGATTGATTCGTATTAATAAAAAACAACAAATCTATACATCTTTAAAAAATAATAATGAGTTTCTCTAATTTCTCGTTCATTCTTTCTTTAAAAGTTCTTACATGTCGTATCTTTGTAAACAATTGCATACGAAATACAAACTAAGGAAATATAAAATATTACTCTTAAGGTATCCGACTACGTTCGGAACCGTGATTTTGCAAAGCGCATAAATGGATAATTTTCATGCTATTTAGTGTGACTTACATTAGAATACATGTATACAATTGTTTTAAGGATATTTTGACAAAAACAAATTATTTAAATACAATATTTTGGCAAACAATTAACTTAAAATAATTTTTTTTCCAAATCTTCTCCTTTGTGAAAAATGCTTCTATTATAATAATATTTCACCTGTATATAGCTCAGACTACTGTACAGAGGCTCAACTAGAATTTTTGAAATATATAACTTAAAAGTGGGTTTATTCATATCTTACGACAACACAGGGGAGTAATTTTAAGAAAAAAACGCCGATAGTTATTTCAATGGGTTGTAACTCTGAAAATAATGTGAATTATTCAGAAATCATAGTTGAACCTCTGTAAAGAGGTCTGAGCTATGTACAGGCAAAATATTATTATAATAGAAGCATTTTTCACAAAAGGAGAACATTTTGAAAAAAGATTATTCTAAGTTAATTTTTTGCCAAAATATTGTATTTAAATAAATGTTTTTTGCCAAAATGTCCTTAAAACAATTTTATACATGCATTCTAATCTAAGTGACACAAAATATCAGGAAAATTATCCATTTATGCGCTTTTTTAAAATCATGGTTCCGAACGTAGTCGGATACCTTAAGTCACTACTTTGAAATTGTGAATATTGCCAAAAATTGACAATTTTTGTATGGTTTTATTTTATAGGCCATCTTATTAGCTTTATAAAAATACCAAGTTCATTATTTTCCGTTCACTAGAACCAAAACTACCAATTTTTTAGTAAAAGTAGATGTTATTATTTTAAGCAAGATAAACAAGCGTTTTACTCGAAATGAGGCTTTTTTTTAAATGCTCAAACGGTGGCAGTGATTACTCAAAAAGTTTTGAAAATAATTAACTGAAACATTTTGTGGAGAGTCTAGCATATTCCACACCATGTGTTTTGCCAAAAGTTTATACTATTGTTTAAAAAGTACTCTAATAAAATGAATATGATTTAAACTTATTTTCAATTAAAAGACATAAAAGATATTAAAAGCGATGATTTATGAACATGTTTATTTCTTAAGTGTGGCTACTTTTTTCAAGTTCTATTATTGGTTCATTCTCTCCTTATATATATTGTTCAAATTTTCAGTCATTAATAAAATACTTTCTATTCATCCATTCATTTAAGTTAAAATGCATTTTTTTTAAACTTGTACCGGATAACACTTGATGATAGCACAATTATTTCAAACAATTATTCATTTATTTAATTTAAAAAATTGAATAAATAGTAACAACTAAATAATAGTTCAACAACATGTATAGAAAGGATAAATGTTCGTTGTGTGTCCCGGTAGAGTAATGGATAGAACGTTGGACTTCTAATCAAAATGTCATGGGTTCGAGTCCCGCCTCTGATGGACTCATTTCTGGGAATGTTTTCTTTTTTTACTATATTATTTTATTAGAATAATTAAGTTTAAATTAAGAATAAATAGTAACAAACAAAAATATAATAGTACAACACCCTATATAGAAAGGAAAATGGAAAATCGCTTTCTAATCTGCCACAATAGTGTGTGATTTTGTCATACGTATACAGATATTTATATTGATTGTAACTATTTAAAGAGACATGGTACGATTTGCTCAAAAGTTTTTAGTTTAAGGATTTTTAAAGATTTTTTTGGTTGCCTCCTCTGAATGTAAGCTATGTAATACAGATGTTGTGCTTAAAATTTCATAAAAAGATAGCCATTTAATTTTTAAGGAAGAAACTTAAAATTTGTGATTTTAAAATACAACTCCTCCTACAAAAGTTTACGTACACTCAGGAAATTTGATTTACAAGTACGTCAAACTATGCATAACAAAAGTGGGCATGGATTTTGCGATAACATGATGGATATACGTACAATACTTATTTTTATAAATACTTATTGAAAATTTCTTTAAAAAATGTATAAATTCTGAGTTTAATTATTTTTTAAAAAATAAGCATTGCTTTGATCGAAAATGCATACCAAGCTTTGTTACATGTACTATTAGCAATAGGTAACAAAAAACTTCAAAGCATTAAGCAAAATATAAAAAAAAAAGCCTTGGCATTTTAAATGAGGACAAACTAGTTATTTTATCTTTCTGAGATAAGTAAGCTTAAAGTTTTGATTTGCTATAGGGATGTGAATAAGAACAAAAGTAAAAGCTGTCATAATTCTGCTTTCTTTAAAATTAGAGCTTTAAAATTTTGTGAGGTTATAGAGAGAAAGGTATATACATAACTTAGGCTAAAAAAAATTAGATTTGATTTTTTGACCTATTTTTGTCAATTGAATAATACCGTGTCTCTTTCATAAAAAGTAAGTAAACTAATATTTTTCTTTGTCGGTCTAAGTAGGAATTGAATTAATTTTCTTTTTACAATACTTGTTGTGTGCGTGATTTTGTTATTAATATATTTAAACTTTCACATTTCCATATATTTGTACATCTTCTCTCATTAATTTTGATTTTTTTTCAATTTGAATACTTCACTACTATTTCATGAGTAAAGGAATCATTGCGTAGATCAATATGAGAAAGCATTGTGTTACCTCTTATACTCACTTACAATAACATCATATCATTCCAATTCTCAACTGCACACATTAGTGCGACACACACACACAATCCTAATCACCAATCCATGTATCCATCTCAACCCAACACACCGTCACACCAGGACACTAGGCATGTCTCACAAACTTTACCCTACAAACCCTATGACAAATCCCACACCCCCACTCACCCCGATTGCTCGTTACCATAATGAACTCATGCACCCCTTTGCTGGACAAATCCGGCACATACGATAAATTTCTCCGGCAAACACCATTCGGGAAAGGCTCACGCCTGTCTTGCCGGATCGACATGCCCTGACATCCCGACAGGTTAACACGTTGTCAATATGACATTCATCTTCATAAAGAGCTAATGGGCGCGTACATTCTATGGGGGTGCAAGGGGGGTTGCTGCCTGTCATCATTGCTCCCTTGAATCATTAATGGAACGAGTAATGGTATTAGGAATTTCGGAGATCTTCAGGTAGGTTTGCGCTGTGAGCAGAAACACGATAATTAAGTGATAATTTTTGGTTTTTGTTCAAATGGAAGATTTTCTGGGGAAGGAGATTGTTCTTTGAATATAAGCGTTTGGTGTTTACTATGGCAAAGTAATGAAATATTGTTAAAATTTAAGAAAAAATTCCAATTTTACCGACGATTCTCAAATTTAAACGGAATTTACAAATTTCGCATCATTACCTTGAGATTACTATTTATTAACTTCCGATTTTCAAGCAGTAGTTAATATTAATAAATTGAGTTATTGTTTTATGATTATCACTTTAAACATGTAAATAAAACATTAAGATTGAACAAAGTATTAATTAATAGTGAATTTAAATGTTAATAAAAAATGCAATTTATTAGAAGAAACCAACTGTAGGAGTTTTAAACCCCCTTTTCATCTTGTTTTGTTTTAATTTGATTCTAAATGCATTCGAATAAGCACTTTAATTATTTAAAAATCCATTAAAAATAGCTTACATATCTCAGAAGTTAAAATTTAAATTATTTCGATAAATAAGAATTAACTTTAAAGTCTTTATTCAGATGTACTTGGATGTAATTATTTTTTCCTCTGAGAAATCTTTAACATGCATCTTAATTTCAATTTACTGACTTGAAAACAGCAAATGCGTATTTTCTTTGTCTTCATTTCACTTTAATAACTTTTTGTAAATACTGTGCACTACACAATATTTAATATACAAAGGATCAACTGATTATATGATAAAGTAAATAAACTTTAAAGACATATTGTGAAATTTAGAATTCTTTGAAGCCTAGAATATTTTTAAAGTTATTTCTGTTTAAGAATTTCATTACAATGATGGATATTATTTTGTTCTCATCTCACATTAAAAATTACAGAATATTTTTTTCAAAACTTCTCAGAGATAGGAAAAATATCTCAGTAACTAGTTTCTTGTTTCAGTTGAATATGGTAAAGCCAGAACTATACACCATCTTTCTTCTGTACTGTAACACAAATATGCTTATAGCTTAGCAAGTTAAAATGAGAAACTTCCCATTCTCACGAAACTAATGTTTTATACTGATACGTTATGTTAAATTTATAAACGTCATACGAATAATGATAATATTGGAACATTTTTCTGTCTAAAAAAATATTCATTAGCATTTTATTTTTTATGTATCAGGTGGCGATAGGAAGAAAACTTTGCGAAATCCCTGATATGATTAATGCATGTAATAAAACGTTGCTATTTCGTGTACTCCAAGGAAATTGACTTGGTTTACATGCTCTTACTTAGATATATAACATTAAATCATTTTTATGTCCATTGGAAATGAAGTCTTGAGCAAAACTGGGATTCTTATCATGTTTTGGGAGTTAATACGAGTGAAACGATTACAATAACAAAATTGCACTGATTTTATTAAAATACATTCAAATGATTAATTTTTATGTTCACGAGTATTTAGGAATTAGTTACGGAATCAGCGACTTTTCAATTCTAATAATTATCACCAAAGACATTCAACTGGTTATCATACAATGGTGTCTTGTAATACGAACCGTCATAATTGGATACATGTAAAGAGGCGTTTCTAAAACTGTAGGAACCTCCCCCCAGGGGGCGTGATAACTCTATGAAGGGACGCGAGCATATTGGAAAGTCGAAACCAAAAGAATATTTTTAAAATATATATATATTAATTCTGAAAGTAAACGAACAAAATACATTCTGACATAATAAGAAATAAATGCACATTTACACTGATAAAAAACACATAAATGTATCAGTACTGCACAATGTATTTTATAATTAATTTAACAATAATAAGTTAAGAACAAGTTTAATAATTGCTATTGATCCCTTGGCCTTGTCATGTATAAAATTATATATAAAAAATAACACTTATCTTGATAATTGGTACGGTTTATAATTAATCCCTTTGCTGCTGGTTAAAAGATACATTATTCGCTCCCCAATGCCACCGTTTTACCATGTTGGCAAGCGTATGGAATGTATTGAGGGGAGGGGGCGGGATAAAAGGAATTAATAAGCCAATCCACTGAAATAAGTTAATCCTTCATAAACAGTTTCAAGGTCTTTTTATTGCATTCCAAAGTCTTTGGAATTATTTTATGAATATCAGTGAGCAGAAAAGATCGTACTTTGGAAAGACGTATATATACATCTGGAGCAATTAACGCTTTAGCTGCGTGAGACGTTTATATACGTCGAGAAAACTCTTAAGAGGTTAAACTCGTTTTCTAGCTTTTGCGTCAAAGTACAATATTATTGAATTCAATTCATTGTTATTGTATTGAAGGGGGTGCGAGATAAAAATTGTGATTGAATATTGAGTCGCAAATATTGAAAGATTGATAAGCACTGATCTAAAGATAGTGAACCATTTTATTTGAGGATGTGTTGGCTAGCATTGTAGATAGATCTTTTGTTTAAATTAAAACTAGCCTACTTAAGGTAACAGAATGTTTACCTCCTTTCTTTAATATTTGATATCTATCTGCATCAAGAGATACAACATCACATACCGTTTACAAAAAACGAAGATGGCATCCTTTCCTCAAATCGTGCCTTGAATATATATATGTATATATCCGACTGCAAGAGGCAACGGTTTTGACGTCTGGAGGGAGCTCCTTTTCCAGAATAAAAAATATGAAATAAAAATAAATTTTATAAAAAGAAGCAGAAAAAATCCATCGGCAGAAGCAAACTGTCAGGGGTTTCCGAGGAAGCGTAAAATATGATTTATAGCAAACTCCGGGGCGTCGGCCGTCAAGAACCCAATTTTGCCAGAATTCGCTAGACCTGTCGATCCTTACGGATAACAGATTTTCTTTCCGTGGTAGGGTGTTGACGAAGGGGGTGTTTCTTTATCCCCGTGGCAAATCGACACGTGCTTAGATGTCCCTAAGTCTTCTTCGGAGGACCCGTCAAGAGCGGTTACGACGGCAACTGGTTGATGGAGGGTGATCTTGGAGAGGGATGCTGAGAAGGTGGACAGAGGAACATATTTTTTGAAGTGGTATTAAATAGTGAGAGAAAAATAAATAAAGAGTTTTATTTTTCGAGTAATTTGTAAAAAAAAGAAACCATTGTGGTCTTAGAAAGTGAAAAATCTGAAATTATTGTTCCTCGACAGTCTGTGTTCGCTTTGCTTAGATCCAATTTGGAGAACTGTTAGTTTCTAAATTATTTTAACTGAAATTGACATTTGTCGCTTGTCTTTGTCAAATTTGACAATATTTTGTTCGTCTAAAGAGCAGAGGCTTTTCTTTTTATATATTTCTTAAGCTGAGAGTCTCCTAAACTAATAACTTTAAAAAGAAATATTAAATTCTTTGAGTAAATGTTCTTAAATATTCTTCGTCGTGTATAGGAAATGATTTATGTTAAATCTATCGAGCCTTAAATATCTCACGTTGGCATGTCGTTAAAGTTTCGAGAGTAGGGCGTCGGTTCACATGTTGCCTTCTTCCCTTGACCAAGCCACAGAATTACCCTGTTTTCCCCCCCCCCCCAGTGTTTCTTTGCAATGAGATGTTAATAATCAATCAGCCAATCAAGTGAACATTTACCATTCTCAAAAGTGGATTGATTAAACAGGCGATAAACCTATTAATACTAAAGAAATTCCCGATATAAGATACGCATGCTCCAAAGCTGAGTTAAAGAATTTGTAAGGCAAAAAAATAATTATATATTTATTGTTAAAAGCGTTACTTAACATCTTAACTGCCGATTAAAACTTACGCGATTCGCACCCCAGTGCCAACGTTTTTCGAATCGTTTAGCGATGCGGTGTATTGGAGAGAAAAATAAAGGCAGAAATAAGCAAATATTTCTCTGAAATATATAAATACTTCTCAAACACTTGCAAGATCATTTTATTGCATCCCAAAGCCTTCGAAATAGTTTTACTATTAGCAGACCAAAGAAAAGGTCGCATTTCGGAAAGACGTATATATACGTCTGGGACGTTTAACTCATTGGTAGAGAGAGAGAGAGAGACGTATATATGCGACGGTTGCAGTTAAGGGATTAAAACTTCTTTTTTAATAAAAAACACAGGGTTATTTTTTCTGAAAAATTAAAGAAATAAAAGATATGAACGTGGCTAAAATATACTTCTTCACATCCCTTCAAGAAATGGAAATCTTTCGGTTTATTCTGAAGTCAGTTCCTTCGTATTCTTTTAACTTGTATTTCAAGCACTTTTTAATATGTAGCAACATTATTCTTGAAATCCATTAATATGCATTATTATAAAAGCATATCCGCAACTGTTCGCATGGTTGTATTAAAAAGATTTTACTACTTTTTTTGAATATTTGCCTTTTTCATTTCAGACTTTTGCCGTAATATTCATTAGCGTAATATGCAGTAGAGGTTCGGAATTTTTTTTTAAAAAAAAAAATTGTAAGCTTAGCTTATTATAACTATTACAAATAATCAGGCATGTACTTTAAAAACGAAATATATCAAATTGTCATATATTGTACTTCTTATGATAAACGTTAATTCTGACAATTATTCTATAAAGTGGAGGATATTGACATGTAGTATTTTTAAATAATATTTTAATTTATTTCGAAAATATATATGTTACTCGTTAGTATGGTAAGTTCTGTAGACTGTATATATAATTATTTTCCATTGGTAACTTCAGCATTGTTATAGTTTATTTATTATTTCATAGGTTTTTTTAAATTTTGAAGATAAACTATGATAACCAATTCAAATCCTATGATTAATTAAAAATGGAATGATTTTAAAACATTTTAAGGTATCCGACTACGTTCGGAACCATGATTTAAAAAAAAATGCATAAATGTATAATTTTCATATTTAGTGTCACTTAGATTAGAATGCATGCATAAAATTGTTTTAAGGACATTATGACAAAAAAAATTATTTAAATAACAATATTTTGGCAAAAAATTAACTTAGAATAACCTTTTTTCCAAATGTTCTCCTTTTGTAAGAAATGCTTCTATTGTGTTAATATTTCGCCTGTATATAGCTCAGACCTCTGTACAGAGCCTCAACTATGATTTTTGAAAAATTAAAATTATTTTCAGAGTTACAACCATTTGAAATAATTATCGGCGTATTTTCTTAAAATTTCTCCCTTCTGTTTTCGTAAAACATGGATAAACCGACTTCCCAGTTATGCGTTTCAAAAATTCTAGTTGAGCCTCTGTACAGAGGTCTGAGCTGAATACAGGTAAAATATTAATACAATAGAAGCATTTTTTACAAAAGGAGAATATTTGGAAAAAAGTTTATTCTAAGTTAATTTTTTGCCAAAATAATGTATTTAAATAATTATTTTTGTCATAATGTCCTTAAAACAATTTTATACATGTATTCTAATCTAAGTGACACTAAATATCATAAATATTATACATTTACACGCTTTTGTAAAATCACGGTTCCGAACGTAGTCGGATACCTTAATATAATTTTAATGCAATGATATGACTTACAGGTTTGAAATATAAAACAGTAAAAATAAAAGGAATGACACAAAGACGGTTCATAAATTTGATAAAGATTTATTTCATAAAGATGTACATCTGTATAGAACACAAAGAATGTTGATAATTACACATTAATTTATAGAAATATTAAAAGAAATAACAATTATAAGAAATATACTGTAAACAATTATATTTTCCATGCTTAGAAATCTGCAGTGAGCATCAATTAAATGAATACCTGACCTTCAGCTAATTGCTGTTTATGATGCCATCTTCAAGCTAAAAAATTGATTTCTGAATTTATTTCTATCGATGATAATAGTCTTCTTAATATTACTGATATTTTCCTTATGAAAAGGATTGTTATTACAGTACGCTAAATCATTCCAAGTTCATATTCAAAAATAAATTTACGAAATTATTTTTTGAAATATTCATAAATGCTTGTATTTTCTATCTTTGTTCATCATGTATTGCAGCTTATCCTGTGATTAACCATTTTAATTAAGCAGTTTGCTGAATTTTTATGAAGTACGTAACCATTCCTCCTTCAGTAATGAACTAAACATACTTATTAAATAAAAATCTAAAACTAAAATCGCAACGAAAAACTGTTAAAAATATCAATTTGTCTTCTATTTGCTTTATCTTTAGTTAAATTTGAATGAATAACGATGGTGAATGCTCGGAAAAAAGAACGTTAAAGAAGGGAAAAGAAAAGAAAAAAAAATGGGGAATTCTTTCAAAAGAAATTTTCACGAATCCGATTTAAATAATAGATTTATCAATCATCCTGTGAAAGCAGTGTCGGAAAGCAAATCTCCAAAATGTAGCCATTTTTTCCTTCTTTTCTACATTCTTTTCTTTCGTCTTAAATTCGTTTGCCGTATCCCGCCATTTGTAGATATTTTTTTTTTTATTTCACTGCATAATTCTACTTTTTCTGTGTAATCATTTGTGGATGTTCTATCTTATCTGTTACTACAGGTCTTTTATTTTATTCTTGAAGGTGGAAATAGTGCCAGCTGCTTTTTTATATTCGTTTCATTTCACAATGAACTTTAGTAGTTTTTTTTTTTTGCATCGATTATTTGTAAAATGGAAATATTATAATGAGACTAAATCGTCTGCTTCGATTTGAGTTTTATTTATTATCTTCAAAATCAATTTGGAAACTGGTTTATTTTTGATACAATACTTAATAATTTTAAAAAAAAAATGATTATGTTTAACAAAATTTGAATGTCTTTTAATATATGGTATGATTTATATATATATATATATATATATATAAATGTAAGTACACAAGAAAAATCATTAATTAAAATGTATATGAAATTTTATTTTTCTGTGAATAGTATAAATGATTTTCTTAAACTTTTTTTCTATATTTCTGGTAACTAATTTATATTTATCTTAGAGGCACGGGACTATTATTATTTCTTTTTTTGCACTTGTATTTAAAAATATGCATCCAATATGCGAAAGAGAAATATTAGTTTTACTATCACATATATTAAGTGAAAAAGAAATATTTAATTAATATCAAATAATTAACTTCTTTCAAAGATCTTCAAGTGAAATCGGAAGCAATATTTATTTATATATCTATCAAGTCATGAAAATATTCATGTATATGATGTGAAAATTTCCAACCTGAATATCTTATTAAGATCCGTTCGAATCTCACTACTGTATGATTTAATTAGTTCCTTGGTCCCTAGAGCTTTTGTTTTTGAATTGGTTTTATCAGTAAATATACTGGTATTTTACTTAAATAGTTCTAACACAAAATAACATTATTTAAACAGAAGTACAAATTTAAAATTTTAAAACCTGCATTTGTCTTTAAAAGAAACTATGATTCCACATGTAATCGTTTGAAATGAGAGAATTTCAAGAAAATATCATCGAATTACGTTTCTTGAAGTACAAATGCAGCAATTTCTCATCGTTTTGTATTTATTACTGCAGTATCATTTGTAGAAACCATGGGGTTCTAATTGAGGTATTTTTAACTGGCCAACAAACCTGAAACCAGTCAAAATGTACTTGATTTCATTTTCTCCAATAAATCGGTTTTCCTTTCTCTGATCAGTTATTGTCATTTAGATTGCCTTAAAGAATTTTCTTCAACGTCATTTGAAGAACTTCACTTTACATGCGCTCGTGTTATTTCTGTCAGAGATTTTAATATAGTAATCAGACAAGCAATTAATTCTATTTTTCAAAGGTAATCATGTTGTACCCATGTTTCATTGACTTTTGCAGATATTTTTTTTTAATTTTCTGATTCTAAAGCGGTGCTTAGACTCTGGAACAAACCTCCTCGATTGTTCAATGGGCTAAATTCATGTGACGCCGCAGTCACATGATAATGGCAAGCACGTGTTTCTAGCCAATATCTTCAAAAACTCATGTGAAGTCATCGCCACACGATGAAAGCAATCCCTTGCTTCCAGCTAATCAGTTCATGCGCTTCGTTGTTGCCCATTTTTGATGTTTGCAGAAACTTTCTCTTAAAAAGTACATATATTTGTCAACTGTAAGAGCATTTTATTTAAAAAATCATACATACAATATATATATATATATATATTTTTAAATTTTAGAATCTTTTTTTGAGGAATTTTTTCCTCCTAACATTTAAACATCTTTAATCAATTATAAAATTTGAAATTTTATCTACGTTTTACAAATAGAACAACATCTAGAATAAGTTCAATATCTGTTTTGAATCAAATGGGTAACACATGTTTGTCTTTGTCATGTGACCGTCATGAATGGAGCCCATTCGAATAACAAACTAGTTCTGAAGTGAACGGATTCAGAGATACCACTGTGTAAGGATTTAATCTTTAGTCAAAGTCCAATGATACTTTAAAAAACATAGTTATTTCTTAGATGCATAATTTATTTTTATGTAAATAATTTAACATGTCACTTAATAATGCAAATACATAGAAAGAATAAAGATTATGATATATGTATGATTATGATTTTATGTAAGATTATGATTTTATGTAAGTACGTATGCGGAACTTTTGAAAAACTCTAGTTATTCATTTTCTTACCTTTTTTTCAAGGATAAAATGGCGAAATTCTCAAAAGCTATCAAGTAAAACCTTTAACTAAATTGTATTTTATAAATAAACATTTAATATATATATATATAAGTCAGTTCCTGCTTTAAACGGATGAGAAGAAAGTATTTCATTAACGATTGAAAATTTGAACAAGCTATATATATATATATATATATATATATATATATATATATATATATA
>BMAV01023025.1:86087-111451 GCA_019973955.1 Trichonephila inaurata madagascariensis | reverse complement strand
AGTACAAATTGAAAAAGAGCATGGTTTGTCTGCGATGTAGTAACAATGCACACCCGGTTTGGCTAAGAAACCGGCATTCAACATCAACTTTTGTCATTGTTTTATCAGTTACATTGTTACAACAATGGAGATGAATGTAAGTTGGCGACAAAAACCGGCAATTAATTTAATTAATTAACTGATAATTGATTAATATATGTTTGAAAAGAAACTATATTAACATCAAGTTTCATCCACAACATGTTTAAAACATTTATTTGAACTTGATTGGATTAATAGAAAGTATTTTATTAACAAGATATATAAATAAGTATATATAAGTATTTGAACTATATATATATAGGGAGAGAGTGAGCTAATAGTAGGAATTGAAAAACAGCATTATTTTAAAATTATCCAAAATTTGCATAAATCAATCGTGCCATCTTTACAGAAACTTACAATTTCCTTCAATGGATTCCACATGACGCACTTATTTCAAAGAATCTTCTGAAATAAGTACGAATCTAACTTTCAGAGAATCGATTCTCTGTTCATCTGTGGTAAACTCGAGAGGAATGAATCACGAATTAGAAAAGGCTTTACATGTGTTCCAAAAGAGAAACTTTCAGTTTTAAATCAACATGTATGTAAATATCCTTCCGAATGAAACTTTAGCGAGCGAAAGTATTGGCATCTTTTACTGACATTCTGTGGACTGAGATGGCAAGAATTACATGAATTTTGCCCTTTCTCACATGGCTTGCGTTGCCTTTGCTGATCTTAATATTTAAATATTTCATCTCTTCTTTTGGGAATTTAAAAAGTGTTTAAAGTGATGTGTTATGAATTAAATACGAAAACCATTTACTGAGTATTTATTATTAACTAAACTTAGTCGACATGGTTTTGTAAAAGAATCAGTTTTTGGAAAAAAGCAACTTTTAATTCAAAGATTCTAACATTAACACACATTCTTCTTTAAATTTACTTCTCTTTTTCTTTACTTAATTCCATTCTTAGATATTGTAATTTTCTTTTATTTTAAGATTCATATAAAAAATATAAAATGTTCTATGATTTGACAGTCATTGAATTGCACTTTTTGAGCTTACTTACCAAAATTACAAAATAAGAGTTTTCGTAAAAATAATAAGAAAAGAGAAAAAAAATAACAAAATAAGTAGACATTTACATAATGAATAAACGTGTTTTTTAATTTGATAAATTGCCTTTGTATTGTCTATATGATACCTTTCTTTGTACGATTTTTAGTTGTCTTAAGAATTCATTCTTCCGCTTAGATATGTAGGATAGTAAAATTTAATGATATACAATATTTTAATGTTAAATTTCCTTGGTTGCTACTTATTTCAATAATTTCAACTACTTCGATATGTAAAAAATCATTAACGTTTAATTTTTCTTTTTTTAAATGTAGATTTTTTCAAAGAATAAAAACCAAAACAAGTAGATTTTAATCAACACAAATTGATAAAACAAACTTTTAAAAATTTTTAGTAACAAAAATCAGTTTTTCTCCAAGTGATAGAAACTATTACATATTTCTTGATCCATTTAAATTAATTTCATTAGAAAGAAAATCTTTAATTTTTATTTCAAAATTCAGTATTTAGTTAACACATATTTTTTTCTTTAATTTCAGGGAATGGTCAAATCACGAAATCGAGAAGACCATACAGCAATGGAGAATCCTCTCCGTTCTATTGCCAGCGTCGAGTGTACCTGGCCACCTTTAGACCAGGAGATTATCACTCCCACTATTGAGCCCTCTCTCCCCTATTCCCCAGAGAGTCTTCAGGATGAATCCATGACAGCCACCCCTACTCCCCTCAGACGAAGAAGCAATTCGAACAACCAGGGTGGAGGCAAACGAATGGCAACAAGTAATCTCAATGGCAGTGGCACAAGTAATAACCATCATCCAGACGATAATTCCCATGGGAGCGATAATTCCACTGATTCGAGCTCAGTCAGTGATGAAGGATGCACAGCTCCAGTGAAGAACCCGAAGCAGCAGAAAAAAACCTCCTCATCTTTAGGAGGAAACAGAAGGAAAAGGAATACTCTCAGTGCAAGAGAACGCAACCTCAGAAGGCTTGAGAGCAACGAAAGAGAGCGCATGCGCATGCACAGTCTCAACGATGCATTCCAGGCATTGAGGGAAGTCATACCTCACGTGACCATGGAACGAAAGCTGTCTAAAATCGAGACACTAACCCTGGCCAAGAATTACATAATGGCCTTGACCAATGTCATCTGTGAGATGCGAGGTGAAACTCTCCCGTACAAGTTGCTGACGAGCACAGGGTCCTCAGAGGTGGCTGACAACAGTGTGCCAATGAGTGCAGACGAACACGAGCCCGGAGACGATTTCTTGGCAGGTAGTAACATCCATCAACAACAACAGCGCTTGGAGGTGATGGAAAACGGCGCCAATCAGAAGAACGAAGACGAAATTGCCCTCGATGGACTGGTCAAGATCAAAAAAGAAGAAATCACGGAGGACGTCTAGCATAGATGAACTGTTCCTTGATTTCTCCTTCATGGAAGATGCTTGGATTTAGCAACAAATACGAAGCCCATACATAAAAAAAAAGAAGAATGTGACAGAACTCTTCTAGTATTGATGCGATTCCTTGTGTTCTCTGTTTGCCAACATTCCGAAAACTCCAATGGTTGGAACGTAAGATTCTACCATACTGTATTTATGGGAATTCATCAGCAGGAATAGATCGCTTCTCTAGATTCCAAACGAAAAGGTTATCCACTCCACTGAGGTGTGTCAATTTGTGTTTCGGAATTTTCTGCTTCAAGTATTTGGGAAATTCTACCGCTGTAAAAATACAAGAAGTTTCCTATATTTTGAGCCTGCATCGTTAACGGTTTTTATTTCGTTCCGCAGAAGCTATATTTTCAGTCCAAAAATGAATTGCCTGTGGAATTTGACTCGTTGGCAGAACTCATAACAGTGTTCGTACTTCATTATACGCTTATCATACATTGTACTGAATCATCAAATGCGCTGTGTGTTGCTTGCTCTTCAGATATCTTTCCCAAGCGACCTAGAATGTAAATGCTCCACCAAAAAACAGCTTATACCTGCAGCGCTTCTTGTATTGTATATTGCTCTGTTGATCTAGGTAAAGATTTGCTCGCAGAGGTTGCGAAATCATTTGGTGTACGAACGTAAGAAAAATTTAATACAGTTTTGTATTCTGGATAACATGTTCAGAAACTTTCATTCCTTTTGTTTCTTAAACGATTGGATATAAAATAAGTAATCTTGAAATTAAACCTTAGGATGCTGATAAATATACATAAGTAGAATGTTACTATAGAAGAAAAGAATCATAATCTTTACCTTTTAAATTTCCTTATACATATTTAAATTGAATATTTCAATCCAGTTAAGAATTCTTTTCGGTTTGTTAAGGAGTTAAAAGGCACGCTATTTAATTTGTTAATTTGTAACTTATGCTTAGCACTAAACACTAGAAATATATGCACAATTTCCATATCACTTGTATAGATGGTTAAAACTATAACAACAAACCTTATGTTAAGAATAAAAAACATAAATATCTATACAACAATATATCTATTGCTTATGTATATTTACGGATTCACATTACATTCATATTATGTGGAAAGTTAAAATTCATTAATGCTCGGTATAACATTTTTTTAAAAAGTATCTTAAATATACATCATGCATGAAATAAAGTTTTTGTGTATGCATAACATATGAGTGCAAATTATACTATACACGCGATATAAAAATTTGAAAAGGATTTTTTATTTATGAATATATAATTATTTTTTGAGCTTATATATTTATAATATATAGTTTTCCTACTGAGGGGTACTAAAAAAAATTTTATATAAAACAATTTAACTGTTAGTAAAGCCCATTAAAACTTTAAGATATAGATATATTCATAACACTTAATGTGCAATTGATAAACCATAGCAAGTGGCTGCATTCATAAAATAAGTTTTATAATTTAGAGCTCAAGAGTCAAATAATATTATTGGTTTATCAAATATATTCCTCCATATGACTAGTTTAAACTTTTTAACATAGATTATTTTGGTCTTCGAATTCAATTCAATGATTTAATAGGTATTTAGTGTTAGGAATTTCTGAATGATGATGAGAGGATGCCTTTTTGACAATATTAGTCAACAAATAGAAAAAATAATTTTAAAAAATAAAGAAAATTAAATTAAATTTTTTAAGATATGGTACTTTTCCCCTTCTAAATGATACTTTTTATAGGAATTTCAATAGGTAAAATGTTTAAAGAAGATTATTTTTTTACTATAAGGAATGAAACATATTTAATAAAAGTTGAAACATATATTTTTTATATTTCCCTCAAAATGCCAATATTTAAAATCTAAATATCTTTTCCACGTTTGATAACGTATATATACGTCCTACATTAACGTATATATACGTTTGATAGCATATATACGTTTTACGTATATATACTAGTCTTAATTCAAATGACAGTAAATTCATTTTTATTAGTTGCGCAAAACTCCTCATGAGAGGGATAAAAAAATTATTCCTATTTAACAAATTCTCTCAGAAAGTCTCTTTAATTTTATTTTTCTAAATTGCTATGATGATTTGTCTTATGCAGTTACTATTTGAAAGAGTTATTATTTTTCATATAGTTCTCTTATTTTTTTATTCAAAGAAAACGCAATATAGAAATACAAAAAAACACTTATTAAGAATTAATATTAATGATTGAGTCCTATACAATTCTTATAGAATGCTCTGTAATAATTAGATTATTCTTTCAAGTTTTTTTCACCGCCATATTTTTCCACATTCATCCTTCAGCTCAGTTCGGACTACTTTCTATACATTTAAGAATTTCAAATTGTTTTTCATCACTTCATGTGAAAATATTTATTTTTGAAACATTTATTTTATTTTACCCTCAAAACTATTTTCAAACAGTTGTTAATTAAACTTAAAATGCCTGACATCGATGATAAGAAAGCAAATGCAGTGTGGGACAGCTATTTTTCCATTAAGTTAGCGAGAGATTGGTTGTTATAGTATTCTTCCATTTTTATTAAAATAATTTTTATTCTATTTATGAACAGTCCATATTTCCCTAGATTAGTCAGAAACAATTTTTAAAGGAAAAAGCAACTCAACCAAGAATCATTGCATATCTGATAAAAAAAAAAGTAAAATATATTGAAATAAGATAATTATTGACATATCCGAAATATTCAAAACACAAATCATGTTAGTATGCACTTTTTAGAAGAAAGTTTTCATTAATTTAAAATAAGATAGATACTTATGTTAAATAAATGATATGATAAAATAAAAAAAAATCATTTACGATTTAAAAAGTATGAATGCTTTTTTTTTAAGATTATAATTACTTTCAGTAAAACAAAAGATTCGAAAGAAATGGTAACTATGATTGACAACAAATATGAGATTTAGTCATAAAACTAAAAGTAATTTAAAATGCAATGTATTTAAAGCAACAGTACATTTTTTTTTAAAATTAATTTTTTATTCATTTCATGCATGCATTAGATAGAAATAACGATTGAAAAAAGGTTTAAATATTTATTAACACATATCTTGTTTTATCTATTATTTAAATCTTATACACATACACATGTTAGTTTACAATATCCCTTATCTATCTGAACAGTTACTTTGTAAAAAAACAACGCATATCCAGAATACAAAGCTTTTAAAATCAAAAAAAGTATGTTTTTGTACTTAAATCCCTAAATTAAGAATCCATCAAATTATAAGAGTTATTATGTGAGTGAAAATATGAAATTTACTAAAGTATTATTGCAAGTTATATTGTAAATATATTATATATTGAATAATAATATATACTATGGGTAAAATCATTATATTTACTATATTATTTCATACTAAAAAAACTGACCCAAACTATTTTTCTTGAAAGGACACTTCTGGATTTTAATATGTATAAACATTTGCTGCGTGCTCTAGGAATTAGAAGAGTTACAAACTATTTCATCTGTTTATTATGTGTTTATTCATAAAATAGATTAAATACGTATTCATTTGATTATGAAGTAGAGTTACTCTAAAAAGCATAGATGTATCATTATTATTTTAATAACAATGGAGAGTATGCTCTATCTTCATACATAAATATCTTTTTCAAGGTCTTAAGTTTATTTATTAAAATATATATTCTATGACTTTTCCGTTTTTCAAGATCGCTTTTTTTTGTTAATTTTATCTGTAAGTTTAAAATATCTTATTGGTACTACAGTCACATTTCAATGCTTCTTAAATATGATAATATTACTGTTTATCTCGAAAATAGTTATGAATGTTCAAAAATGTCTTATGAATTTAAATATAAAATGTATGTGTTTTGCATAATATGAAGTAATGTATCTAATCGTTATGCCGTACTAAGTTTTTTACCTTTCTTATTTTTAATGTCTTTTTAGTTATTATTTTTAAAATTATTATAAAAAAATAATGACTAGTGACAGTGTTTGCGATAGGAAATTTGAGAATCAATTTACTTTATACACAATATTTTTCAATGATTAATGTTTGAAAAAAAATATTTTAACCAGTATTAAATGAAAAGAATATTTTGACTTTTGATGTAATTTTAGAAGGAAACCTAATAATGTAAGAACAAATTTCGAAATGAAATATTACATAAAATGTAACGTAAAAAATGTCATGCATATAAGAATTTATTAACACTTTTCAAATCCTCCTGTGTTAATATTTCCGTAGTTATTCTCGCATATCTACAATTTTTAGACAAATAGAATTTATATATTGCAATTTATAATTTTTAAGAGTAAATGTGAAAACAAACAATTGCGTAAACTTGACGAGATATTGAAATATGACTGGTGTATTGATTATACATTACATATGGTACAAGAATATAATGATTAGTGTACTTGCTATTCACTGGCATTGCTTGTTAAGCTTGAAAGCTATCCAATGTTTAAACTATTTACCTAATCCATGACTAAATGAATGATTGTGGTTTGATACAAATAAATACGTCAATATTTATCTTTTACAGGAGCACGCTAAGACTGAAGTGACATAAACTGAATTAGATAGTTGTATTCTATATAAGCTTGTCTATGTCTGAATTTCATTGCAAATATGGTAGTACAAGATATATAAATGGTTGTTAGAATGAGTCTATATAAATATATATGTATCGTATAAAATATAAGCTATATATGGATTGTTGAATAATCATCATATGTTTTTTGTTTTTTTTTTAAATCTACCAATTATTTATCATTAGAATGTATTGGAATTATTGTAAGTCATTTGGTGTTCTGTGATTTTTTAATGTTCCTTCTGTTATAGCGTTAACTTCTTGTTACATATCAAGATTCTTAAATGAAATATATTTGTCACGATATACGTTCTTAATTGGTGCTCATAGTTACATAAAATTCGTATTTGTGTTATCACGCACATTAATATAAATTTTAAATTAATAATTGATTATTTTATATATTTTTTAAAGAAATTTAAATTATTATTTAAAGTAAATACAAATTCGAAATTCCTTGGAATCATATCATGCATTGTGAGATATTTAAAATTTCCTTATGGTACAAACTCTTCACAAATCTATGATGGAAGTCGAAATGTTATATTTTTCAGAGATTATTTCTGTTGAATTTTTATAAGTTTATATATGAATGAATATCACTGAATAACTTTTAATCGATATATCATATCATTTTATTATTTATCTTTTGAAATATGTATTTTGCATCAGATATCAGCCACAAATTAGATTAAAATAATTATTAAAGGAATTTTTTTACCTGTAAGTTAGTCAAAAAGGGACCAGCTAGTATACATATTATTGAAAAAATGTGATTGATAAATAAATGAATAGTCATACAAATTCGAAACAATTAGGCAATTTAAAATATTTACAAAGTAGTTTAAGTCCTTATTCGAAACGGCTTTCACCTTTAAATCAACCTACGTTAAAGTTAGCTACTTTTATCACGTTTAATTGAAATTTTATCTTTTAATTTAAGAAAAAGAAAACTTTTAAAGAGCTTTAAGGAATACATTCGAAACTTTTTAAGTAATCCAAAATGCAGTCAGATTTATTGAAATAGTAATTATATAAAAAAATATTTCTTATCAGTTTTTTGGGATTACAAATGTATTGCTTTATTTAGTTTTAACTCTTAAATGTTGGGAAAAAATTATCATAAAATATTTATGTTTTTTTCCCCATTTCTAGCAGGAATATATTTAAAATTTCAAGTTTATTTTTAAGAAGAGGTTTTTAATCCTCATTTAGATGTTTCTTTAAACTTATTAATATACATGTATCCATTTGTAAGATAAGTTTCACAAAATATTATCTAGAATGGTTTAAATTTTAAATTTTAAAATAAAGAAAAACATTTGGAGAGAAATGGCCAGGATAAATATTTTTTAATGACTTTTTTTCAATCAAAAATAAAAATAGATATACTTACTAAAATGGATGAACAAATTATAAACACTCAAAAATGAATCATTGCTGAACTTTTTATTGAGAATAGCTTGCATTTCATGCAAACATATTTTTTAAAAATATAAGCTTACATCTCGTTCGTAAGTTTATATTTTTAATTATATTTGATTTGGACTACATGTTGTACTTTTTTATTAGAATGTTTTACTTTTATTCTATAGTATTATCTTCTGTAGATTATTTTAATATACATTCGAAAGTTATAGTATTTAGTTATAAAAATTTTTTGCAAATGGAAAATATTTTATTTACGTTTAGTTTTTTAATGTTATGAGCTGCTTATGACACTTGAATGATATGGTATTAGTTATGTCTAGTAACAGTAATCATTGATTAACTGTGCATATCCTTTGATCCAAAGTATCTAATTCAACTCAACTCGGAAAAAGAAAATAGAATGCTTTAAAAATTGTGAGCTAAACATATCTTGTTTAAATTGACAGTTGGTTATTAGTGGCAAAATATTCCGCAGAGAAATAATTTAATAAAAATTTTGATATTCATGTATTTCATACAATGATAAAATCACTGTAGGAATTAATCCTCAAAAATTTTTACGATTTGTGCTTCAACTTTTTCGAATTTTTTATGATTATTCCTAAATTATGTTTTTGGTCATTGTTTCTAAGAAAATTTCATTAGATTATGTGTTTTCTCTTAAACCATTTTTGTATGATATTTGAGAATTTGGATTAAAAAAATAAAAAAGACAAATAGTCAAACTGTACATTGATATCAGAAGGTTACTAAAGACTTGTGCTTAAGCATATCAATATGAGTAATGTTAGAAAAAATTCTTATCAACAGTTTAGCATTTTGAAGGCGATTTATTTAATGGTTATGAGATTTATGCATTATATGCTTGTATGCATGTTCTACTGTTTAAATAGTTCATAAATGGACTTAAATTTCCAGTGTACTATTTTTGGTCATATTATTAATATAATTTTGAGATTGAAATTGAATTTTTAATTCTATTATTATTATTCATTTCTTGCCGTAAAATACTTTGAAAAATAACGGCTGTAAATACTATACATGAAAAATTAGCTTATATTGTAGCTTAATGAAATTAGCCTGAAAATATTTTGTTTTTTAATTAAGTATTCATGCGTCACTCCCTTATCTATGTTATCTTAAATAAAGAATGAGTTAGTGCAGGTAAATTCATTTACTTTTTGAATGAACCGTAGTTGAGAAATTACAAACCAGAAAAATAGTTTCATTAGTTTATATATATTATAAGCACATATTTTTTTTTCAAAATTATACATTTCTATACCATTATTAGTGCTTCCGTAAAATAAATTATGGTTTTCATAAAATTAACATATAATTTATTTGAAGCCATTTTATATGATAAGCAAATTATAAATTAACTAAATCAACTCGAATTTTGTAATATTCATGAATATAATCTTAAATCATTTGGTTAAAATTTTTCACGTACTTTCTGATTATAAGTTAAATATATATATATATATATATATATATATATATGTATAGGGTGATTGACATAAAATAAAGGGGCAGTAAATTACTAATATAATATAATTTTTATTTAAAATTATTAAATACAGAATATTATGAACAACATACTGAACTTTAAATAGTTTCATACTGATTTCTCGAGCACTCGATTCATATATTACATACAGTAGGATTCCCTCTTATCTTGACCATTATGTACATATTGCAATTATTTTTTAATCCTCTTAAGAAACTTCAGTCAGATCTTAAATAAACATCATATATTACTTTAATTTAATAAGTTTCACGCGAATTTATGATCTATCTGTAAAAATTCAGAAAATGAATATTATTTGAATTTTCTTCTCTGAAATTTAGGAATAAATAAAAATTTTTTTAAAACTTTTTTATTACTTCTGATTTGAAATCTAATTATTAAGTTTATATTTTTATTATGTTATTAATTGAAATGTACAAAATGTGTTCAGTAATAAAAATCAACACATTTTGAAATTTAAGAACCATTTATTTCTGTTTAAAAAGTAAAACGTTCTCTTTTTCTATTGCTGTGTTCTAAAAAAATATTTACTGAAATAATTTTTTAATACATGAGAAACAAATTACTGTGATCACATTCTCATTGATAAGTCAAACAAATCTCGTGTGTATATTTTAAAAAAAATCCAAAGATAACTGTAATTAATTTCCAAATGAAAATGAATGGATTCTTAGAGATTATTATTTAACTCTTTTTCTTTTAATTCTCTTTAAGTTTATTACTTAGATTATTCCAAAGGAATTTTTTTAATTGAAAGCCAGAATGTTTTATTTTGTCTTTTATAAAAAAATATGATTGAACTTGAAGTAGCCCCAGATTAATAGTGGGATAATTGATAACGATTAAAGCTTTGTTTGCTTATGAAAATAGATTTAGGAATATTTAACTTTTAATTGAACAGTAATTTTTTTGAGTGTGTAATACTTCACTTACAATTTCATTAAATTACCCTAAAGGAAGTTTTAAAAATATTCAATATATATTTAATAATTAGGTATATTAAAAGTGAACGTATGCATTATATATGTGTGTTTGTGCTAATTTCTTAATAAATATTTACAGAAACCAATCAACATCAAAATTATATAAGTTAAATTAAAAAAAAAAGCAAATGAAAATATAATATAATATACATTTATAATATAATATTATAAATGTAATCTATTAGAAATTTTTATGTATATGATTAATAGTTTAAGACAATTATTTTTTGATTTTTTATATATTACTACAAAAAAACATTCGGATAAAATATTATATTAATTACTATGAAGTATATGGTTTTAATATTTCCAAAGCATTATAAAATAAAGAAAAGACCAACTCAATTTATTATTAAATAATAATTTTGCGATGTCATTCAAATGCACAAAATAAATAAGTGTTGGTATAATAAAACTTAAATTAATATGGAGAAAAATCCTTCCTTGCATGGTGGCATTTAATTAATTTAACTTAGTGCAGTGTGTCAAAACAGTTTATATAAATCCGAGTTGAAAAGAGTTTTGCTTCCAATTTTTTATTGGTCATTAAATTTAATTACATTATTCTTTATGAATTTATTGGAAAAGAAATCTTTTCCATTTTTTTAAAAAAAAAATAAGTGTCTTTCTTTAAGAAAATAAATTTAAACCTTCAGTTATCCCACAAACTGTCTTTAAATTAAAAACAACAGCATTAAAAAAACGTTAAAAAAATAAAACACAGGTTATTTTGTGCAATTAAAGTTAAATCATTTCCAAAAGCTGGTTAAATAAATGTTTATTAGTTTGAAATGCCATCTCATTTTCATTTTCATTTTTTTTCTTCCATTTCTTCTTTTGAAAGCTGAAATAGATTCTTTTTTAATGAATCCGTTCATTTCTTCTTTTTTTCTTTTGCCCTTTCAACAAAATAAAGATTCAGAAATCCAATTTCTTTAATTATGAAAGGAACAATAACTTCGAATTTTGTTGTTTCTTTGCAAGTCGTATTCGCAGAAATTCTATTTTATCTTTTATAATTAATGCAGAAACAATCTCTTTCGCACCACTTAGGAAAAGTTTAATTTTCTTCTTCAATCTAAATGAATCAGATCTCATATTGATTTATTTAATTTCTAAATGATTTATTTTTAATTCCCTTTTCGCCTTTTATTTAACTTTTTTATCCTTTTTTTTTTAAATTTCATTTGTTTCTCTTAAAAAAGACCGTGGATTCCACGAAAAATTCATTCATTCTTTTCAAAGACATTGCTACGTAATTCTAAAATACTATTCTCTAAAAAACCTTTTTTAAATGAAATTGGAGTAAAATAATCCAAAAAAAGCCTCCTTTAAGCGCGGTTTCCATTCACAAAAGAATTTTTTTTCTATTTAACTTGTTTTCACAATTTCTTTTTATATAGGAATTTTATAATTCACAATGAGTTAAAAAAATCTTAGCAGTTTTCAGGGCTAAAACTGAAGTAACCTTCGAGAACCGACGACTTGAAATGTTAATAAAAAACAGTTATTCACGTCTGATCGAATGATAATAGGATTCGGAGGTATACACCCACTCTTCCATTTCGAGCGTTCTCGAAGCATCTCATCAATTCACTTCACTTCGTTTGTATGGGTTACCAGTACAGACAATCAAAAATGCGAAATGAGCTTTTTCTTTTCATTGTTTTCTTATTTTTATACTTCATCTCGGTTCTGATCTACCGATACAAAAAAATAATGCATCCTTCTTCAACTTTTTTAAAACCATTTCTTTTCTTCAAACTCTCATAACTTTTTTTGGCACCTTTTCTTTTTTTTTTTTGTCTTAAATTATTTCAACGGTGGGAATTAGTTTAGTATTGATTACCGGATGCGCTAAGCCTTTTTTTTTACTTCTTCTCATTTTGAATTTAGAGAGCTTTTGTATTATGTTTCTTCATCTGCGGTCTTTTATTTTCACGATTATTCATTTTTTTTGTTTATTTATTTGGTTATTTATTTTCGCACCCGATATTTTCAGTCGCAGACGACTTCTCACTCTTCGAAGAATCATTTTTCTTCGTATTCTTCTCGGAATGGAATTATTCAAATTTATATACTTCGTTCTAAATTTTCGTATAAACCATTGTCACATTGATGACTTGGCTTTTTACAGTCAAGAGACGAAAAAAGAGGGGGCGGGAAGTATCTGAGTTTCTTTTTCGCTGAATTTAAATTACCAAAAATGATTCCCGTTTCGAATTTTCTTAGTTCCATCTCGTCTTGAGAAAATGAATTATATTTTTCATGTTCCTTAAGTATCGCCTCTCACGTGTTCTTACCAAACTTATCGAATACATTTTAACTTTTCTTTTGAGTTTCACTTGTGATGCATATACTTCCATTTATGAAAATATTTCTGAATTAAATGACAAAAAATATTAATAATTTTTGAGATAGTAAAATTTTAATTGAAAATATATCTTTTTTCCTTAGAAAAATATAAATTGAAAAACCTTTCATCGAAAATACATCATTTAATTTTATTTAAATGATGTTTTCCTCCACAAAATAAGAAAAGTCTTACTTTCTTTAAATCTTATTAGTGAGTAAATACAAACTATCTTAAAAGGTATGATTATTTTTAACTAAAAAAAGTTAAATGAATAAAAGTTTTTTGTTTGTGAGTGTGGCAGAATTTATTTCTCTTAAATAATAATGGAAGAATAGTAAAACATTTCTCGTCGAGCGAAGGTAAAAGCAGATTATTTATAAATTCCATTAGAAGCGTTTTATACATTTTCGTTTCTAATTTGAGAATACAGCAATAGAAAAAGGAAATGTTATCTTTAGAAAAAATATGAAACAAAAGCTTGAGCTTGTACTTTTAAATTATTCAAATATTAAAAACTGCAAATATGTTTTACTAATATATTTTTTTTATTTCTTTTTAATAATTTGAAAATTTGTAATTTAATTTTTTTTACGGACATTTTAAGGGATAATCAGTTTCTTTTGAATTAAGTTTATCTAAATATGTTTTTCCAACTATAATTCAATATTTCTTAGCTTATCCTCAATTGTTATATATTATTATGTATATATATTACTAACATTTTAAAATCCTTACATTGTTAGTTTCTATTCGCAAAATCATTTTTATGCATATAAGTTCTGACATATTTTAATAAAATAGTAATAATATTCCTAATGAAAAATTGGGGCAATATTTTTTGTAGATAATTCTATAGTATATTGATATTTTTCAGGGTAACCTACTAGTTTAATTTGCACCTTTGGCAACAGAGAAAAAAATTAAGCCTAATTGCGTAAAAAGTTCACTTTTCGTTGGAACTGTTTGCATATTACAGAAAATAATCAGCCAAATCGTCGATAAATATAGGTAAGAAAGACTCTAATTTTTAGTCTTTCTTACCTCAAACTCAATATTTTCTATATTAATTTGGTACTTATGTATTATCACAACCGTATTATTGACGTTCTATGAAACGAAGCACATTTTTACCGTGAAATATGTTCTATGTAAACATTTATAAATATTTCTTTTCTTCTTTATAAATAATATCAAGTTTATACACACAAGATTTTTGCAAAATATTTAGATAATGTTTCAAATATCTATAACATAAACCAAAAAATTTAATGTTATTTATATTTAATAGGCTATAAATTATAAAGTTAAAAGTAAAAGAACAAAATAATAATTGAATTTATATTGCTTTACTTACCAAGCAAAGTGTTTTTGATGATAACTATAAACATGATTTGGGGAGGATCGCAAATATAATAATGTAATTACTTATTTTTTATTAAATATACGTAGATCAAATGAATGCAGAGAAAATAAAATTTGTTTGTTGTAGAGGGCAAATTTAGGCCTAATAATTAATACATCTGAATTCATTTCAAATGCATAAATAAATGAATCAATCCCGAATAGATGGCGTTCTTTGATTTAATTAAATCTTAGATTTTAAATGCTTAATTGAATCAATTACTGTGACATGATTTAGAAAGCACTGATTAGTGAAACGTACGTATTATTTTTAGAAGGTAAAATTATTTCAGCATGAAATACTTTCAGAATAAATTTGATTGATGGATACAAACGATAAACAAATTGCATCTTATATACCATTACGAAATAACTAAACATTTTTCATTTTTTTAAAAATAAATATGTATATTCAGTTAAACAGAAGACACAACTACAATTTACTCTACGCCTCTAATACTTTTTATATTTATTCACATATTTCACAAAATGAACTTTTTGTATCATTTTTTTTTATTTTTTAAACCACGTAAGACATCTGAATGAGTTTGTGTACATATTAAAGGTGTGATGTAGTTTATCAACTCGTGCACAATATTGGTCAGCGTCTGTAGACATCCATGTAAAAGCATTCCATTTCCATGTCGCTTGGTGTCCATAGTTGTGTCCTGATTATAAATACTCTATCGATAGCCGAGACATTAGCAATAATCGATAGAGATATAAATAAGCGCAGAGAGCATCGTTAACGCACCACACTCTAACAGCTCATATCAATCCTAGTATTATCTTTGGTGTTGGGTAAGTTACATCAAAAGCACCGTAGAGGTTTGTCCCAAAATACGCAAATGCAGTACTTAGGTTGATGTTCTTGGGAACTGGTCATCATTTTCAGTTCTAAATTTGGAACTTCATGAATTATATAAGGAACATCTATAAGCTGTTCCTTGAAAAGCTTGCTAGTTAAAATACTAGCAAATCTGTTGTTAGTAAAATTGATATTCCATGGAATATCCGCAGAAAATGTGCACATTTGAGTATCACAGCAAAAGTTATTAGTCTTAGCAACAAACTTGAAACTTGCCGGACTTTATAGGGAACACCCTTAAGATCCATCTTAGAAACCTCCTGTAAAAGTTTACTTATTAAAGTATCAAATTACAGGCCATCTGTTCCATTACTAAATTTGAAACTTAATGGAATATTTACCTTCCCATGGGTTAATTAATTGAATAAATGCTTATCAAAATTCAAAGCAATACAAAGGCTATTGAATCTTAAGGCGTATCCATAAATAATAGACAAATTTAACCAAACAAACATGCACATTTTTTATCAGGGTAAAAGTTATCATTTTCAGTACTAAATATGAAAATTTAATCGAAGAATATCCAAGAAATATCTTTCAGAAGCATTGTAGGATTATTCATAGATTGTACACGAATTAATACATCAAGGTATAGATTATCAATGTTAGTACCAAACGTGAAACTTCGTACATTACTTAAAGAACATCATTTAAATGTTTTACGGAAATATCTATGTATAGTGCGTCCTCCCAAAACCAATGTACACATTTTCTTGTAAAATGCTTTGTAATGTTACGGTATATATCCAAAGAAATTCCTTTTCCTGTATGGAGTATGAGTGCCCACAGATAATACTGAGATTGATGTGCATTGTTAGAGATACTGTGAAGTACATTTTTTGTCTGAGCCAAAGTGTGTCCTCAACTTGTTTCATATCATTTTTTGCCATATCTGTGAAGAAATATTTTTATTACGTGTGTTGAAAAGACTTAAAACACTAAACATACAAAAAATCTACTGCATGCGCATATGCAACATCGTCCTCTCTTTCTGTGTTTCGTGTGCATAATCATGGAAAACGTTGCTGCTTTCTGGTGACACTGAATATTCAGCCGTCTTGGTATGTGTGTGGTATGATATTCTTGGTGATATACATATTAAAATAAGCATAAAGTATATGAAAATGATATAAATCTATATATAATTATAAATAAATAAATATATATATATTCATTGAATGTTATTAAAATAAATTCACTTTATGGAAATTGTTCTGTGTCTTCGTCTTTTATTGAAAAGTGTACTGTAGTTCACTGAAACACGCAAACACTAATTTTTTTTTGATTTTTGATAAAAAATTACTCAAAAATACAAAAATAATATTAATCTCTTAGTATCATTTATTTAATATCCCTTTTATTTTCATTTCACAATAGTTTCCAGCAATTTAAATGCAATTATACTAATAAAAATGAAATGATTTATTAATTTAGTCTTTCCTTTTAAGAAGGATTTTTAGCAACTCTTTTTATGAAAATTACTGTTGAAGAAAATTATACATTAAATGTCACAGTAATATTAAACAAGCTAATACAATACATCGCTATATTACAAATACATAAGCACACAAAATATCTCGTGGTAGTTCATAAATGTATATTAATATATTATTATATTTAATGCATTTATGTAAATCATTAAAAATACTGTCCAAAAAAAAAGTCTATTAAAGAAATCTAAAAAAAATTGTTATGAATTGGAAAGTTATTTTATTACACAGAAACGCGCGACATCGTGTGAATTAGGAATGCAAGAATTTCAGAAAAAGAAAATTACGCATATCATGCTTACTAGATGGCACTACTTGCAATTCATTCTAAAGTTACTATTCAAATCATTAGGGAAGAAGCTATTTCAACTTAAATTTCTCTCTCTTGGGGTTAATTCTATTTCTCTAAGTGTGAAAATTTTTTTAAAACAAAGTATTTTCTGTGAGATTATAATTATTGCTAACAATTTCGTAACCTAAAATTCCGAATTCTTAAAAATTTATTTCAATATGAAGTATAAATATTTTCAGCACATGAATTCATATTTATGACCTAAATTTTATGCATTTCTGCTATGCACAAACAATAAGCGGTTGCTTTTCCAAGTGAATTAACTATTATGTGTTTTAAATTAATTTAATCAGCTTTTTGAATTGCAATTAGATTCTCCATAAACTTTTTAAACATGCCTTGCAAATAAATTTTATATTTGATGAAATAATATAGAATATTTTTAAAAAAAAAATACTAGAAAATATGGCGTATGTTTCTAAAAGGCTACGTAATGATTCAAATTCAATATATTTTATAATATTCCCAGATGCATTTAACAGTTTCGTACATACTAATAATATTTATGTTTTCATTCATACATTTTCATAAAAAATTTACTAAAAGTAAAAAAAAAAGAAAGATTTTTTTAAATGAATTTATTTAAGTACGTTTTCGAAAGAATGGTAACAAATTAAGACTTTAAAAAAATGCACAATTCACAATTTTCAAAATAAAAAAAAGTTTTATAACAAATAATTAATTTAAACTTATAAATGATTGAAAAATATGAAACATTTAAGGGAAACTCACTACAGTTTTCTAGACCTAAATTAATTTGAGAGGAAAGAAATTATTTAATAAATCAGAAGATTCCTATCTCATTTGAAAATGTTATGCAACCTTTTTATAACCACATACTCTTTCTATATTGGGCTAAATTCCTGACAGTCACACGATAAATATAAAATCACGTGTTTTTTCCCACTGCAATTGAAACTGTCATTAGATTTGTACTTGTTCTACTTGTGTAAAATTGAGATTAAAATTAAAAATTTGATAAATAGGCAAAAACATTCCAATGTTTAGATTCTTGATACAGTTTTTTTTCAACTTTAAAATAAAGTATTATTTTATACGAGCATTTTTAAATCAAATGCATTCTGTTTACCTATGTGCGTTATGACTGTTGACAAATGTATACTTTAAAAAAAAAGCTTCTTCATAAGCAAATGTAGGCAACACCGAAACGCATGAACTAGAAACACGTGATTCCATTTATTACATGGCTATGACATCACATAAATTAAGCCTATTTAATTTTTCAGTATTTTTCCTTACTGATTTCAATTTTAAACTTGTACTATTCTTTTTCTATTAATCGGCACCACTATAGCAGTATTATAATGTAACGAAATGAGAGTGTAATAATCCGAATAATATTTGAAAGACGCTTTAAAGTAAAACATTTTGTAATGCAATAAATTTTATTCTAAAAAATAAGTTTTACAAGTAAATATCTGAATATATTTAGAAATTTTAATTAATACTTAAGGGGTCACATACATTTAAAAAAGTCGAAAATGGTTAAAAATGACATACAACTTTAAAGCTCTATAAATTTTTAATATTATTTCCTGGTATGTAAATTTTGGAGGAATAAACAAATAGATATTACTCTACTTAAAACATATCTAACGAACACATTTTTAAGTAAGGTAAATTTTTAACTGGATAATTACATAAAAAATTTTGGCTCTCTTTTCGCAAGTGATATGCATTAAGCGCACCTTTATAAAAAAATTTACCAATATTTTTTGATGATATTTTTGCTCAGTGTTGGCAATTGTGTTATCTTAAAAATAACGAAGCCTGAAACACTGATTTAAAATTTTTAATAAACTAAAATAAAATTTAAAATTTAACTTATAAATTAAAAAAAAAATGTTTGTTACTTTTTATTTGTAATTTTAAACTCCTTCATTAAAAATTCGAACTTCCTCATCATTTCGAGTACAGATAAGGTCAGAATCTCCTGTAAGAATTTGATCAACTTCCATAGAACGGTTTTGAAAATGGCACGTGCATGATGACAAAAAATGACGTTCTGAGAAAATTTATATATATATATATCAATTAAATCAAATAATATATATATATATATTTGGTTATTCAAATAATAACTAAATTTGAATTAAAACTAGTGTGAAGGTTTTTTAGCTAATAAATTAAAAGTATTAAGTAATAAGTTTTAAAACTCAGAACAAGAAGGGGAGAGAACACTACAAAAATATAACAGTAATACCAAAGTTGATTCGAAATGGCAAATGCAGTTTTCATTAAAAAAAAAAAAAAGGCCAACAAAGGAAAGAGCCACTATTTCCGTAAATGAAATTGGTAAATGAGCTTACGTCTTTCTTCAATGGAGGCAACTTTTTGTATTTCCCCACAGAGACTAAAAGCGTAACTATAAAATGTTTTACTCCCCCCTAATATGTTCTCGGAAGACAATTAAAACCAGAAACGATTTGACAGAGAAATATAAAACATGAAAAAATAGAAAAAAGAATAATTCAGTTATGTTTGTTTCCGGCGTTTTCTTTAAACAAGCAGCTGAAAGTTATAATTGAATAAGAGTGCTTTTTTTCCCCCATCGATATTTATTCAATTACATCATCCTTTGAGAGTTTAAACTTCTTTTTATATTATTTTTTTGAAGAAAAAGAATTTTTACAGACCACAGGTGGAAGTTGTAGCAAAAAGAGGCCCATTGTTTAAAAGGATTGCTACACAGATGGAGAAATACAATTGTAAAAAAAAAGAAAAAAAAAATCCGATCGGAGCATAAATAAATTGAATATTTTAATTAGAATACTGTGTATTTTAAGGAATTTTCTGCACATAAAAACTAAATACACTTAGGAAAGTTACATCCTATAAATGCTACTTTTTTTCCATTTTGAAACTCTTTTGAATAATGAATAAAGTAATTTTGAGCTTTATTTTTTTTTTAAGAATTTTTTTTTATCTAATTTCCTTTTTCAGAAATGACAAGGTTTTTTTTTTTAAATATTTCAATTTTTTTAATCTGAAAACGAAAGATGCAATTAATTAATGTCCATTGACCAAAAAAAAAAGTCACATGGAAATTTATTTTTTCTCGATTTCCTATTGGTGAAAAATTTATAAAAATGAAACAGAATTTCTATTTAAGTAAGGCTCACATTTAAAAATCTATTAAAATATCAAATGCTTCTCTACAGTGGAACTAAATGATTAAAAATTTAAAGACTTTTCTTTTTTTTCGGATATACTTAATATCGAAGGATTATTTTAAAATGATACTGATTCATATTATTATCTTGCAATCTTGGATCAGGATATTAAGTAAGGAAGTATTTTTTTTTAAATTCATGTAACTTTCAATTTTTTTATCGTTTTTTTATTTTTTTATTTTTGCAAAGACAGAATTACGAAGCTTCTAACATAAATTTAAACTACAAAATGATTATATATTATTTTTATTTCAAACATTTTATACGAATAAATAGTACTTTTACACAATTATACATATCAGGCATGCATTTGTTTGATTTGATTTTGAATTACGGCGCACTATCGGCAACGGACCTCGTAAATTTGAACCATGATGAAATGACGAGGACAAGACCTGAGCTGGTACTACTTTCTTCCGAATTACACACCACTCCGTCGAAATGACTTTGATCACCGACAAATTTAACGTATATTAGTGGTCTTTAAACTTCGATCCACAGAACCCTGGGGTTCCATGAGGCATACTCAGAGGTTCCACGAGTCGAAATAAAAATTCGAAAAGAAAACAATAAATATGTATACACAAATCAGATTCAAGTTCTGTATGGAGTTTGTATAACCACAAGTATCTTCAGACAAGTTTTTCAACACGGGACTTACGTCCCATGGGGGAGGGGGGACCTAAAAAAATAGGCGCCCAACATAATCTCTTTTTATTAATTTAATGCAGTTTATATAATATTATAATAAAATAATATATATAATGAAAAGTTTTTTTTTTCTTTATATATTCTACCTAAACTGTAAATATTCTGTTCATGATCCTAAGCTAATCAAAATAACTTTATACTTGTTAGTGCATTTCTTTGAAAAAAAATAAATGAAATAGAATGAATTGGATTTAAATGACAGTGTTAAAACTGATGCACTAAAGCTCATTTTTGCATTTGTAAAACATCTGCCTATGGAAAAAAGAAACGTTAAACAGAAACACCTTACAATATTTTCCATTTCTCCTCTGGTATACCTAATATAAGAGGAGAAAAAAAATGAAGCATAGATAGATTAACCAGAAGGCTTGCCAAAGAAGAAGGAACAACTTATTGACATACCAATTGTTTGATGTTAAATTCCAAATTTAAGCAGGAACATATCATAAAATTTACGCTATTAATTTGCGGAATATACAGAAGTTTCTTTCACTCACAGTTAAAACATTTCAATGCCCTTCTGAATAATGTATTTACGTTAAAAATATTTTTCAATGCATGTAACAACAAAAACAAAACTATAGAAGCATTGAAGCAGAATATGAAATGTGACTGCAGATAGTTTCAACAAACCAATAGTTCAACAGCTTGTGTAAAAGAACGTACAAATGCAGATCCCAGTTACTGTATAAGACAAGGGTAGATGATACCTGGAGCACGAAATAACGCTATTAATGATTAATTGCATTGATGTGCTAAACAATTTCAAAAGAAAAATATAATATTTATCGTAAGTTGGCTTTACTTTAGTACCTATAGCATGTTTTGATCTACTTTAAATATTATTTTTAACGAATTTTGTGTAAAATAGTGTAAATAACTTGTATTTTGATGTTTAATGCATTTATATTACTCTATGTTACATTTATTTTATGTTAAAATTGTAATAGTGGCAAGCTACACCATTCCTTGCGTTATAATGGCGATTCCATGGGAACTTGGAGAAATCTTGGCGATAGATCTAAGTTGGCATCATTTTTGGCTATTAATTTGGTTACTTCGCTGACTTGGCGAAATGGCAAAAAATTTTGGACCGTATGGATTCTTCTGGAAATTAGTAAAGAAATACATTAATTTCATGATCTATGACACACGCAGATCTTTCTCGAAGGATCAGCTAGGCTTATAAATAAGGAGACGCTAGTCAAAACTATATATATTTTAGTATTGTTTTGGCTAGTGATTAGTAGTCTTGCCTTGACCGTGAAGAGTCGATTAGCGATTAGCTCGGCTGTGGAGTAGGACGAGAACACCTTATAGTTTTAAGGGATCCATGAAAACACCTTATATATGTGGGAATCCAACCGAAATCTTCAAAAAGGTCGGTTGCTTCAGATAGCGGGGTTTTTATTGGCGTGGTGCCTAGGGGTTTTTAGGGTGCATTAGTTAATTTTGAAATAAAATAGACAACATAGTTTAAGAAAGAAACTGGTTGAAAACTAAATAATTTATTATGAATTATAGGAGAGTATTTACATGGGGAATATTTCAAAAGAATAGGAAAGTTAGATCACATTACTTTAAGGAAGGCAATTGAGATTAAATAGAACTCATTATGGTGCTATTAAGACTTACCGCCTGGCGCGGGCGAACGGCGCTGATGCGCGAAATACGACGTTTCCCTGACGGGTGTTAGTGGGCCTCTACCGAAAAAGGTTGATGTCGGCGTTTTAAAAGGGACGCTAGATGGAGTTGATGTGGAATACTGTTTTGATTAGAATTGCCGACCTCTGGAAAGGGACATGGCCTAACCTTTTACAAATGGGATATCTTACATATATTTAAGGGTTCCATAATTCGACAAAATTTGAAGACCACTGGTCTTCAGTGTCACTAGGTTTTGAACCCGAGACTGTGACCACAAAGCTATCATGACCATCATTATTTTGCAACTACTTAGTTAAACGTGGTATCGAACACATTTAGTACGCGTTAAAACATGTACGCAAACTACCTTACTCGTTAACCTCTCACGTACTGCCTATGCGAGTAAGTTCAGAGTGTGAGGTATCATGTCAAGTAGAGTCCGTGTCAAATTCGTCTCTCAACCATGCTTCGAAATTACGAGATCTATCGTCAAAAATCATCAAGTTACTATCAACCTATCAATTGGTGATATAGTTTCGAACAATTGAAATTACCATTTCAAGAAAAAAATAAATGTTTTAACAAAATTTTAGTAAAATAACGTGTTGATAAAACCTTTTCAGTACTCATAAATAAGCATGACTGGACTAAGTGCATTCAAGCTTTGAAAAAGGGTGTTAAAAGTTGTATGATTTTTTTGTTCAGGCACTGGCTGAACTTTAGGCCAACAGATTTTGCAATAATGATATTTCACTTGAGTTGTTCCTGTGTTTAGCCTTTACCTTTCTGCGAATAATGTCTAAATAAACATTTTCTCCGAATAATTACGTCAATATTACTGTAAAATCTAAGGTAAGCCGCAGCCTGAAAATGTTGAGCAAAAAGTGAAGGTATAATAAAAGTTTGGAGATAAAGGTAAGTTTATGTATGTGATAAAGGAAAATAGATAAAGGCGCTGTATATGGGTGCGATAGAGACTTGAAGTTAACATTTAGACATTATTTTCTCACATAAATTCTCAATAAAGCTCTCTTGAATTTAAAAGGCAATACACAGGCAATGATAAATCTGTTGTGAAGAACATTAAGAGCTTGAAAATGCTATGTTATGAAATATTTATTAAATTTTTAAAAAAAGCTATGATGAGGTAAATTTTAACACCATCTCTTCTTTGGCTTTTCTTTGTTTATGGAGCTATGAAAACAAATTTCATCTTTTTATGGGAGAAATATTTATTGTAAAGATTTTATTCGATTTATTTGTTTTTAAATGGGGAAAATTGTTGTATAAGAAATGCCGAAAGGTTTTTTTACTTCAAAATCTGTTTAAATTAATTAAATTTTTTACAGGGACTCTCTGAAACTATTCTTCAACAAATTATACATATAACACTGTGAAACATAACATTTTCTTTTGTTTTTCAATCGCATTTTTCGCTTACTTCTTTTATACTTACATTCCATTTAAATAAATAAAAAAAAACACACACACACAAGCATATATTGGGTTGAAAAGCATTCGAAAAATAACTGTGTTGTTTAAAGTAATATATATTTCTAGATTTAAAATAATAATGCAAATTTCTAGTTAAATTAGTCAAAGCGGCAACCAATCAACCTCTGTTAACATTCAGAATCTTTTTTTAAAAAATAATATTTGCTGTATCACAAGTGCTACTTTGGCAACGAATTGCAAGTTAGTTAAACCAATGAAAATTCTAGCGTGTGGTTAATAATGTGTCAGAGAGGATAAAAAAATCAGTATCTGAATTTCAAAAAGGATAATTAATTGATATTTTGACGGAATTTTTTGTTGTCTATAATTTTTTCAGAATCTCCATGCAATGTAGTGTTAAAGTTCTGAAATTGAAGTTTTTCAGTTTTAGCCAAGTATTTTACTCCGGCTCAAAATCTCGAGGTTCGACTCCACTGTTATATACTTTTTCGCTAGAATGATTTTGAATAAATAAAGTAACACACAGAAGAAATATCATTAAAAGGAGCTACTTATATTAACGATTACTAGATAAGAGCCAGGTATTGTGAAATAGTCGGGCATTACATACATATATATGAAATAGTCGGGTAATATGGAAATCCAAAGTATTGGCTCTGTCTGTTGCTGCTGATGCGTGGGAAACCTTGAAGTACTGAAGAAAGACACTCATGATGCATTGTAGATAGAGTTGACCTCTTGCTGTTGCCATACTATTCGTTTCAGAACAAAGAGTGTTTTACAATTTTCAAAAAATTGTGCAGGTA
>BMAV01023025.1:59409-75302 GCA_019973955.1 Trichonephila inaurata madagascariensis | reverse complement strand
TTTGTTCTAGTGAATGGAAAATAAAACACTTGGTATTTTTATAAAGACAATACGATGACCTATAAAATAAAATCATACAAAAAATTGCCAATTTTTTAAAAATATCATGATTTTAGGGTAGTCGGATACCTTAAGTGTTTTGGCAGATGTCATTTTCTTATTTTGAGGTAACTTAAATCAAATTTTTTTTAACAACGGCAATTTGTAAATGCTTGTCATTTTAGAAGGGCAAAATAAACTTTATTTTCTATTTTCTTTGAAACTCTGATTATAAGATTAAAAGCATTTTCTTATAAAATATAAGATAACACACAAATAATGCAACGAAACATTATTTTAACTGCAAATGTTCTCAGAATCAAGTGAACAAAACTGGAAAAAATTATCAAACTTGATAAAACCGAATAGAAGCAAATTGATTTGATTTTACGGTATTTTATTCGAAATCATCAGTCTAATTTAATTAAAGCATTTTAATTTCTTTCTCTTCGTTAACTTCATCTAAGTTAACCCCCTTTCTTATCGCTTCTCCGAGTCAAACTCACTATACCTATTTCTCGCGCCCGTGATATATCCGGGGTGTATTCAAAAGTAGCGTTCCAAAAAGATTAAAACTATACATTTTTTATGCTCAGAATCATGTTTATATCTCACCAGATTATTAGTAACGTGTTTAAAGATGGTTTTTTTTTTTATTTTAAACTAGAGATGTTAGAACAATCAAAAAGATATATTAGCGATATGTTTTTGTAACCTTAGCTCATTTACTTGGTTCCGCTTCTTCGTGAAAACATGTGAATTGCGTTCTATGACAAAATATATATAGTATATTTTTTTTTAATATTGTTTACAATATTGAGTTAGTCAGGAAGTGAATTGGATTATACTTTAAGTATAAATAGATCCGAGAGTGATTTTGAAATAACTGATTGTTTTGAAAGTTCGGTTAGTGAATCCGAGAGTGGTGATGATGGATATGTACAGTTACAGTTATTATTTTTGTGAGATACGGAGTGGCAAAGGCTATTATCCTAGATGGATATGATTGTTATCTACCTTTGTATCTCATTGCTTGAAATTTATCTCACAAGAAAAAATTACCACAATGTGTATTTACAATTTTCAAAGTGTAATAAAATTCTCCTTTAATGTTTAAGATACGTGCTTTTTTAATTTTTTTCTTTGCTGGAAAATCAATACATTCCGTCTTAATAACCTTAAATGTTGGCTTTTCTTAAAAAAATTTTATATTTCGAGTTAAACATTTATCCAAAATTTAAAAATGAATGCATATATTGTGCATACACTTAGTTTTATATAATTTTTTTGAATAAAAAAAACAGGCACTTTTATGACTGTTTTCTTTAAAATTATGCGACCTTTAAGGGATTAAGTTTAACTAGATGGTTGCCCTGATGGATAAAATATACCATCTCTCTTGTGTAAAAAGTTCCTCTTAGTAATTAACGATCTAAGCTTCACGTAAACATGTTACTAACTATAGCATCCAAAAGGGACTGCAAATAAAACCATCCATTAACTTATCGTCTGTGTTAAAGACTACCCTCCCCCAATCCCTACCGATCTTGAAATACGATCCCAAATCCCCATCCGGTATTTTTTCAGACCAACTTCGTTTAGGGTGACACATTCTTACCGGATTAACAAGATTATCTCCGTTGCTTTTTTTGATTCGGTCTCCAGGTATCCATCAAACGATCCCGAACCTGAGAAGGGTCGAGGCCTCGAGAGACATTCGATAAAAAAAGGGATGGTCCCTTGTCACTTTTCTCGTGTCCCGGAAAAGTCTGCTGAGTGTTAAGCTTTTCCAAGAATAGCGGGGAAGATCCCTTAATCCGTGTGAGATCGCGTAGAAAACCTCCTGTTGACATCCATAAGAACAGCTCGTGGTGTGTTTAGAAATCCATTGAGATACGAAAGGAATGGGGGTAGGGTTTTGACGTTAGACTTTTTTTTTTACTACTTATATTCTTCTTTTCTTTTTATATCGTGTTAGCTTCAGAAAAAGAAATCAATATATTTTTTTTTTGAAGATGGTGGTTTTTACCCTTTCATATGGTGTGGTAAAATGTTCCTAAAAAGAAAGTCTTTTCTTATCCTGCAAAAAACGATTACTCAAGGAAGACGTCTTTTTTGGAGAAAAGATATTTGCTTAACCTTTTTTTTATCGTTAAAAACTGCTAACACTTCCGACTAACATTTATTCATATTACACAAATATTCACACACATTTTAACATTAGTTACATTACATAACTCTTACTGGTTGACCTCGATTTTCTCCAGGGCAGAAAAAAATTTAGTAACATGTGGAAACTTTATATTATAAATATTAAGTTCAATATAGATATAATTTAATTAATTAAAGTCAATTATAATATAATTTCCTTTATACCGTTAAGAATAATTATTTTTAATGCTCAATGATATGTTTAAACATTTTATATAATCCTTTTTGGTAGTGATCTGAATAAAAACAAATTTGAGTGTTCTGATAGCAAAATATATGTTGCAGTGTAAGATTTATTTACATATGTATATAAGAATCATATATGCAAAATAAACTATAATTAATTATATAGCTTTTTTTCGGCTCTAGATTAGGACTATAAAATACATTATATGTTAGTAAAAAAGGTTTATTTATATACATTCAGAAAAAAAAACTACCGAGAGAGAAAATAATTAGTAATATCCTTAAAATAATGTAAAACTTTTACTTCTAAACATTGTTTTCAAAAATTTTTTCAGATAAATTTCTTTGGTGTAAGGGGAAATCATGTCTTTTTTCCTAAGGAGAAAAAATCACTTTTTATTTATAATGTAATCTAAAATATAATGTTCTTTGTAAATTATAACTGTCTGTCAGCGTTTATCAGCTTACCTAACCCCTTGAAAATGAAGTCTTCTGCTTTGAAGACAAAGTATTCTTCCACTGATAGGGGTTGGAATATCGGACCAAAAGTTCAATATCGGTATGCGATATATTTTAGATCTTAATACCGGTAGTAGAAATTTTAGAAAAACACAGGTGTTTCTTTGTTTTATTTGCGAGTTTTATTAGAGAGTGTAAATATCCCCCAAAATATTTTGTAAATAAATTATGACAATATATAATGAATTACAGAAAAGTAAAGGAATATCTTATTTATTTAAATCACAAAAAAGTGTAAGTATTACTATTCAGAGTCTGTGGTACTATCACAAATTTTTCAAATGTGATATGAAAAAACATAATGCATCAATTGCATTGCCTTTAAGCCTGGAATGTAATTTTCTGCAAAAATTACTAGCTGTCGAAAGCACTCTTTCGATACCTACGCTAGTTGGTGTTGCAGTTAGCAACGCGTAATATACTTTTTCCAAGTTTACCTTTAATTTTTTTTTACTTTTTCAAATAAATCGATTTCCCTTCCGATGGGTTTTGGACATTAGCTAATTTCTGTAATGTATTTTGTTTGTGAATTTTTTTTAGTTATGTTTAATACTTAATATTTGTTCAAAAGACAATCCTTTTCACTATCGACATTAGTATTATCATCTTCGATAACTGTACCGCTTTCTTTTGAATATGGATAAGTTTGTGAGTAAAACATTTAAAATAAAATTTACAATAAATTTGTTCAAATTTGAATTAGTTATTCTGTTTTCTACTTTTTCATTTTCATTTTTAAAATCCTTATAAGTATAATATGCAAGTATAATGTGAATAGCAAACTCATTAATTTTTATTTAAAAATCGAAATGTTACGCACTTTCTTCACAACTACAACCCTGTTTTCACAGGAACGGATATAAGGCTACAAATCCTGCGCGTGTGCAGTATGCCTCTGAGCTGTAATATAATAGTTTTCTCTTCCGCCTCCTTGGATGGTTCACATATTTTATCACTTTTCTTGATTGTACGATTCAACTTTATATTTACAGTCTAATTAGTTTCGCCTTTTAGGGTAACATAAAAACCAAAACATATACTATTTTGCTATGTTGGCGATCTCTGAACATATAGTAGAAGCAATTAAAAAAAATTCTAGTAAATACCGAAAAAACAGTATTTAAACTCTTGAATACCGATATTACAAAATTGTACAAATGTCTCAAAATACCGGTATTCTGTATCCCGGTAAGCAATCTCTTCCTACTGTCATTTGGACACCTTTATAATTTATATACTTCTTTCCATCGAGGAGTTTGTGAAGCGACCTGAACAGATAATAGTCATATGGTGCAATATGAAGAATATATGAGTGAGTGAGTGAAGATTAACGTCGCACTGTTCAGCTACTCGAGGAGTATTGGCGACGGACCTCGTAATTTTAAACCATGGTCAAGTGACGAGAACGACACCTGAGCTTGATAGATTTAACGTGCATTACTCCCTTATACGGTGGGTCTTTAGTGGTACGGGGCTCGAACTCGTGACAGAAGAGTATATGATGCTTGAGGTAAGGTTTCCCAACCCAACTCTGCAATTTTTTGTGAGTTGTTTCTTGCCACGTGTAATATAGCGTTGTAGTGATGAAGAATCACAAGCTTGCGTAACTTTTAATCGACAGTTAAGGGATCAAGTATAAACCGAACAAATTATCAAGATGTGTTAATTCTTGTATATAACTTTATATATGACAAGCCCATGGGGTCAATGACAGTTATTAAACTTGTTCTTAACTTAGTACTGCTAAATTAATTATAAAATACATCGTGCAGTACTGATACATTTATAAGTGTTTTTATCAGTGTGTGCAGATATGTGTTTGTTTCTTATAAAACAAAGTGTATTTTGTTTTCTTTCAGTAATTTAATAATATTTTTAAAGAATCTTTTTTTTTCAACTTTTTAATATGCTCGCGCCCCCCTCTAAGACTTATCACGCCCCCTTAGAGGAGCTCACCCCACAGTTTGAGAAACGCTGGGTTACGGCCAGATCCGAATTCTTGTTAAGGATGACAACTCATAAAAGTATATGTGTTCCAAAACGACAAGACTTCCCCTTAAACCCAAAAGATCTGCTGTATGTAGATTTTTTTTAAAAAAGAAACTGTTGGAATTATTTGCTATTTGCCAATTTTTTGTCAACGATGGATAATAATTATGTATCTCTAAAACTTATTTTATTATAAAGAATTTCAATCATTTGAAAATCTTTATTTTTATTTTTACATTACTAATTATTTACTTTATTAGAAACAACAAACACTTGTTGGTTTATTCTTCCAAATTATTCAGTTGGACAATTTTAATAAAACACATATCATTAAACGTGCTTAAGGATAAATAACACAACTCCTTTTATATGAGAATTTTTAAGGAGACTTCTAAGCAGAAATCTTATCTCACGTAGATTTTAAGGAATTAATCTCAAAGCTTTTAAACAGGATTATAACTGAAGAAAAATCTGGTTTGAATGCAGCGGCTACAAACGTTCTAGATCAGCGAAATTCAACCTGTGGTCCGCGGTCATGTCCCCTTTCACTGACAAATTCAATTATTTAAGAACAATGTATTAACAATTTAGCGAGAAATTCTATCAATCAAGCAATCCCATTTATCGATTTTGCTATCGAGTTGTAACGGTTAGTGTTAACAAATAACAGTAGAATACGGACTATTTTATGGGTTAAACAAATTTTTAATTAACCTTCATGCCTTCCAAGAGACAGATATCAAAAGAATATTTGCTATTTCAAGATGATGAAGATCTTGACTGTTTCGTTGAAAAACAAACTCGGATCAATAACTTATTTAATTAGTTGTGAAAACGCTATATTTAAAATATATAATTTTGCTCATCACTATACCACTAAGCACAAATCTTTCAGTTCCTCCTTTTTTCAGCAACAAAATGTTTTGGGGAGGAGGATTTGAGATCATTTACGAAATGAAATTGAAATTACCCCATAACAGGGTAAAAAAATTGCACACTTTTTTCTGTGAGTTGAGTTTGATAGTTAAATATAGTTTTTCAATGAAATCCAAAACTATTAATATTTTGATCAATTTCTGCATTTTTAAGTTCTTTCTAATGTCTAGCGTTCACCCCCTCCCCCGTTAATCATCATGTTGTGGCCCGCGTAAAATAGTTGTCATATGTATTTGGCCCAGATGAAAAAAAAGGTTGAGCACCGCTATTCTAGATGCTTATTAAAAAGTATATGACAATACATTACGAGATCCATAAATAGTCATGTTTGTAAAAAATGCAATATCATGGATATAACTTATCAGAATTAAAAAGAAACATTACATAAATAAACATTATAGATGCAGATAAATGTTTAAATATTTACGAAATAGAAAGAAGGATTGATGTATTTTTTTGTTTATTAACGTGTTACAACAAGCTGCACAACAGCTATACTTGACGAACATCAAAATTTTGAACCATGGTCATGTGACGCCAAGAAAGAGAGTAAAACAAATTATTATAAGTTGTCGGTTGCAAGCATAGGGTATTACAATTCTTTCTTCAATACGACACAACGGTTAAAATGTAGAATTGGTGCCTCTTGGCGAAGTCAATCTTTCGACGACCGGAATCAGTCGCCAAACTACTTATATATAGCAAAAGGTGTTTCAAGAGTACTCAAGGGAAGCCGAAGTAATGAAGAGCCGAATTCTGTAGGAATCTAGATAAACATCGCCAAATTAAATAGTCCCCTATTCTACCCACTACCCCGCTATAGCAATGAATCAAATATGATTTTTTTCCTGAGTGCAGTTTGTGTATTTCAGGATACTTACGCATATAATTGCAACAATCGCCAACACTTTTAATAACTCGCCAAGTTGGCAACTCCGATTTTCTATGTTTCTTTAGCTCCATGACAACCATGTGCTTCGTTTCATGTAATGTCACCAATCGGTTGCGATAGCACGTAAGTACTTATTTCAATAGCTCTCTTGCTTTCTTATTCTCGGCCCGTTGGTGTGGTGTGGTAGTTAGGAGAGGGGGTGCCAGCTCAGGTGCCGTCCATGTCACTTCACCATGGTTCAAATTTACGTGGTCCGTCGCCAAAAGCCCTAGTGTAGCTGAACAGTGCGACGTTAATATTCAATCAATCAAGCTTTCTTATTCTCAACAACTCAAGTGGAGTATTTATATCACACTAAATTTAAGCGGATAACAGTTCCCGCGGTATTTCTCATGGCGATCTGTGGTAAATCAGCTAAGAATCGCCATTCTTGTTTTGAAACTGAACAGCGAAGCTTCATTAATTTTCTGTTTTAAAAAGCAACCATAAAAGGCAATTTTATGTCGATATTGTTTATTGTCAATCATTAAGATATATTTACATTTTTACTCTTGTATTCTTTTGTAGTTTATGTTTTTTTTTCAACGAAATCAAACTAACAATTATTGGCTTAGATTTAAATATTTTTCACGAGATAATATTTTGATTCCCCCAAATCCGATATTTTAAGATTTAAATAAACGAAAACTAAATTCATGACTGCGCGCTAAAAAACAAATAAGAATTCGCCAGGGCTCTTTTTCAAGAATACATTAAAGATTCAAAGTTTACCAATGGTTTCAAATTTTTATGCGATCTGTTTAAAGTGTTAAAGGAATCTGAAAAACATCGTTTACAGGACGAATGATATTTACTCGCTTAAACAGCTGGAAATATAAACTTCTTGCTCACGATAACAAAATTTCAATCTTTCGTCAATATTTACATATATCAGCAACAAGGAAAAATGAATTCGCGTCAAACGGCAAACCAACAATTCGAAGCGTTTGTATATGTGTTGTAGAATTTTTGCAACCGAATAAAATATATTCCAAATTTCAGATTGTCTTATGTTTTAAAAAGTGCCAGCAGTTTCTGCTTAAATCTTTAATACTGGCAAAAGTATAATTCTTCCAGAAATCATATTTTTACTTTTAAATCTTTTTCCACAATTTTATCGTTTTCAATTTAGGCAAATTTATCACTATTCACTCGTCGATAAAATCGATTGTGATATTAATATTTATTTATTTTAGAATTTAATAATTATTATATATATATATATATATCTTTGCAGTGCAAAAGTAATTGCAAAATTTTTTTCTGGACACATATATTATCTAACATACAGTAATAATTATATTAAATAGAAATTTATTATAGAAATATATTGTTACGGAGGTTTTCAATTCTATATTTTGCGCTTCAAGTAGTAGGGCTTTATAGAAAAGAAATCCCAGTTTTGAACACTTCAACTTTAACATTAACAAGCAAGTTTCATTTGTTGAATACTGATGCGTTCAAATAAGTATTGCGGAAATAGAATTCCCAGATGATTTGGAGGGCATTATATAGATTTAAAAAAATATCTCTCTCAACTATTAAGCTTACAAACTTAAAATGAGTTAAATTTTTCTTTTTTCTTTTTTTTCTTATGCGTGAAATTCTGCTTTGAACTGATTTGCGGAAATTGATAACAAAGGAGGAATATTAAAGCTTAAAATATAATCATATTTTCATTTTAGAATTTCAGATACTCTCCTTTTTACATCAAGAAGGGAGGGCTATATGAGTGACTTTCAATTTAATTGAAGGTTCAGTGCTAAAACACAGGTATCTCGACTTAAAAACAATACACCGTCATGCAATATCCTGAAATACTACGTTGGGTGCGGTTATAAAAGCTGTGTTCACATTTATAAGAACTCTTAATAAAATAGTCTACTTATAATATCACTAAAAAGTTTTAGAAAAATATCCCTGTTTCAGGAATATTGTTACGGATTTTGGGTACTTAGTGCTTAATTTTATCTTAAAATGGTGTATATATTTTAAATCTGCATGTTTAATAAGTTAAAACTAATTTCTGTTACATTCATTTTATGATAAAAACTGTAATATTCGCAAGCAAAGTTGTTCCTCACATTATAATGGCATTTCAATTGAAACTTCGCGAAATACTGGAGATACACCGAATTTGGCGACTTGGGGACCATCTGGACCACCATTTTTGGCAACTTGGTAAGCCTATGGATGCTTTACTAGAGATATCTATAACAACATGACGTTTGACGAAAGCAGATTTTTCAAGAAATCGGTGGAAGATAGCCACGCAGACTACAAAAAATGGCGATCGTTCCTTACAACTGAGTTTATACTTTTTCAGCTGTTGAAGAGTTCACTTGCCTATGATGGAGAGTTTGCTTTCGGATAATTTTTACCATTTACTTGCATTTTTAGACACTAATAAATGTGTCTCAACTGTGTAGCAGGTTTGAAAATATTCTGGAATTTATTGTGCGAATTTTACAGCTGTATCCTATATTTTAAGGATTGTTTTCAACTATAAATTGCATCATTTTAAACAACTGTTATGTTTTTTTGCCATAAAGTCAATGAACCCTGTTCTACGCCACAATATTACTCAATCGAGACTTAGGAAACGTTAATACTAGATCAGATTAACTGATCAACTGCAGTAGGGGAAATCATTTCAGCCTGTAATGCACACCAGGTGTTAGTTGACGTTTATTCGAATTATATTCCTGAATAATGCTGGAAATATTGAAGCGTGATATCTTTTTTAATGTACAGGAAGATACCACAACCATAAACATTACTAATACGTATAAAGAAATCATGATAGGTTGTGACAATCCTGCACATCTTCAGTTAGGTTCCTTATTCAAGGGAAAATTTTTTTTTCATTTGATACTTCTAGTCTGGTTGCTGATACAAAGTGAATATAGTACACTCATGGACAAAAAAATTTGCGCACCAAGAAATTATTGCGGGATCGTAACAAAACTTGACGTGAAGGTACATGTCGGGGAAATATGCAAATTATTAGAAAGGCAGCGTGATTGCGATTTACGTATAGCCGGTAGAGGGCGTTTAACATCGTTCTCCATGGAGAATAAAGTAGGTAACCAAAGCTTGTTTGAGTGTACTGAATCGCTTACAGAGGAAGAGCGGCGTTAGAAAGGCCATTACGTTATTTTCGAAGACAATATGAGCAGCTGTCGCAGTTTGAGAGGGGGAGAATCATCGGCATGATGGAAGGTGGGTGGTCAGCTAGGCGAGTAGCTCGTCAATTAAGCCACTCTGATTGTGTTGAGACAAGTGGATTCGAGAGATGTCATTTATGCGAAGACCAGGCTCAGGCCACCCTCGACAGATTAGTCAATGAGAAAACCGCCACATCGTAAGAAATGCACGCGTACAGCCAACAGCTTAATCACCGCCATCCAGGCACAGATAGTACCTTCACTAGGGGCCCCTGTGTCTTATCAAATCATACAAAGGCGCTTGGCTGAAGGGCATTTGGGATCGTTGCGCCCATTACATGTACTGCCCTTGACGCCCACCCATCGATGCCTCCGTTTGGAGTGGTGCCGCTCACGAGGAAACTGGACTGCAGCGGAATGGAACCAGGTTGTCTTTAGCGACGAATCCAGATTTAATCTGAGCAGTGATGACAATCGTGTTCGAGTGTGGAGATCCCGTGATGAACACGTCAATCCTACCTTTGCTTTACAGCGACACACCGCTCACACAGCTGGTGTGAAGGTATGGGGTGCCATTGCTTACAATGCACGGTTACCCCTAATATTGATCCGTGGCACCATGACAGCCCAGCGGGATGTCCATGATATCCTGCAACCGCATCTGTTGCCAATTATTTAAAGGCTCCCAGGAGCCATTTTTCAACAAGACAATGCTCGGCCTCACACGGCAAGAGTGTCACAAGACTGTCTACGCACTGTTATTAGCTTCCTTGGCCTGCCCGATACTCAGATTTGTCTCCAATCTAGCATATCTCGGATCATTTCGGACGGCGAATTGGCATCCCACGAGCTTGAATGAACTAGGGGCAATGTGACAGCAAATATGAAACGAAATGTTTCAAGACATCATACAGAACTAGTATGCATCAATGCCTGATCGTATCGCATCTTGCATTCGTGAAAAAAGAAGGGGTTCAACAGGGTATTAAATCCTCCGTTCTTTTGCCTATTTCTCTGAATTAAATGATAGTTTTTCTTTGATATTCTAATCATTTACTTATATCAAAGTAGTCATTAGGTATGTAAAATTTCGTTTCATTTTGACGACTCCTTCTTGGTGCGCTAATTGTTTTGTCCATGAAAGTATAAATCAAATATTGCTTCCATTTTCTTTTTATTCGAACCTGGAACGTATAGCTCGGCTCTTTCTTAGCATTTGCAAAGGAAATATTTTGACCTTCATCAAAAATATTTTAGGTTTCAATATTGTTGTCATATTTACTTCCTTTGAAAAATATTATGGTTACTTCACACATCGACTTAAATAAAAATAAAAAAATAATAATAATTTTTTTTTCAAAATTAATGTTGGAAAAAGAAAGATCGCCTTCTTCACTTTTACAAAACAATATAAGTATTAAATTCTCTTCTACATCAACATAACCTGATTTTTTAAAACACAGGAGAAGACAATGTGGCTTAATAAGTTAGAACATTTGAAAATTTTAATTTTACATATAATTTGTGAGTAGGTTTAATCTTAATTATTTGTTCTAATCTTTTAATATATATAATCAATGTGCAAGCACATATTTATCAACAAAGATAAAGAGTTAAAAAAGAAGAAAACTCCACTTCATATCTTAATTTTCATTCTTTATTTATAAGGACGCAAACAAAAATAAAGAATACTGCTGTTCTTGTATATTATATTTGACTTTTTTCCTTTTTTTTTTCAAGTTGATTTACGGACTAGCAGTAAATGAAAGAGCAAGAAAATTATTCATTGTGTGAAGTTAAATTTATTTATTGAAAACGTTTTATACAATTATTTTGGTAGATTTATTTTATTCTGTATACATTTCATGCAAAATAAGCATGGGCCCTTCAAATACTTATAAATTCTCATAAAATTTAATTTTTATTTACTTTATTGCATCAGTCTAAAAATATATTTAAGGCTTAACAAGTTTCAACTTATTTTTTCAAATAACTCATGTTACAAAACTGATTCTGAAATGTTTCTGGGAAGCATTGAGCATTTTAAATATTTTAAACATAATTAAAGAGTAATAGCTGAAAATATCTTAGATTGAAAAGTACCAAAAATTTCGCATTAACTACGAGGGCTTTCTTAAAATCTATTATATTTTTATCTCAAAGAGAAAACAATCTAAGACTAATACTGCATACTATAAATCATTGTTTCTCAAACTGTGGAGTGTTCTTTCCCCTAAGGGAGCGTGACAATTTTAAGAGAGTGGTGTGATTGTATTGAAAAGTTAGAAACAAACGAAGATTAAAAAATTATTAATTTACTGAAAGTAAACAAACAAAATACATTCTGACATAATAAAAAATAAAATACACATTTCCACTGATATAATACATTTATAAATGTATCAGTACTACACAATGTCTTTTATAGTTAATTTAACAATTCTAGGCTAGGAACAAGTTTGATAATTACCAGTGACATCATAGGATTGTTACATATAAAACTATATACAAAAATTTAGGCTTGATAATTTGTACGGTTTATAATTAATCCCCTACTGCCGTTTAAGTTACGCGATTTTCTCCAACACGCCAACCGTTTTCCACGTAGGCGCTTGTATGTGATGGGGGGGGGAGGAAGAAAATTAATAAATAAACAAATAATCTGACATACGTAAATCTTCTCAAACATTGTAAATTTCCTTTTATTGCCTTTCAAAAGCCTTCTAGAATAATTTTATGGATAGCAGTGCGCATAAAAGATCGTATTTCGGAAATACATATATATACGTCTGGAGTAATTAACACTTTGCCTGAGCGAGACGTTTATATACGCCGGTGGCACTTAGAGGTTTAGAATTTGCGTTGTAGTTTTAGCGTCAATGTATAGCATCATTGAATTCATTACATTGTTATTGTATGGGGGGGGCGATGAAAACTATGCTTGAATATTGGGTCGCAGATATTGAAACTTTGAGAAGTAATGTTATAAATAATATTTTAAATGCTGTTATAGAAATTTTATTAATATCATCATTGCAAACATTCGCACTCTTTAAAAACTCCTCAAGTAGCCATGCCCTTTTGACTTTTCGCAATTTTTCGGCATTTTAAAATATTCAAGATCAAAGGTAAAAAAAATGGTTTTTTTGCAAATATATCTCGTTTCCTATGGCTTTAATGCTATTTACATTTATTATATATAATGTAGAAAATAAAATTTCTTATAACCTTTGTTTGAAACCTTTTTTCTATACATCAAACCATTTTTGATATAAAGGGCACAGAACACGTGCAGCGCTTAGCTATCTACAGCACAATGCACAAGGTCAACCGTTAGTCTCATTCTATAATACGCCGTATAAAGACTATAAACCTTAAAAATAAATATAGTTATAAGCAATTGGCATTTTTTATTATTGATTACATTACATTTAGTACTATTTTTTATTGATAAAATTTATATTTCTTTTTAACACCTGTTCGTATAATTAAAAAATACTTGACTGAAATTATAGACTTATTTTTATTTTATTTTAATATATGCTAATTACATTTTGAGTAGAAAAAAGAAGTACATTTTCTTTAAAATGTATAAACCTTCAAACTTGTTTCTTTCTGTACAGAAATTATACCTACACCTGCGGTCCTCTAGTATACAAACGTTCTATTTATAGCTAGTTGAAGGACATCTGTTAAGCAGTGTAGTAAAGACCGATTCCGTATTCAACAAACCAGTTTCTATTAACCACGTTTATTCGTTAGTTTTTAGTTGTATTTTGGCAACAATGGGCATAAAATTTTGAGAGTTATGGCTGGTTTGTGTTTTACATGTAATGAATCACTTTCACAAGGTGATCCTGTTAATGTAGTGCGCAGAATGACGATCACACGTTGATTTTTTAAAATTCTTTAACCTCTATGAATGTACATACCGAGTGCCGAAAAGTGTATATTAGTAAAAATTCTATCTCAGCATCGAAACGACCCATTGAAAACAACGAATATTTATCATAACATAATGCACCTCGTAAAAGAAGGAATGTAGTGCTTTATTTTAAAAACCTGTGTTTATTTTGTGGTCAAGTAGCTGATGCAGAGGCAGAGACAAAGATAAAAAAAAGAGAAGTACAGACGCACAATCAGTAAAGTGAGTAAGTATTCTTGAGTTTAAAGACAATGTTTTAAAAAAAGCAGAAGAATGTAGTGATTCCATAGGAGAATTAGTGAAAGATCGCATACTTGGTGAGTATGATTTGATCACTTCTGAAGCAAAATATCATACTCTCTGCTACACTAATTTCTTAAATAGATTACCATTTACTAAAAAGAAGCCTTGCCAAGATAATCAAGCCTCAGAAGCTACGGCAGAGATTTTTACATCGAAAATGACGACGATTCACAATTTACATTGAAAGAGCTCAGAGATGTTCTGAAGGGGGTATATACCAGATGATTAAATTATAGTTACGAGACTTCAACAAAAATATTTGACAAATATAATAATTACTACAAAAGTAGGATCTTTTGCAATCATATCTTTTCGTGATACACAAGCAAATATATAATCAAAAGCTTGGTATGGTAATATTAAAAGAGGTTCTGAATAAGAACGGTTACGAATTGTAGAAGCTGCAGCAACTATTGTTCGCGAAGATATTTAGTCATCTGTCGTTGAAACCAAGTCTTATCCATCTCTAAGTAAAATGTTGGCTGATGTAAATCAAGATAATCTTAAAAGTCTATTGCATTTCTTTCAAGAAGTCAATGAAAAACATAACAGGAAAAATAGCTAATTTAAAGACAAAATGCTCGTCAATATGCCATGCAATGATGGCTGCATTATGAGAACGATCATTTTCATCACAGCTACTATTAAGCCTTTCTGTATTTCTTCATAGAAGATATGGATCCAAAAGACCAATAAATGTGTTATATAGCTTGGGATTTGCAGATTCGTATGATAATATTGTACAGTATGAAATTGCAGCAGTTTACCATCCACAGCCTCGTTTTTATGATTGGAATTAGACGCGCTAGTACAATATGTTGGAGACAATGCCGATATAAATGTCCATACTCTAGATGGTAATAACACTCTCCATGTTATGGGAATGATTAAGATTGTAGTTCGAAAAGATGCTGTTCTTTACGATGGCTGTATGCAAAAACGAATTACCAAACCAAGTGAAAAAGAGTTAGCAACAGTATCACATGTATCTCTACTAGTATTTGAAAAGCCAATTGTATGAGGATACATTAAAACTCAAGTCGAAAATCTATGACACGACATCTGCGTTTCTAAAAAAACGGAAAAAAAAACTTTCATTAGAATATTAGAGAAACTTCCAAATTTGTGTCAACTATGTCAAGTATTCCAAGAAGGAAACTGCCCTATACAAATATTACGTGAGAATGAAGCACATGAGTCTAGTTGGCGATGTACAATGCTCCAAAATCTGAGAAAAGTATTGATAGTTTTCGTTGCACAATTTATCAAGTCAACAAAGCTCAATAAATCAGTGCAGTTATCGAGTTTTGCACTAAAATCAGCGGCGTGCCACCACATCAGCCGTGAATATTATCAAGTTGAAACTTGGTTAGGGAAAGATTTTGAACCCAGGAATGAGGGGTTGGATTTTGTGGAATGAATTCTAGGAATTGTGATTGCGACAATATTACCGCCTTCTCCAGATGATTACTCAATACAATATTTTGCAACTACAAGAGTGGTTGTGGTTCACGCTGTGGATGTTGGAAACCGGATTTGCAATGTTCCTGAACTTGTGGCTAGTGTAATGAGCAAGCTTGCTTCATTGTCTCACGATGTGAGTGCGATCTCGATGAAGATTGTACTTTGATCCCGAAATCCTTCAAGTTTTCCTTCAAATATCCTTGACGACGAAAATAATGAGAAT
>BMAV01023025.1:25781-59399 GCA_019973955.1 Trichonephila inaurata madagascariensis | reverse complement strand
GCTTGTCATATATAAAATTATTTAAAAAATGTAATATTGATCTTGATAATTTGTACGGCTTATAATTAAATTCGCATTGTAGATTTACGTTTAAGTACAATATTATTATTGAATTCAATGCATTGTTATTTTTTGGATGGGGGAGGGTGGACGAGAAGAAAAATATACCTGAAAATTGGTTCGCAGGTACCGAAACTTTGAGAAGCACTGGGATAAGTGAAAGTAATAACCAAGTAAGATCACCCCATCATGACAGAAGGTAAAGTTTCCTTATAGGAACAGGTACTCACTCCATTAACCATTCAAACCCTCGTAGTTTCAATTCCTTCAGGAAAAAGAGAGCAATCCTAAAAACATTAATACATATAAAGTGATTAAATATAACTGTCGATTGGTTGAAAAAGGTGCTATAATTTACAATACTATACACGTTTTTTCAGAACACTTTTCGTTATGTTACCTTAAGGCTCCCCAAATTTTTTGCTTGACTATTAGTAATCTTGCCAATTTCTGTTGAATTATTAAATTATATTGCTATTTGAAACTTACTATTTTTGTGCATTATTTTGTCAAATTGAAAACAAAAATGTGGAATTTTACATTTGTTTTCATTAATAGAATCTTTGAAACTGAATCAATTGCTTAAACTATGGCCATTCCTTGAATATTTATAAAAATACATACAACTCTTTTTTTTTTACGAGGACTTTTTTATGGTTTTGAAATAATACGGTGCATCAATTTAACAAATATATTTCTTTACCCGAGTTTTTTGTACTACCACGAATTCCCAAAACAATTTGGGGGTTCGAGCCTTTTGGATGAGAACGGTTGGATCGGATTTACGACAGTTCGTAATAATAAGAAAGGCGATAATGGTGAAGTCGAAGTCGATAACAACTGATTTAATTGTGAAGGGCTTGAAATTTGCTAGAAGAATGAAGCGTTTTCTTACTCCTGATTCTGACATAGGGCATGCATTAAAATTTAAACGTATTCATAAGTTTCGTATACTAAGATATCAATAATTATATAAGCAAGTTGAGAAACAAAACAAAAAAAAAAAAAACCGAGGTCAAAGATAAATTTTGCAACAACAAAGAAAGAAAAGAAACGGAGGCCGTTATTAGTGAACGAAAATCTTCAGTTCAATCCAAACCTGCAGCTGTGCTAGACATATCTGACACATCTACTGATGAGAGAATTTTTGACCCAGTTCGTAAAATGCACGCTTGTTTTCAACTAGCTATGAATAGTTGTTAGTAATTTTATACCTAATTTAAATTTGAGTTTCTATATGTTGTATGTATTTATATGGAATGAATTTTCCCTGTACACTGATTTTAAGGTATACGACTACGTTTGGAACAGTCTTTTGTTCAAAATCGTGAAAACGAATTTTTTTTTAATGTTTAGTCTCACTTAGACTAGAATACATGTATGAAATTGTTTAAAGCATATTTTTTCAATAAAAAGTTAATTAAATGCAATTTTTTTGAAAAAAATGAACTTAGAATTATTTATTTTCAAAACATTCTTCTTTTATGGAAAATGCTTCAATAATGATAATATTTTGTCTATATATAGCTCAAACCTCTGTACAGAGTCTGGGCTAGGATGCTTGAAATATTTAACTTAAAAGTGAATTTAATCATATGTTAATATATCAGAGTGGAGAAATATTATCAAAAAAACACCGATAATTATTTCGATTGGTAGTAACTTTAGAAATAATGTGAATTTTTTTAACATTCTTGTTCAAGCTCTCTGGAGAAGTCATAGCTATTTCATATGGAAAATATTATTATTATAGAGACATTTTTCATAAAAGGAGAACATTTTCAAAATAAATAAATAATTCGAACTTCATTTTTTGCCAAACTATTACATTTAAATAATTTTTTTATTATAATAATGTTCTTAAAACAATTTTATACGCGTATTCTGATCTAAAAAACACTAAATATTTGAAAAAATGTTCGTTTGTACGCTTTTATAAAATTACAATTCCGAACGTAGTCGGATACCATAATTTCTTTTTGTAATAAAAAATGAATTGGTTTTTGTTCCATAAATATATAACATGGATTTTATTAGTACTTTTTTGCTCGGTTTCTTGGGGAAATATCTAGAGATTTCTCATCTCACACGATTTTTTAAAGTTTTGGAGCGTATCCCTAAATTTACCAAAGGTCGCATTTATTTTTTACACGATTTTTTTACACGCTTTTCTAAGGAAAGTATCTACCGAGTAAAAAAAAAGAGTTGGGTATATCAAGCAGAGACAAAGAACAGAAGTTTATTAACAAATCCTTCTTAGTCCGTTCATCTACTTCTTTTTATATCTTCCTCTGTCCTCCGTTAGATAAATACAAATGCAATATAGTATTCCATTTAATTCCATCCATTCAGAGTTTATTTGACGAAACATACACAAGCAACTCTTCCATAAATAGACTACCCTTTCTGTATCTCCAGAAAGCCAGAGCTCCTCAGAGACCTTAGCATCTATACGTGATGCAGTATCTGGCACATATGTATAATGCCGTGTATACTACTACTATATAATATTCTCTCTGTAGGAAACCGCAGTATTCAATAATGAGATGGAATGACCGATGGGGCTGTATTATAAACATTAGCTTGGTATTTTGAAAAAATGGTGTGAGTAAAAAGAAATGAAAACGGTGGTAAAATGATGATCTTAAGAAAAATCACAACGCCAAGCGAAAGTACTAATTTTATTATACTCTTAGAATTATTAGTGCATCTATTTAAAATGACTTTTATTTTGTTTTACTAAAATGCAATATTATACTTCTTGTTGAATTAAATTCCAATTCTTTTTTCTGGTTCCTTTTCAATTTTATTACAACCATAATTTTGTACTTTGAGAAATAATTCGAAACTGGGGGTGGGGCAAGGGGGGGATTCATATATAATTCCTTTATAATAACATACTATTCAGATTATGATTCTTTTAAATGTAAAAGCTCTTTAAGAACTTCAAAATTAGGGAGATCACATAGTTAATACATAGGTTTCAACATCTACACTATTTAAACTCGTAGGTAAGCAAACGTATCTATCTATATGCGGCTATTTTCTCACGAACCAGCGAACGAAGAAATGCGTCAAAGGTACCAAAAGATGGCAAATAATCCACGTGAGCCATTTTATCCATTAAATTTCAAAAATTGAAATTAGTTAAAAAGAAAGTTATTGAAAACGTTAAAAATGACAATTCATCTACCCTTGTATGCAGTTTATTGAGCAGAGAACAGTGAAAAACGACCGTAGAATGTTTAATTGATTTTAAAATTAACCATTATATTTTCCCTATAGAAATCAGACAGATCGTTTATTTCGCCACGATATGGTATAATATTTTTTTTACAAAATTACGATTGTTTGTATTTTTTTCGATTTTTTCTAAATGGAGACAATTTTTGACGCGTTTTTATGATAAAACGTTTTCAATCACTATGTGTGGATTTCTTATAAATGTGATCAATAGACCTTCTGTACTGAGAAAAGTTACACTCTGCTGTTTTAGAATCAGTGATTTAAAGAAACAGATTTTGAAACCTGTTTATTGTGATTATTTGAAAATTACTCAAAATTTAACATGAACATTTAATAACTTCGCAATTAAAAAAAAATTGCACAAAACTTTTTTCTATTGTCTGTGTTTTCTATCCGTGTTTTGACTAAAGATACAAAAATTTACTTGAAAATTACCGATTTTAAAAATGGTTTCGTGTTTTCAGTTTTATAGGCTTTTTTCGAGCATTCATTAATGCAATTTTTCACTTATAATTTTTGCTTAAAAATTTTTGCTGTTTGCTATCAATGCGTAAAATTTGAAAGTGTTAACTGTAAAATTATGCTCTTAAGAAATTTAAAAAACATGGAAAGCTCCACTTTTTTTAAAGCAAACCTGTATTCACTTTGCGTTCAGCTAATTTGACATTCCTATCCAAAAGTAAGAGTGTGAGGGGAGGGGGAGGGTAGAAGAAAAATGGGGAAAGTGTGAAGGGAAAAGTAGAAGACAAAGGGAATTTTCGTTGACTTTAAAGAAAAAACAGGATTTTCCGTGGGTTTAACACACTCTTACCCAAGCCATCCAGATATATTGTGATGCAGTAACGATAACTGATTTAAATTAATATTTTTATGAACTAAAACAGTACTAAAACCGTGCAACGCCGGGTTATGTAACTAGGGTAAAATAAAATTAGTTAGAATAGCTTTACATTATTTCCTTAAATTATATATCGATAACAGATGTTCTTTATTGATTACTTTCCATTGGCATGGACGACACGTCTATCGTTATCTTGTTCTCAACTTTGCAAAATCTACCAAATATTTTGCCATACACTTTGTTTTGTTCCTGCAGCATCCTTGTCATTTCTTATGAGAGCATTTTGTAGGAGCGAAATCCTTTGTCCAACTGATCTTCCTAGTCAGCGTCATTTTTCACCATGTAGCCTTATTATGATTTTACACATTAAGTCAGAATAACATTGTTACTTAATGTTCCAATATCCCTCTTTGAAACATGAAATATGAGTCACTCATAATTATTGGCGATGAGCCACATAGTATTGAATATTGTGTCAAACGATGAAAATAATATTTCAGTTTGTACTACACTTTTCTATTTTTTGAACCGCAGCGCGAGATTTTAAGATACATTTCCATTTGACGAACAATTTTCACAGACATTCTGCACGACTAATCTTATGTGGAATGAAGAACAGAAGCCCATGATTTGTAAATAACATCACTGGTTAAGAAATTTGCGAGTCTGGCAAACTAACCTTGCATAAACATTTGGTTTTTTTTCTTTAAAAAAAATATCGTTTTACAGTTTCATTCTAATAAATAATAATTCATACTATTCGCATTATATACTTGCATAAATCGAAGTACAGTGAAAATCGCTTAACACGAAAGTAAAGGTACTTAAATACTTTTTCGTGTTAAAAAATTTTCGTAAAGAAAGATATTGCAAAAAAAAAATAAATAAATAAATAAAATTAAAAACCTATATATCAAAAAAATTATATTTACTAGAGTTTATTTTATTTACATAGATATGTATGTATGCATATATTTAATAAATATCAATGAAACAAAAACAATCACAAGAATTTAAAGAAGATTTAAGCAAAATTTTAATTTTTTTTGAAAAAAAAAAACATAGCATTTAGTAAATTTTTGTAAAATAATTTGATACTTTTCATCGCATTATGTTTTTTAGTATCAAATTATCAATACATTTTTCAATGTCGTCCATTTTGTTATGCATTTTATCGTTGGAATGTGCGTCTAAATAACTACGCGTACTTTTCATGACGTTCTTCATTTCGAATGGTGTGGGAACAGGAGCTGTATTATTCATTTCATTTTCATTGTCGGAATCTGCATCAATAATTTTTTTTTGAGCTTTAAATAAACTCCAAAATCTGTCTGCCATATTGGGGGCTGCACACACGTTATCCTCAACTACTACAATGAATTCTTCCGATTATACAATAGAACAGTCCAATTGGTGTTCTTCGTATTTTGTTCATTCCCAGAGGGAAATCTTTTCGTGATAAGCGATTTTCGTTTCGGGTTATGAGAAAAAAATTATGAAAATTGCATAGTAGTCCGTCAGGACTGTTGAATTATTTCGTGTTAAAGGATATTTCGTCTTAAGCTTTTTTGCGTTAAGCCTGTAATGTCCTCCCTCCTGGCGAATCCATCTCTTCATCTACTCGACCTAAATCTGTAGGGGGGGTAAAGATTGATGACCGAACTAGCCATGAGAAAATTCCAATTTATTATTACCAAATATAATATTCTAAGACAAGCCAACTATAGAGGGAAAATCTAGAGTGATATAACAATAGCTAAAAACCCTACGTGAATAAGCGCATGAAATCTTAATAGTTTAACTTTAGTCAAAGGTATCTGAATAATCCTAACTTCCTTAATTTATTTTAATAGCTAAAGCCCGTCCTAAAATCACGCGTCTAAATTCCGATCCTTACCGTAACAACACTGTTTTCAGCAACTCAACTGCTTTTCCTTTCCCCTTCGAATACTAAACTTTTACTATATATATATATACTAGCTAATCTGCATATCAAGGTTTCTTCTTGAGAGGGATGGCTTTGAAATAACTCAATTGCTGGCCCCAAAGGTTCCCCAAGAGGATTAATAGAAAATCACTTAAGGCCCCGTCACAAACGTGTTTCACTGAATGCGACATTTTGATCACTTTTTTTAGTCATTTTGATACATATTACGATAAATCTGGCATTACATTTCCCCTTGGGTTTGACTATTATGCCTCACATATGCGAATGAAAAGAGTAAATTTTTTTTCACGCGTGTGGTATCTAATCAGCAAAATCTCTTCATTGAATTCTAAAAGTAAGAAATATAAGAATTTTTGTTGAAGGTATTCAAAGTATTTTTACTTTAAATTGGAACTTAGCAGTAATCTAATTACCAACTCTTTTTTACCAACTTGCTTTTGAAAAAAATAGGTTTTTTCAAGGAGTCCTAATATGCACAAAAAACTACTAAAAATCATTTGCGAGTATGTAAAAAAATGAAAGTAAGAAATATGCTCAAGCTTTGTTTTGTGAATTAGGAAGAATTAACACACTCTCTCTCTAAACAATTTCTGCACAAAATGATTCCAAAATTATTAGTGTGGTAGTAAATATACATGAAAGGTTAAATAATTTTTTTTCTGAATAGACACTGAATTTTCGATAACTCTTTTTGGTTCTTGAGAAATTTTGATTTGTTAAATAAAAGATGTTCATTATATTATAATGCAACTAAAAGAACATTACGAAATTTTCGAATGTGTGTGTGTGTCTTGTTCACTACAAAGTTTTACAATTCTTAAGCCCAAGCACTTTTCCTTTCGATTGATACCTTGGAGGCATGTCTGATATTTCTAAAGGAAATGATAGAACCAAGAAAAGAAAAGCTATGGTAAATGAGTTTCCCTAATTTTCTCTTTTGAAACTGTCCACTTTTTTTTTCTTTAAAAATCGATTTATTTCACTTTTTCTTTCAAATTTTTTGCTTGGAAGCGGTGCATATTTTCTTTTTAACTATTGTTATTACATTGGCAATAAGAAGTTAGTTTTTTTACACGAATAAAAAGTCATTGATGTACTTGCATTACTTCAAATACAACGACTGGTCAGGAATACATCTCCCCCTCCCCTGAGAAATAAGTGTGAAAGTATTTTGTTGTAAATAATTCAAATGACAAGCTCTAAGGGTGTTAATGTTTCTTACCCTTTGTTTCTCAGTGCTTAGTGAGCAAAATGCATACTAATTTTAACCCTTTCGTAGGCATTGGGAAGATAATTTCCCATCAACATGATCTTACAAAATACAACTGTGGGAAGAGCAAAATCCATTATAATATATTGGCCATGCTATTATAATGATGAGAAGACTAATTCCCATACTAATCTTTTATTTTCTTATTAACTTTGTCTTCATAAATAGTTTCACACTGAGGCAAATGAACAAAGAAACAGAAGTTTAAACCAGCTAACATAACGTATAACATTAACGCGTCAGCTAATAGATGGATATTCCTCAAGAAAAAGAAAAGGACGTTTTGCTAGCTTCCAAGCAAAGAAGTGTGTAGTTCTGGATGATGTGTGCTTAGCCAGTGTAGGGCGTCATATGCGAAAGATAGTTTTCAACTATTGACGATGTAGGAAATGTAGCAGTAAGGGACAACAAAAGAGGAACACTCCATGTGTGTAGAAAGTTATGTTCTCTTGTGCATTGCCACATGCTTTTCATCTTTTCATGGCAAATAATCATCATTAAATTTAATTACCATTATGATGGTGAATAGATCCTAGGGAAGTATTCTTACCACCCCTAAACTTTAAAAGTAAACATAAAATTCGGCAAAGTAAAATATATTTCCTTAAATTCTATTGTTTAATTGTTAAAGAAACATTAAAAACTGTGAGAAATTCAAAAGAGAAATAAATGACCCATAAAAAGGTCAAACTGAATTTATTTTGCATATATTAGAAATGTGCAATATTAGAGATACAATATGGAATGTTTGCTGTTCTTGAGTAGCACGAATCACGTTTGGTCTCAGAAGTTCTTGAAATAATATTCATTAATTCATGCTTTGAATTTTCCTCTACTAACCAGAATTATTTATTTGTAACTTTAGCTTTATTTTCAACTTCATAATATATGCAGATGAGGTTTTTTTTTTCCAAAATGAGTTATTACATATTTATTTAGTTTCATCAACAAAAAAAATGAATTTTTCGTCATGCAAGTGGCCATGCAATGTCATATCTATTTTGTAGCAATGAAAAAAAATGGTATTTATTAGCATGTGAAAAAAGCTAATTCATTTTAATTAGTTTCTTTTCTCAAACTATATTTTAGTTTTAGTTCATTATATATAAATCGTACGTTACTATCGACCTTTCGAATTACTATACTTCTAAATAAATAGTTCTGTATACTTTTATATAATACCACCACAAACTCAATAATAATGGAAAGGACAAAAATGACACAATCAAAAATATTAAGGTATCCGACTATGTTCGGAACCGTGATTTTGCAAAAGCGCGTAAATGGATAATATTTATGATATTTAGTGTCACTTAGATTAGAGTACATGTATACAATAGTTTTAAGGTCATTATGACAAACAATTATTTAAATACAATACTTTGGCAAAAACATTAAATAAACTAATACATATATTAAGAGACATAATTTTCTTTAATTTAAAATTATTGTTCGCAATTCAATATTAGCTCTAAAAGCACACTTTATTAATTTTTGGAGGTCTGCAACTTTTTTGCAAGATGTATATTTAATAATGCAAGTTCTGAAATGAATAGAATTGGTAAGAATATAATTTATTTTGTATTTTTTTGTCTTATTTTTCTCTTTTATTAGCGTAATTTTTTCGCTTACTTTTCTTTGGTGTGTTGACTTCGGTTTTTTCTCAATCTCCTTAAAAATGCATAGATATTTAATTAACTCTAATTTCAGATTTTAACAAACATGGAAACTTATGTTGCTTCTAAAAAATATCTCATAGCAGAAATTTTTCACGAAACTTCATACAACTTCAATAAATATCACGGTACATTTTTAAAAACATCTAAAAAAAAGAAACTTTTCTTAACACATCCCAACTATTCAAAACAAATTTCTTGTCAACAAAAGCCTTATTTCTTGGTCTTTGTATATAGTAAGTCCTTCATCGTCTTGTAGAACCGAAAAGCTTTTCTACCGCAATAAATTATGATCCGTAACAAGAAAAATTCCACTCTTGTCAAAATAATCCCATGTTCTGGTTTTCGTACACTACGTTTTGCATAGTTCTCATTTACAGTGTCTAGATTTTAATATATTTACAGCAGAATGTGATTTTTTTTTTCATTTATCTTTTCATTTAAATGGTGATAGACGTATAAAGCTGAATCAAAAACCAATTATTTGGATTATTCCCTTTTATTACATTAATTTGTTTTATTGCAATCGGTTTTTATCAATTCTATTAGTACTAGACATTGCCTTATTGTTTTGAGGTCTATACTAATACATAAAAAATAAAGTGAGTTTTTTTTTAAAGGTAAATTCTACTTTTCCATTAAAAATAAAGATTAAATAACAGAGAAGGAACAAATGAGAGATTAGTCTATTTAAGACCACAAATAGGACCTGATGCAATTCAGTTATATAGTCGCTGACATTGATGGGGATACAAGTTTGTCTCAACCCGGCGGTTACAGGTGTAGTTTTGGACACCGAATAAATGTACATATTGGTATAAACTAATTATTTTTTATTTCAGACTAAACAACTCATGATTATTTAAAATTTATATATCATGTTAGAAACCTAAAATAGTTTACTACCTTGAGACATAGCCATCCTGCGATAGCCATGTCTTACGTGATCCGCGTAAGCTAGAGGTGTGGGATTATCTAAAAGATGAGACATTTTGGATTCTTAACACAACTTTTATTAAGAATAACTTAAATTACTTAATTCTAAATAACAACTTTCTTAAAGTGAGAATAAGCTACCAATTAAACTTAATATTCAAGTCAGATCGCACAACTAGATCACTTATCTTAATTATAATAATTTAACTGTCTAATCTAATTTCCTATACAAAATATTACATTTTATAGAGACACATTCCTTCCTAGGCTGAAGATATTCCTATTATGTTATTTGTAGGAGAGAAAACTCAGGCTTTCTTAATCCTTCTTATTATTAATCTTATTAATGACGATGAGCGTATCCTTCTTCCAGAGCTGTAGGACGTCTAACATTTATTCCGAACACTTCCGTACTAAGTTATCTTTAGGCTTGCCGTCCTATCTCACAAAACCTTCTATCCTTTTAAAGTATATCTCATTTGCATATTCGTTCCGTTTCTCTTCTTGGTATTGGGTTGGAAAAGTTTTGCCATTAATCGTGGCCGTCAAAGAACTTAGGAGTTATGTTAGAAGAAGAGCGCGAGAGACGTCACAACCTTAAGATTATAATATAATCACACACACAATTAAATTATCTCTTGGTCCGATGGTAAAACACTTGTCGGATCTTTCCTAGGTTGCTATAGTACACTCAAAACTGCTTCTCTTTTACATCCACTTTTCCAAAAGGCAATTCTTTCAAACCGCTTTAATGATAGTGTAATAACAAACGACTAATTCTAGCACACCAATTGCCAGGGTTTAAATAACCCTCAAATCAGCATAAAATCAAGTTATGTCTCTACGGAAGGCGGTTTTAAAGTCAAACCTCAATTTATGAAGAATTTCTCCAAGAGGAAGGATTGTGGATAAAACTCGTCACAAATTAAGATTTCATCAAAGATGCAATATTTATCTTATTCTTTCTCAAGTTATATTTAGTTTATTCAATTTCCCTAAAATAAAGTATTAGTTTTGTTATACATCTCAAGCTGGGGAAAATTATGTGAAAAACCTGAAATGTAATTATGCAGTTGTCTTATGATTTGAAGTCATTTATTCGAGATATTATCCCAGGCTTCTGAAAAAATAACATACTTCTAGAACAAAAACTCTTTACGTACATAAGACATGCTATTTCTTTTAAATAAAGAATATTTCGAAAAACGTAGAAGTTTTAATTTTTTATGCTCATCTCTGTTTTTATTTTTGAAGCTTTCATTTTTTTTATATACCTGGCGTTTAACGCGCACCCGTAAATTTCGATCGTATTTTAGGTGTAAAATGTGCACGTTATACGCCGGATTTTATATATATAGGATGTGATATATATATACACAGTTGAACCTCTATATAACGAACCTCTATATTGCGAATTTTTCTATATAGTGAACTTTTTCCTGAAACCTTGAACATTTCACGATTTTCTTCGTAAAATAACCTCTCTATTGCGAAGTTCATTTCCTATATAACGAACTTTTTTCTTTTACGGTTCAATTTTTGTTCTGCTTTTTTTTAAAGTGCTTCTGAAAAAATTTCAACTTATTCTCTCTTTAATACATTTTATGGTGGTCATAAATCTTGATCTGGTTTTATTAGATCCTAATTCACCGAGAGCAATAAAGTTTTGGACGTTTCATCCAAGAAGTGCAACTTTTAACTCCCATTGCCCAGTTCACTAGAAACATCTTCGATGTCCTCCTTCACCCTCAGTGTAGTTGTCCCGTGTCCCCATTATAAAAAAGTACATGTTTAATACTACTTGTATGCTTTAAATTATAAAATGTATTTAAAATTCATTAATTTCAGTATAAAATTATTTTCTTAATATTGAAGATACAACGAATTCTCCGACATTCTTTTTTCTTATTTTCTTTACAAGTTTTCTTTCTTTTTCGATGGGTATGATATATAATTTAAATAGATATTAATTTATAAAAAGGTGTGCATAATTACTTTTTTTAATATATAGTGTTTATGAGTTTAAAATTTGTTTTATGCGGTTTATAAAGTGTATTAATAAATGAACTTCTATATAACGAATTTTCCATATAACAAAATTTTCCGGGATTTAGTGACTTATTTATATGGAGGTCCGACTATATATATATATATATATATATATCGTATATATAGTATATATCGTATATACTCGTATATAAATGTATAAGAATGCATATACTCCTTTAAGCACCCCTAACCAGGAAAAGGAGGAAATAAACAAATCCTCAAATGGATGGGTACGAAAAAGCAAACTACATAACACTTGCATGTGAAAATTTCCGAAGAGAAAACATAGCACATCTGAACAGTTGGGTTATCTTGCCCAAAATAAATTAGAAATTTTCACTTCTATTGTGTAAGCCCACGCGCATTTTTTTTTCTTATATTGATTAGGCATTTTAATTTTATAAACATTTATTTAAAAATCAGCTTTGTGGTCTTTTTTTATTACAAATTCTTTAAATGGCATAGAATCGTAATAAATCAGTTATTTTATAATAACCGTCAAATTGTAATTCATTTTGAAACTAAAAAATTTTAATGAGCTTTATTACTTAATGTTTTATATTGATTATTGAAATTCTGGTTTACTGGAACAAAGTAGAAATCATTATCGAATTCAAACAACTAAGACAATTTTGAACCAAAAATTTAATTTTTATTCATGAGAAATTTTAAATAAATTTATACGAGTGCTGAATGTTGAAATATAGATTATATAAACTTATTACAGCAAGATACTTGATAAAACATGAGCTATGTTCAATGTAGGTAAAATTTTTCCTTGAGTTAGCTGTTGTGTAAACTTTATTAAATATATTTTTTTCATTCTTCACTCAGTTTAATTGTTCTTAAAGCTTGCAGTACATATTCTGTCATAACTTGCTTTCAGTGATATCGGCCAAATATTAGAGGCAATGTGTTTTTAGAAAAAAATTTTCTTCAAGAAAAAGACCTGTTCATAGCGATAGTGAATTATTCACCCCATTAACAGAAGAGAACGATTGTCATTTATTATTCATGCATTTGTTGAAAGATGGTTTCATCTCATTTGTTCAAAATTATCTTCAATTGAACGAAGTGAAATTTGTCAAATACAACCAGGATACAAATTCTTTAGGAGGCTTCATATAATTGATAAGAAAAACTCCTCAATTTTTATGCAGTGGAGTTTGCATTTAATGTTGATGAAAATGTTTTTGCACTACATTGAAAAGATAAGTTATTTGTGTGGAGGCAATCGAGTCTTAATATTCAGATTGGTATTGTTCAAAAAGTTAGAAAATGTACGATGTGTGTGTGTGATAATTCTTCCTCTTGATTAAATTTCCTTTTAAGGGGAGGGTGGAACTTCACAATGTCAGATCTAGGTCAAAATTGCGATTTTGTTTTTTTATACTAATACTGTGTGTTCCTTATATTTCATAGAATAATTCTGTCAGACTTTTGTCAATTTGATTAATAATTACTGAATTATTTTTTATTTTAATCAAATAAATGCTTAAAAGGCACTTTTCTTAGCTCTTCAAATTTTCCCTTTTCATTGTTACGTAAAATGCTCTTAGCGTTTCAAATTACGTCATATCTCTTTGAAATTTTCACAGCTTATAAAAAAGGATACACTTCACAAATTTGTGCATTAGTTTTCCAAAATATTTAAAGAATCATATATTGTGCTGTTCTGAATACCTTGAATGTGTGATAATTGGCGAAATATTTCATAAAGTATAGAAAATTTACTTTTTTTAAATCAAATTTTATTCTGAATTTAAAATCCGTGCACAGATATATTTTGTTTTTGTTCATAAATACATAATACAAAAATTATGTACATATCTTAAAAAGTAATGCGCAAGGAGCATTTTTAAAAATAGTTTTAAAAAATTTAATTTTTAAAGAAAATCAGTTGATAATAGTTTTTTTTTTGAAAAAATACATTCAAATTGTGAAATATAACAATCATTTATGATATTGATTCAATTTTCAGCTTATTAAGCTAAGAATCTAAGAAATTAGTTTTAATGGTCCACCGTCCCCTTAATGTTCCAAAAAAGCGCAAGATTACATCTCGGCATTCAATTTTACGTCAAGTCCTAAGGCCTAACAAATCTTAAAAGTTCTGATAGAGTGAACTATACCGGAACAGGCCTTCACACGCGTAGAATGATTTTCTTACAGATGTTCACTTTAGAGTGAGTGGGCAAGTTCAGCATCCAGATTAAGTGCTTCACAAAACATCAAAATGGTTTTGGAATGCACTTTCGGGATGCGGCGAGGTTTTTTTTTTAAGGCCCATATTTTCCTGTCAGATTCAGGAGCAAGTTGAGCTAGAAGACCGAGTCCCTCACACATCTTGAATATCATTAGAGAATGGACAACAGGGACTACATTTCCTTCCAATTTGTCATCATCTCGTTCTGGAATAACTTTCCGCTCTTTGTCCTGCTAAGCGCTTTCAAAATAAATCGCAATCAAATTTTTCAACACATCAACTACCAAGACACAGCCCAATATTTTCAAGAAAGAAACAAGATCAATTTCAATATAGTCTGCAATAACGCTGAAAAACAAGTAAAGACTTGCCTCCAGAATACGAAGAACCACCATGTTCGAAACGATCACGACAGGGGTAAAAATGGCAATTATAATTCGTTGAAAATTCGCTCAAAACTCAAAAAAGATGCACAGTTCGCAATAAATAACTTTAAAATGAGCTAAAAAACCTATTATTCATTGTTTCATTTTTAGTGTGTTATTAAATTACGTTATTTAATTTTATTATTCTCAATCATTGTTGGGTTGGAAATCTATAAGTATATTGTTGTAATCATTAAAAAGAGAAAAATACTCAATTGTGTGTGTTGCTGTTGTGTACTCACACACATATATATTCAATGGTGTCCAAAATTGTGGAGACTTTTTAAAATTGTAATAGTTTTTAAGTTTCTATGCCTATAGAAAATGTACCGTAGCACAAATTCCAGTCTTTTGTATCATTTTTTAAAGAGAATTTATTATTGAATTCAATACAAAAAAAACAAAAAACAAAATTGAAATATTTGCAACGCAAAAAAAAAGTTATGCTGCAATAACTATCGATATACATCGGATATTGATGATAGCGGTGAGTTATTATTGCTTAGTGGGGTAGCCTTTATTTCTTACTACAGCTTCACATCGATGTTTCGTTGAACTGAAAATAGTTTTAAGCTCAACTTTTGTTATTACATGATACCAGGAAACAATTATATCCTCAATTAGATTCTTTTTATATATACGGAGTTATACAAGTTATATAAACGGTACTTACGTATTATCGCAACGGCGACATTTTATGAAAGGAAGCACATGGTTGCTAGTTCAGCGAGTACGACAAATGGGATATCAGGGTTGCTAACTTGGCGTGTTATCTTGAACGTTGACATTGTTGCTATAGTACGTAAGTACCATATAGACATACATATTGTATAAATATAATCCACATAAGTAATTTAATAAATATTTTAAGTAATTGAACTAATTGACATTTAAATTGTGTATATTCATAAACAATATAAAAATATGGATAATTCTTAACGCGTCTTTTACAGAAAATGGATGAAATAAACAAATCCACCGATGAATGGGCACGAAAAAGAGAAAATACTTAACACCCGCATGCGGAAACGAGAAGTAAAAGAAAACACAACACATCTGAACAATTGGATTCTCTTGCCCAGAAAAAATCAAAAGTTTTCACTTCTATCTTGTGGTCATAAGAACACACATAAACTTTTTTTTATTTCTATAGTTTTTAGCATAATGTGGGCAGTTTAAATATAACCACAATTTCGTTGACTGGATCTAACAAATAAATTTGAGATTCTCATCTGCTTCTTAAGTATTACAGCCAGTTGCTGGCCGAGGCTGTCACGCAGTTCAGTTCATTTGGCCCTATCTGGCGCAGGAGCCCTCCATCGGTTTGATCGGTCCAAGTCCAGAAAACTAGTTTGTGGTCTTTCTTTCTTTCGTTTTCTGCAGGGCAGTCATTAGGCTAAAAATCTTCAGATTATCGATTTTGACATTTTGATATTTCGAAAATCTCCAATTCATGACTTCCCCAGTGAATGTGACATATTTGCTATTTTAGGAATTAGAAGTATGTCATAATGAGATACTTTTAAAAAATAATCAGCTGGCATACCACGCCCACTTTGACATATAAAAAAAATAAGCACCGTCCTTTTAAACCTGGGAAGCACTTTCAAAGCCTGAAATGGTTTTATTTATTCATACGAAATTAACAGTAGATAAAACTCAAGTATAACTGTTGATCTGTTTTTGAAGGTAAGTTTGCATACTTTCGTAGAATTTAAGGAAAGAATTTGCTAATTGAACTATAATAGCAAAAGAAAATTTTTTAATTCGAATGTTTCTTTAAAGAAAAAATATGTGCATTGAAGAAATTTACCTGTTTATTGTGTAGCCTAATTAGTTAAAATTTAGAAAAAATGCAATGCAAATGTAATACAGTAAAATTTAAAAAAATGCATAAAAAAATAGGGAGTAAATTGAATAAGATCTTACTTCCCTATTGAATAAGCTATAAATATGTCATGAGATGTCTCGATATGGATAGTCTAATGAAGACAATATGTGCCTTTTTTTCACAATACAAAAAGAAAAAAAAGATTAAATATAGGAAAGAGATAATATTTAAAAAAAAATAAAAAAAATACAGGCACAATTAGGGCAGGATATCTGAGGAGGTAAGAATGCATTAAAAAATAACTGTTTTCCAAAAATTTTATGTTTCAAATTGTGTTTAAAATTTGAATTTTTTTCAAATTTACTGTATGTGAATACACTGCGAGTTGACATTATATATTCCTTATGTATACTTGTGCATACTGAAGTGATATTTTGGAAGTATTACAAAAACATTTAGTTAAAGAGCACATGTTGTGACGAAAAGGGATATTTTTGAATAAATTCAGTGATGGTAAGTAAAAGTTTGTTTTTCAAAAAACTAAATATATTTGAAAAATATCACTACAGTATAAATATGTTTCTTTATTGTACAGACAAGTTTTTAAGCTTAAATACTCAAATGTTTCAGAAAGAATGTTACCTACAGATAATTCAGATGGGCAATGCCTTTTGTCGTTGCAAGGATCTGGTTAGCAGGTGTATCTTTTTAAAGTCAAAATTGCTGACATTTGTTTCTAACCTTTACTTTAAGATCCTCGTTAGGCCTTTTAAAATCAGTTTCTTTTGTGATCAGACATTTTTTTTAATGTAACAACATTAATTCATACCTACTGTAATATTACCATAGTCAAAGCATTTTCAAACCTTGTTTCCAAACCTGAATAAAGGGCATTTAAATGTTGAACATTGGTTAAAATGTCATTTTTCGGGCAGATTGTCTGTGACAAATTAAGAAACTGTATAAATTCGCGACGCCCAGTTTTTTATTCCTTTAGCTTGATTCGGGAAAGAAACACTGAAATGATGGTCCTTTTTTAACAAATTTTATGTTTTTGCCTTGTAACTGGAAATTAACTGCAATAAATTTAGTAAATAAAGCTGTTAAACTGGTAAACCTGGTTTACACTTGATTAAATTTTCTTTTAAAATGAGTCACGATCTGGTTTAGGCTATCGTAGACACCCCCTTTTACACTTTATGGACCCCCTCATTATTTTTCCACTGACATGGACGCCTTGCTGGTGGTCCCCACTCTGGGGGTCCATTTAGACCACTTTGGAAATTACTGACCTAGAGGATCTCTTGAAAGTCCTAGAGGTTTTTCTAGGTCTATATAATTGAGACATTGGAGTCAAACATTTGGTAGCAACTGTGCGTTTCATTTGTCTTAAGCAAAATTGGGAATACTGTGTTCAACGTTCCGGCAACTCTTTTGAATTTTTCGAATGTGCTAATTAACTAATGGATCTTAATCAAATATGTGTAAATCTCAAAATTAAAACTGCTTGTAAATGTTTTATATTCCATTAGTGAAACGTATTAATTTGCTTTTTGTTTAATTTGTTATATTACTTTGTTAAACCAACTCGTAGACTCAAAATATGTTTGTTAAATTACTGAAATTCTTCTTTTATTGTGTATGTAGCTTTTTTACACACTCTCAATTCAAATAAATAGCTTTTACCCTCTTGAAACAAAATTTTTTGAGTGAATGATGCATAATTTTTTAGGAGAAGGGAGCAAATTCCAGAAAATAAATAACATATACCAAAACATAACATATGTATGTTTATTACAAATATATAAATAGCATAAATGATATTAATTATTTAAAAATATTAATATATATGCATATTTATAATTACTTCTATTTCTTGAAATCGGTTCTCAAGAATCGTCTTATTTTTACTATAAATACAATATGCTAACTTATTCAAGTCATAAGCATTTTAGCGCATTTAAATAACAGAGGTAGGAGTAATGTATCACCTACTTAGTTTGTATAAAGGGAATGCTGAATGCAAATGATTTTGAATATGGAAATCGCATCCAAACGTTGATTGTTTGTGTGAAGCTAACATTATCTCTCGTGTACGAAAGAGGAGCACCTGACGTCAAGTGTCACAAATGGACCATGACTAGGTTGTGGCTTGTCGTATTATCATGTCACGATACCGCTTCTAGCCGTGATCTAGAAATTGTCAAGTGAATATGAAATCAAGGATTCAGAAGGGCAATACAGAACGCAGAGCGCTATGCAGGATCTTATACTCCATTGGTTAATATCGTAGAGAAAATAGAGTCTTATTGGAAAGGTCTTGTGAAATATGGAATGGTACAACTATGCAGTGAATAATTAAACGACATGGAGACCCCTAGGCAGTTGAATTCTCGGGGCCCTGTAGCCCAATGATTTTATTACACAGCATTTTAGGAATGCATTTCATTACACTAATAAAACAACACATTATCAGCAATTTAAAAAATATAAATAAACAATAATAATCATTAATAATTATAATTATGTATTAGAATCTGTAATGAAAAAACTAGCTCTTGCAATATAAAAATAACTAAGTGTTTGGTTTCCTCAATTTTTTGGCCATGAATTTTTTGGAACATGTTGGAAATCTATGTTCTGCAAGACGTCATATTCAGTGGCCATAATAGCAAGTGAGTTCAGTCTTTCTTGGGTTAATGAAGTTCAATGGCAGTTTTGTAGCATCTTTAATTTTGAAAAGCTTTGTTCACCAGAAACATTGTTGTCATAAGACACCTGTATATTTTTAATGGTGTTGAGGAAACGTTGATTGCAGTACGTTTTTAAAAATATGTTCGTATGATTGTGGTGCTGGTACCGTTTCTTCATTTTTTAAATCCTCTATTTGTAATATGAAATGCATAAAAAGAATCATTTCATCTGCGCAATCGAATTCGATGTACTTAGGGTAATGTTCTTTAAATATATTTGGGTAGATTTTTTAAGTTCTGAATCTTTCCTTAGTGGGAAATTAACACGTCCCCAAATATAAAAGATATGTTACTATATGCTTTCAGAAGACAGGAATATCTCAGAATATCTCATCTGTACTGACTCTGATTCCTCCTTGGATTCTCTTAAATGTATTTCTTCATCTAACAACATAATCGTCGAGATCCAAAAGTAACTTAAAAGCCTAAAAGATAAAAACATCTCAATAGATTTTGCATTTGTTCGCCGACACATGGGCGTTCTTGGGAATGAGCGAACCGAATGGCTTGCAAAGGCTGCAACCAAGCGCAAAATTGACATTGACGTTAATATTCCTAAATCGTTTAACAAGAAGATCACGAAAGAAGGAATGGTAAGGTCTTGGAACCAAGAATATCTCATTTCTAATAAAGGGAGCATAACAAATAAATTTTTTCCAACCATTAATAAGAGACTGTTAGTCCATTATTTTTACACTAGCTTCAAAGTAATCCAATTTCTCACTGGTCATGGTAATTTCAAAAAATACTTGAACAAATTTAATTTAGTTCCTTCATCTTCCTGTGTCTGTAATATTGGCGGCGAGGAAAATGTAGAACACGTAATCCTTCTGTGTTCCAAGTATGCCAGAGAGAGAAAGATTATAAGACTGGCTTTCAAGAAACTTAACATTAATTGGCCAGCGAATTTTCACCAACTTCTTTCCACCGGAAGTGCTTTTAAAAATGTCTGTGAATTTGTTGTAAATATTTGTAATTCTTCTTAACATCCATTTTTTTAAAATTTTTTATTTCTCTTGAATGTGTGTTTAATGCTTACTTCTGTAAGCCCCGTGTGATACTTTGTCGTGTACGGGGATTTTATAATTGTTTTCAATAAAAAAAAAAAAGGACGGGAAAGTTTTTTATATTAATTGTGTAATATATAGATAAATTTCAAGTCTGTTGAGCAACTACCCATCAATAGGTTTAAATTGGATACCAGACGAAGTTTACGTCGCAGACTTGAGCTCTTGACATCACAGACTTCTCGGATGTTTTTGGAGCACTAACAGAAAATAGAACACGCTCTTGTGGATCCCTTAAAAAGCTTTGGGCCAGTAGGCCATTACCTACTCCACCTAGTGAGTAATCTGGTACTGCAACTATGCCACATTCCCTGGGTCAGTAACTTCATTTGCCTGTAGGATTAGTATTCATAAGGATGATGGTAATACATACATAAATCAAAAAATGTTTTGAAAGTAATTATTTTCTTCATGTTTATTTTCTGTTCATTAACAAATGATGAACTTATTAGTTTATCAATCCCAATCAAATTTAATGTCCCAACATTTTGTTTTTTAACTATGCTTATATTCAAGTCTTTTTTTCCTTTGCTGAAGAATGTGTTTTATATCAGTATTTTTTTAAGGATTTCTGGGGAACAAATAATACGCAGCCAAAACTGCAATGTTAAAATCTAGATTCTTAATAAACATATGAGCTTTGGCAAAATTGTTTTGATTATAAGAGTAAAATATTTATTAAATATGTTCTATATATTAGTATTCGTTTGTTATGAATTTTAAAAATCAACATAAAACTACTTCGTTGGCTGGGTGTTGTAGTTGGTATGTCGCTGGCCTTATACGCCCAAGTTTTCCGTTTTGAACCTGGCTCAAATGAGTGGATTTTCATGATGCAGAAAACCTACAGCGTCCATGTCGAATGATAAGGCGGAATGTTAAAGAACCCTAGAGTGCTTGTTTAGCTTGGGGGCTCTCGGCAAAATTATAACTCTTGTTAAAAATTTCATATCATCAGAGGTCAGTTGGTAAACTGGGCGTCAAAATTATAAATTGTGGCAAATGGTATTTCCCTATACGGTGCCGCACTAAAAAGTGATATCAGCTCTCGGGAAATGTACTATATCTGTAATGGTAAATACCAATCCACAACCCCAATAAAAATTTTAAAACAAATAAAAAATAAATAATAAAATGATAAAAAAATATATTTAACTACTTATTCAAACGTTTTTCTCTTTCTTTCTTAGCAGTTCAAATTTAATGTAACAGCGCTTCGTAAGGATACATATAATTGTACATTCAACAACAATACTGTAAGTAGAGTTTAGTAAAAATTTATATGGAAAATAACTAATATCTAGCTAAATTCAATTTCGAACTGAAGTACTAGGTCTTATAATTATTTAGCTATAACTTATTATATGACTATTATCCGTTTTGTTTTGCCAAAAAAGTCATTAATTTTGTATTTTTTTTTTACTAGAAATTCCAAATACCAAATGTGCGAGTTAAAATTTTGACATCTGCACTTTATAAGAAGATAAAAATTTGTACGGTTAAACAACCACATCTTGTTTTATATTTCTTATGGTTAGCAGCGGGACTTAAGTTATTAAGTTTTCGAATTTGTGTGTTTTTCCTTTAATCGACTATATAAACTATTCAAATGTAAAGTTATATTACATGTTTTTAGAAGATATATGTCATTATTATTATTATCAAACAAATTTTCTAAAATATATAACAGAAAAACTAAGAAAAAAAGTTTTGCTGTCCCACCTTTTTTATATATAAATGGATATAATGTCTGTACGTTATTATACTTATTTTGAAAATATTATTACTCTGAAGTAACTGAAAACTTTTACTTATACTGAATTAAATTCTCCTAAATTACATAAAAGAGGAAAAACGAAAGTTTTTTTTTTACGTAAATCCACTTATGTTTCCTCGTGGGGTGAAGAAAGTAACTGAATAAGATAACGAGTAATGTTTCATCATTTCTGGGAAACAAGAAAAAAATTTATTTTGCTTCGCTTCTATAATTCAAAAGTGAGTCATTGCCCTTTAATCAATCCATGTTTCCTCCATCCCCTATTTCAAGAACAAAATAAATTTTGCGTTTATGTAAATGTTCGATTTCTTTTATAGTGTCTGTGTGTCTACTTTTAAAATAAAAAATTATAAGGAATATAATGTTATAAGATTTCTTTCTCAGAATCCCAGGCTCCCAAGAAATTGAAAGATCTCCATATTTTTGCCTTTTCGGGAATTTTATTTGGTTTCTGGAATTCGTGGGAAGAAAGATAAAGGCTTGTAAATTAGAAGACTTACTAGTGATATATAGGCTGTTTTCGTCGTATGCACAAGAATAAGAACTTAACGCGGAGCACATTTTCAGTTAGAAAAAGTGCTTCAATTTTTTAAAAAAATTGTGATATTGTAACTCATGGATTTGTTTAAAATGTAGTGTTTTAAAATTTGAAAATATTTCATAAATAACTCTTTTTTCATTTTAACATGTAAAGTGATAGTTCATTTAGCATTACGGTATTGGAGAAAAAATGTGAAACACATTTTATAAAAGAAAAAAAACGTTTCAACTCGGATAAAAATAAGTAGTATGATAAAATATGTGATTTTCTACTGGATAGTGAGTTCATAATATAACATTCATGTGTGAGTACTTTTATATCTGGAAAAATAGTCCGAATTTGGGCCACTGGATAAGTGTATATTTTTATAAACTGAAGATGTTACAACTGGAATAGCGCGCGGCAACCTTTTAGCTCTGGCTTGCCAAACCAATCTACATATATGATTCAGCGTGCCACGCAGTAGGACACGTTTGAACCATTTCTATTCCCGTGGTAATGTATGCCGAGAATATAGGTAAATAATAGAGAGAGAGAGAGATGTTTATAGTTTTATTATACATTAATTTTGCATTTTGTAAAGATATTTCTTAGCATATATATATATATGTATAAATAAACAGCATAAAATAAACTTATTTCTTCAACAAAAAAAATAAATAAAGTTATATATGTATATATCAAGTATTTTTCAACATATTTATTAAAATAAAAAATGAGAAATAGACAATATGAAGTATAAGTATATTTCACTTTATTATAGTTACCGTAAAATCCGGCGTATAACGCGCAAGTTTAACACAAAAATTAAGATCGAAATTTACGGTTGCGCGTTGTACGCCGGGAATAAAAATGATAGCTTTAAAAATAAAAAGATATGAGCATTTAAAAAAGTTGAAATTCTTCATATTATATATAGAAATACTGCTTATTTAAAAGAAATGAAACACCTTATGAACCTAAGAGAGAGTTGTAATTCTAGATAAATACTATTTTTTCAAAAGCCTGAGATAATACTTTGAATAAATTACCTCAAAACATAAGAGAATAGCATGCATATATTTCAGGTTTCTTCATAAAAAAATGGGGTGCACGTTATACGGCGACTATTCCTTAAAATTAATACGGCGATTATTCCTTAAAATTAAAAAATACAGCTTGAAAGATTTGATGCGCATTGTATGCCGGATTTTAAGGTAAATAAAAATTATAATGTGATTTTAATGCTTGCACTGCTTTATTTTCATGTCACAGAATTAGTTGCATAGTTTGTGACTTTCAGTTTGACACGATTCTGACCATTCAGTCGTTAAACACTATCTTTGCGGACTCGAAATATATTTCATATGAGGAACGATTTCTTATTTAGATATGTAGAAAGTAAAAATGGAAAGTGGAGTACATGCAATTCTTTCTATTTAAACAATTAAATTTTTCCTGCAATGGCACTTAATAATTTACAAAATAGCTATAAATCCATCTTTTGAGTTCATTATCTTTCAAATTTTTCATAATTTCGTACAAGTTCGTAATTCCGAAGATGTTTGTCAAATGAGGTCCATTGAAAGTTTATTAACTTCCATTAATTCAAATATTGACTAGTTTGTAGAGTAGTGCAGAGTGCCACTGAGAATTGTACCGCGTACACATGTGTCACGCGTGCCATAGGTTGCAGATCCCTATGTTAGAACATAAGCTTCCGTTTTAATAAAAGTAAACTCTTTAAATTAGGAAAGTTATGAATTAGTAGATCTTCCTCATCAAGAAGTTGTGTTAAGGTAGTAGAAAGAAAAAAAAATCACAATTAAAACATTTATAATAACATGTTTTACTGATGAAGGTATTATGATGTTTAAGTTGGAAAACATGATGAGTCGAGAGTGTTGTCTGAGATACGCGTACTCCGTATAATTGCAAGTGTGATATGTTCTTTAAAATAGTGGATTTGTGACAAATCCCTTTCAAGATTGAAAATTTTCATATGAAAAAGATAGTGCTGAAACAAGCTAATTAAAAATGCAAGCAAATTGTTGCGTTAGTAATTTGAGATGATACAGGGCAATGCATGTAATGCATACAAATATTTAGTGATTATAAAAAATAAAAGAAAAAAAAATGTAAGGAATATTGTAAAAGTATTCAAAATGTTGCCCTTCAAGGGTTATATTTTAAGAATTCAATTTGTGAACAGTTAAGATGAGAAAAGATCGTTTTTTTTAGTCAACTAAACATAATGGGATATTTCGCTTACGATGAATGATAGATATTTAGAAATCTTATTTACAATTTCTAAAGTGCACTAATTGATATTAAATAATGATATTTTGCTAATGTAGAAATTGATATTCTGATTGAAATTGTAATAGACTTCAAGCTAGTAAAAATTATGCTGTTGAAACTTGATGTTGATTGCCGAGAAAGTATTTGTTAGCATAATTAAAATGTTGAACTGACAAGATTCGGCATTTAAATTCTCTGGGATCCCAAAAATTAGCGAGAAAAACAATTGGTTGTATTACTAAACTTTGTGGGCAAACGCAGGATGTTACTGATGTTTTTGATGATCTTTTGAGCTTACCAAGTAAATACAAGCGAAAGTAATTATTACAAGGTCTTTTTTAGAAGTCACTCTCTCTTTAGAACATATAAGACAAATCACTGTCCAATTCTTTGTACCCTGAAGTGTGGGTGGAAAGTTTGAAATATAAATTTTTGATATTGGACAAAGAATTAGAAAAAGTGATCCACAAAAAGAAGTCCTATGTTGTTCAAATAGAAATATTTCAAGCAAGATGGAATACCCGGAATTGCTGTTATTTAACACAAGATAAATATATATAATCAAATGTAATAAGACCAGGCGAGGTTTTAAAAATATTTAATTCTAACAACAAATTTCGCTATGATTAAGGAACAAGTTAAGGTTTTAAAAATGTTGCTGCTTTTGGGCTTTTTTTCCCTTTTTTTTTTGGAATTTCCAGGGAGGCTAAAATGCTGAAAAATCAGAAACCTTCTAATAATGGAACTGTAAGTTTCAATTTTTCTCAGTAGCGGAACCTAAAAAAAGAAAATGTCGCGTGATGAAATTCCATGGAGTTTCATTCCAATTTGGCCTAAACTGCGGGCCTAATTCAGAGATTGAATGAAATAATAGTTTTTGTTAATATGGATTGTATCAGCAGAGCTAAATTTCACCTGGTCATAGCAGAAAAACTGACTTATAAGTATGAAAAGTTTACAGTGATTTTTTTCCCATCTGAGTGATTTTTACATGTAGATTTCTTTTTGGTAACATGTGACATATACTCTCTCATCATAGACATGAAGGCTAAAATTTACGTAATCAATTAAAGTAATATAAAAGGAAAAAAATGCAACTTTAATAAAAATTAATACGAGAAATAATTGGTGGGAGACTCATATTTTGTGTTCAGGAAACAATAACTACTAAATAAGTAAGGAGTGTGTGATTTCTCTCTCTCTGGAGAATCAGTAATCATCTTAAATTTCAACAGCTTTTAGAGATAAACTTTCAAAACATCGACGTACACCCTCAACACCCCCATATTTCTGGAAGTGGGGGCGGGTTTTGGAGGACCCAAATCACTACTGGTGCTAACGATGTATCCTTTGTAACATCTCACTCGGGTCCAAAGCCTGACTTTGCACGGGGACCCTAATACTCACCGTTACGTCACTGCTAAACATGCACTTCCTACAAGATGCACTACAATAGATTTTCTATGGAATAAACCCGCTCACACATATTAGTCTTATAATAACACTTATTGGTTCGTTAAGAAGTGAGCAATACACTATAAATTGCGCATTAAAAGAAAATTGAAGATTCGTTATTACGTGAGGGATAAAGAAAAAAAATTGTGATTGGCTCATTTAAATCAACTTACGTTGCTTTTTTTACTATTCGTATTTATTTTATTTATATACTTGCTATTTGCTGTATATAAAAACACTATGTTACTTTTTAAGTTGCTTTAATTTATATTTTTATGCCAAATATTTACTAATGATATACCTATCATAGAATTATTTACTTAAATATTATTATTAAATTACTGTGTTGTACATTTATTTTGTCGAATTGAGATATAAATCTGCTTTGACTAAATAAAATGAAACTATGCTATTTTTTAATATTTTTTTTAAAAATATGTATGTATAATATTCTAATTTTTTAAGCAATAAGAAGCTTTTTTTTATTTGCATCGAATTGATAGTTTTTAACTCAGACTAGACCGTTTTAATTTTGTAAATGCAATGATTCCTCTTCGTTAATTGCCCTTTATATATTTATATACTCACGTATATTGTTTTTTCTGAGTTTTATATCGAGGAAGACTTCCCCTCCCTATGTAAATTTGCAAAAACATCATCACGCTATATTATATATATATATATATATATATCAGGTTCTGAAAGTTTAGATTTAAAATTAAGTAAATATTAAAACACAATAAAGCGAACTCTCTCTTTACTATCGCGTAAGGATATGAGGGTAAAAGAGCCTATTTAAAGGTAGAGTGAGCACTGACGGGGAGAGCATACGCGAAAAGACTAGCTGGTCACTCCTAGCTGCGATGCTATCTTTTGTTCTACCCGGTTGCACACCAAAGAGCCAACGTGTTGGATTTAATACGTTTGAATAGCAATAAAGAAGTTATTTTAGAGATGATGCTCTCCTCAGTTTAACAGCTGGCCTGGGGCCTTTTATATATATACAAATAGTTATAAACCTGAGTATAACCAGACATTAAGAAATAATAGCCACAGTAGTACAATAGCAAACTATTGGCCTTTGGAACTAAGATTGCAGAATTAACTAAATACACACACACACACATATACACTCACTTCCGAAAGTTAAGCATGAAGATGTAAAATGTAAAAAAAAAAAAACAAATACTGCTTTGATTGACACAAAATTTGGCAGTAAAGTAGCATATATATTTATACATAAAACAAAATCAATAATTACATACAAAAATGAAAATAATATTAAATTTTTGTAAGTTATCAGATAATGTCATACTGGAGCCTTAAACAGAATTATGTATAAAGTGAAAATAAATAGCATAAAATGAAAAAAAAGGACATTAATTGGGAAGGTTGCCCCCCTCATCTGTATGCTAAATTTACACCTTCTGACCATGCTTTCAATTAGGTGGTCAAATACCGCAGAATTAAGCAATCTCCATTCTTCTTGTAGAGCAGTTTCCAGCTAAATAAGAGTGACTGGAGGTGGGAAACGTGAAGATACAGCACGGCTGAGAGCATCCCAAAGATTTTCAATGGGATTGAGGTCGGGCGAATATGCTGGCCACGCCATACTCGCAATCCCTTCACTCTCCATGTAGTCATCTACGATGTCAGCTCTATGGGGACGTGTGTTATCACCCATTAAAACAAAAGTAGGGCTAACTGCTGCAGCGTACAATCTCACAATGGATTCTAAGACTACATCTCCATAACGGACAGCCGTCACAGAACTTCTTTTAAAGATGTGCAGGTCGGTGCGGTATCCTAATGAAATCCCTACCCACACCATAATGCTTCCACCTCGGAATGCGTGATGTTCGGTGATGTTCCGTGTTCCTTGTTTAGGCCATATCCTTATAGGCTTGTCATCTGGCTCCAGAACAGTCCTCTTGAGTCCATTTGCCCTGTTCCCAGCACCAATTTAATCGTGCCCCTCTTGATTGGACGGATAGAGGAACACAAACTCGAGGTACCCGGGCATACAGTTCATTCATATGTAATCTTCGGCTGCAGTAGCTGCAGATATAGCCTTACCAATGGACGCTGTAACCATAGATGTCACACGTGCGGAGGTGACTCTGCGATTCCGCTTGGCTACAATAGCAATATATCGATTTTCCGCGGGGTTGTAACCCTTGGGCGACCACCTACGGGACTTTGGACAAATGTCTGTGTGGTTTGGAATTGTTTCCACAAACGTTAAATTACAGAATGATGAACGCCGTAGAAAAGAGCAACATCTGTGATCGACTGTCCTGCTTCAATGCGCCCCACAGCACGCCAGTGCTTAGAATCTTCCATTCGTTTTCTGGAAGTCATAGAAACACGTATGTTTTGAAAACAAATTGTACGAAAGTTTTAAGCATCTTCCATCAGCACTTACAATCAACTTCTGTAACCCTTCAAAAAGCTGGCTTCTTTTAAGACTGCACTTTTTGCATATTTCTTGACACGAAAGCACGATTGGCTGTTACCTAACATATTTGCATACTTCCATCTACCTCTGCAGTGAATTGCATCCTCTTCAATTCTGATTGGCTTCCGGAAATTAGCATTTTCCTCTCCGTTCTTAACTTTTGGAAGTGAGTATATATATATAAATAAACTGAAGTGTGATTGAATTAGGGATACATATCTAGTAACGAGATCGGCCTCCTCTAGCATTAATAATGGTTTCCAGACGATGAGGCATAAATCTAACAAGTTTCTGGAAACGTTCCAATTAAATAACAAGCCAAACGTTGGGCACAGCTGTCCATAATTCAGTAAGGTTCGTTGGTGCTGTGTAACGGCCTTTCGCTCCTTGTTCGAAAACATCCCAAAGATATTTAGTAGGATTTATGTCTGAGCTTCTAGGTGGCCAATTTATAACAGAAATTCAGAGATTTGCTCATCAAACCAGCCAGTAGCCATACGGGGCATATGAGAATTACACTTGTTTTGCGGATAACAGAACAGCATAAACGGATGCAGGGGATCACCCAGGAACTCTACGTACCGAATTGCATTGAGGAACTTTAGTACACGCCACCCCAGACTATGATTGAGCCACCATGCCCTTGAAAATTTTCAACTTGGCATGCAGGATTCATGACTTCATGAACCTGACTCTATATTCTCTGCCTCCTGTCGGCGTTAAGTATTCGAAATCGAGACTCTTCACTTAATGCTACTCGTTTCCAGTCCTCCGCACTTAAGTCTCTGCGCTCTATTGCCCAGGCTAGAAGTGCAGCCTGATGGCGAGCACTGAGCAATGGTAATACCATAGTTCGACGGATCACGAAAACCATGCAGTTGAACGAGCCATGCACGGCCAGCTTACTGACTGCATGACTGGCACCGTCATTCAATTGGATGGTAATTTGAATTATTGTCTGGCTTCGCTGTCTACGTGCTGTATGCCTGAGCCGTCTCTCACCCCGCATTCTCTCTCTCTCTGTCAAGGCTAATTTTCCTTTGTAGTTTGCCTTACCGCTAGCCTTTTGTCCTATATTCATGTATTATAGGTATACTTTTGAAAATCCTTGATGTCTAATGATTTCGGAAATTGAATGGCTCATGTATCACGCACTTACGATTTGTCCGCGATCTAAGGCGTCTAAAAATCAGGCAGTTTACTCATATTTGCAATTCCAGCAACTAATTCAAAACAACCACACTATTCGCTATATATTCAGTTACCACAGTGTCCTCGCTTGCACATAAATGATGCGCAGCGCTATGCAAATTGCATATAACTCTTTCTTTCCCTAATTCAGTGGCCCTTCAGTGGATATACATACATACATATATATATATATATATATATATATATATATATATATATATATATACATTTATGAAATAATTGTTTCGAGTGGTAAGAGTGACTATAATAATTTGGCGATTGTAAATATGATTTTAATGATGATTATTTTAGGCAGTTGATGTTTCATAATTGTTGATATTGACGAGGAAGTCCTTATTTCACAATTATTCACAAAACAGAAAATGGACGATACGACAAAGACATAAAGACTAAAACACAAAACTATCTGCAGCAAATTGAAGATGAAGACAGAAAAATAAAGAGAGAGTGCACAAAGAACTGTTGCTTTTTATACTGGGCACTGAGTCATTTCATTCCTTCCAACAGATACCACGATTGGTCAGAAACTGGTGGGTGCTAGTTTCAGTCTTAATCTTAATATTCGATTACGTTTAAAATCACGTCCATGCAGACAGGCAAGTTAAAATAATTAAACACGTGTCCTGAAGGACTGGACCAAAGAAGTAAAAAGTTTTTGAAAATGATACTAGAGGGAATTATTACATATATATATATATACATATACTTATATATACATATATATGCATATACATATACATATATATATATATACATGTATATATATATATACATATACATATACATATATATATATATACTCACACATATATATATATATATATATATATATATATAAACATAAATATATCTTATTACTTTTCGAAAGCCGTTTTATATAGTATACAGCCTAAGGAATGACATGAATACAAGAAACAAGAAAATTTTTTGAGATTGAGCAATTATAATTCTAAATATTCCTTAGAAAAAAAAATAAAAACAGCTGCGAAAAAAATTCATTATTTTATATATTTAAACTGTTATATAAAAGTTAAGCAATTCATTTTTATTTTAAACTAAAAATAACATTATAAAAGATATGTTTCGTATCGGGTCATCAATTTTCTGAAACAAACTAACAGTGTAAAATAACATTATTTTTATTTCTTCTACATAAGTACAGCATAAGTCTTTTAACACCTTGCAGAATAAAGAGCGGTCTTTCTATTTCAATAAATTATCATCTCCTTAACAACAAAAACCCTCCACTATTGTCAAAATAATTGCATCCAGCTAAACCCTGAAAACAAAAGAACATTAGCCTCCTCCCAGGGTTCCTATATTGTGCCTAATTCTCTCTTTTTTTACCTTCTACTTTTTGCTACAGCCACTCTTTTTCTACCTGCACCCCACCTGGATGGAGAAAAAATTAAATTTAACGTCAAGGTTGTTCCGAAAACCTAATTATTTAGACTTTATTAAAATCAAAACCTTCTTTTTAGTTGAGTGAAGTGGAGAATACTATTACTTGTGGCAGCTAAATACCCGACACGGCGAATAACACAATTTAGAAAACTGACTTAGCAAAGAAAACAAGAAGAAAAAAACCAGTATTAAGCGGCATGTTCTTTTATGGTATTTGCCGAAACGGTGGCGTTGTAATTAATTATGTAAGAGTACCGGGAGAAAATCTTAATTTAAGTTAAAATCCCATGGCAGGCAGGAGGAAACAGTCTTTGAAAGTATTCTAATGGGTTTTTAAATGTAAACAAAACTCTTGTAAATCGAAATATCTAATGTAGTTTAATATGTGTTTTTTTTTGTCGCAAGAGTTTAAAACTTTATTTCTTTTTTCGAATACCATTTATTTTTTATTTGAATTCTTTTTATCGAAGGTCATTTAAATTAGGATGCATTTAGGTGAAAAAATATTTCGTTGTGTATATCATACTAATAACGAAAAAGGTAACTTATAATATTCCAATTAAAATTTTTATAAATAGTTGCCATGTTGAAGAGCTTTGCAATCTGAGAAGCAATTCAGAAGTTTTTCACTGTATTATTTTGACCCTTTATCTACCGACGGTTCTTATAAGTACCACTCACTTTAAAATTGCATAGAATAACCATTTTTACGAATACTCTGACGATACTTAGCAGGAATATTATTTGAAATCCACTCTTCCAAGATTTATGGCAGCATGGGTTCTGTGATGATTATTTTAGCGGGGAAGGCGAATAGTTTTAAGGCAGAAACTGCTTTTTCAGCTCACCGCGCTTTCAGCGCATTGCGAAGATAGTTAATGCCAAATTGTTACTGTCTCATTTTATTTGTATGTAAATGAAGGCCTTAGAAAATGATTTGACTATTTATTTCAAGTGAACAGTGCATATAATTAATTTTAAAGTTGATTATCTTTAATTAATTAATTAGCTCTAACGGATTAAATTTCCCAAAGTTGAGTATTTTGTTTATGTATATCCCTTAATTTTTAATGTAGTGATTAAAAAAAAATTGCATGATTAAAATTGCAGTAAATCATAATGCAGTAAATAAAGGGTTCAAGTAATTGCATTTTTATTAAATAATTGGCTTTCATCTTCTTTTACTTGGTATTATATCAGAATACAGTATTTATAGATATAATTTGGAAAAGAAATCTGACTACTCGTACATTAAAACAGTACAATAAAATTGTTCAGAAAAGGACTTGGGCTTTGTTTCTTTACACACGTGGGGATATTTATTCTTACTAAATCTTCATTTCAGAAGAGCTTTCATTTCAACTTTTACGTCCGGGGCAGTTAACGCTTTAGCTGAGTGAAACGTTTATATAGGCCGGTGGCACTTAAAAGTTTAAACTCGTATTATAGCCTTAACGTCAAAGTATAGTAATACTGGATTCAGTAACTCGACAAAAACTGTTGCGTGGCTAGATTAAGGGATCGCGCCAAACAGCGCTTGGCGCGTAGCACTCCAATATCAAATTTAATTCCTTCGTAGAGCTACGCATTCTGATAATTAGGCCGACGATATGAGCTTTTTTTCTGTTCACTTATTGGGAATGTGTGATACATTTTATAAATGTTTTTATATTTATTTAGCATCCAACTTAGGGACTTACCATGTCTTCAAAGGCGTAACTACCAAAATGCAGCCCATTTGAAAAGAATTATGAAATATCACTATTTAAATATTAAAGAGAAAAAGATCATCAATAATGTTACATTAACAGACACAATATTTTATATCCCATAATTTTTAAGCTGTATCAATTATATGTCAGATGAATGTTTGATATGCATTATTACTGTTTTAATGCCAAAGTTGAAAGGACTGAAAAGGACTTCCTAAAAATAACGGTTAATAAAGAATCTTAAGCTATATATATATATATATATATATATAATAAAAATTGATAGACATTTTTTTATTCCTCATTTTAGTGGGGTTACAGACAGAATATCTCAACTGTTCTTTAGAGTGAAAGAAGAAATGTTGAATGTTTTCCTCTTAAAAATTATATAACATTGTTTTTCTCCTTATAGTTGTTAATGTAAATTAGCTATTTGTTTATGAAAAGTATGTGAAAGACCACTGATTGCTT